>OX376372.1:85436301-85463603 GCA_947369275.1 Nemotelus nigrinus | reverse complement strand
AATAGGCCGCTTGGCTATCTGTGAAGATACCAATATTGACCCGAATATTCGATTACACAGAAGCCAGTCGATAGCCTGAAAAATAGCCGCAACCTCTGCCTTAAAGACACTACAGTGGTCTGGCAGACGGAGGGACAGCTTAAGATTCAGCTCGTCCGAGTATACACCACACCCGACTCTGTTGCTAAGCTTAGAGCCGTCGGTGTACACATGGACAAGCCCACTTTAGAGGGTGACGCCATCACGCCATTCATCCCTACCAGGAATGCGAGTTGTGAACTCCAGATCTAGTAGGCATTGCGGTGCGATGTAGTCAACCCCCGCTGGAGCAGGAACTCCCTCGGCCAAAATTCTCGCATGGCCGACTTCTGTTCTATTCCATGCCGAGATGCAATTAAGTCTCACAGCAGCAAGATTGGCTTGCTGTAAGATAAGTAGATTGGTTGGTAGCCAATGAAGCAGCACGAATAGTGCCTTAGTAGGAGTGGATCGGAGCGCTCCAGTTACCAGCAGTGCAGCCATCCTCCGCACTTTTTCAAGCTGCCGTTTGCAGGCTGCCTTAAGAGCAGCCTGCCACCAGAACGCTACCCCAAACAATAGAATTGGCTCAACCACAGTAGTATAAAGCCAAGCAACAGTACGATGCTGTAATCCCCAATTCGCTCCTATGGCTCTGTTACAGCAGTAGAGTGCATTGAAAGCCTTCCGCGCTCTTTCTGCTATATTGTAGGTCCACAGCAACTTCGAGTCAAGGATAAGCCCTAAGTACTTGACCTTCTGGCTCAATCCAATGGAGACCCCATTTAGTTTGGGTAACTCAAATAAGGGAATTTTGTACTTTCTTGTAAACAGTACTAGCTCCGTTTTACTAGGATTCACATTCAAGCCGCACTCACGACTCCAACGTGAAAGAATGTCAAGAGAGTGATTTAACCTCTCCGATAGAGTAGATAAATACTTTCCCGACACTGCCACAACTATGTCGTCCGCATAAGCAATCACTTTGCAGCCGGCACGGTCCAGTTTCATTAAGAGAGTATTCACCGTGATGTTCCACAGCAGGGGAGAGAGGACCCCACCCTGAGGTGTGCCCGTACTGACTCCTCGTCTTACGCTGACATTCCCCAGGGAAGAGATTACCACTCTACTTTTAAGAAGCTGCACAATAAAAGCGATCAGCCGCTCATCGACGTGTAGCACCGAGAGTGCCTCAACAATTGCGTTACACTGTACGTTGTTGAATGCTCCCTCAATGTCCAAAAAGGCAGCAAGCGTATATTCCTTTAGAGCAAGAGATTTCTCAACCTGCTCAATGAGGACGTGAAGAGCAGTCTCAACCGATTTGCCTCTGGTATAGGCATGCTGAGACTGCGAGATCAGCACAGGATCTATTGATTTTTTAATATGGTAATCAATGATTCTTTCCAATATTTTAAGCAATACAGAGTTAAGACTTATTGGACGATAGTCCTTCGGCTTAACATGCGAAACTTTTCCTGCTTTAGGGATAAACACAACTCTAGTTTCCCGCCAGCTGGAGGGAACATACGAGAAGCGTAGGCAAGCTTTGTAGATCTCTCTGAGCCATGGTAGCGATACTTCCATGGACTGCTGAATGTCAGCCGCAAGGACGCCATCAGGCCCTGGGGATTTAAACGGCTCAAAGGAGTTTATAGCCCACCTTAGTTGAGAATCTGATATTCTGAACGGCGTTGTTGAGTAGTGAGCTTGCTCCGTTTGATGCACCGGTTCTAGAGGGCAATAATTGCCCGGAAAATGCGCGTCCATAAGAACGTTTAGTGTATCTGCGCACGAACTAGTCCAAATGCCCTCAGGGTTCATGATGCACCCCATAGCCTTTGGTGTCGTGCTTAAGACCTTGCGAAAGCGATTTGCCTCGCTGAGACTCTCTACGTTTCCACAGAAAGATCTCCACGAGGACCTCTTTGCCTTGCGTATGGCATACTTAAAAGCCTTGAGCTTCGTTTTGTACATCGACCAGTCATTAGAACTTTTCGAGTTGTTGAACTCCCTCCTACACTCTCTTCGCAGGGTGCGGATCTCCATATTCCACCAGGGAGGCTTGGGATTCCCCCTGGCTATGGGTGGTTTACACGCTGCCCTGGAAGCGGAATTGAGAGAACTAGTGAGGGTGTCAACCGCCTGATCTAATTCATGGTAGCAGTCAATGCTCTTGGGAGCATTTTCCAGTGAGGATCGGACCATAACTTTAAATAAGTTCCAGTCCGTCTTTTTTCTGTTAACAAAGGCTTCCTGCACATCAGAGCTGTGGCCAGCCACGTTAAACGAAATGTACCTATGGTCGGAGTAAGAGCACTCCTGTAGAACCCTCCAGTCACGGAGCAAATGTGAGTGCCGCCCACTGACCAAGGTAACGTCAAGAACCTCCCTACGATTTGAGGTAATGAAGGTTGGTTCACTGCCAGTGTTGGCGATGGAAAGGCCGTGGGCAAGGATGAAGTCAAGAAGTTCCTCACCACGGCCATTTGTGTTGGAGCTATCCCATACTTCATGATGCGCATTAGAATCAGCCCCTAGAAAAAGAGGCACCCCCATTTTCATGGCTTCAGCCACAACACCCTTGACAATGTCGCAAGGAGGGCTATCTCCATGATCGTGTGCCATGTACGAAGAAACAAACCAGTATGATCTCTGATCGATTTCCACTGCGACAGCCATGTTATCCTTGTCACAGAAATTGTGCAGTACAAGGACTTTAATGGTTTTCTTTGCAAGAATACAGACACGTGGCTTGTGCAAGCCGTCAGGTACTATCAGTCTGTATCTATTGGTGCGTAACCCGCAAACCCGGTTTTTGGCAACCCATGGTTCTTGGATTAGGATTAGCTCCTCCTCTGTCTTGGACAAGCGGAGCAGCAGGGCAGCTGATGCTGCTATGGAATGGTGTAGGTTCACCTGCAGTACCTTCACCATCATGCTTTAGTTGATGAGGGTTAGGTCGAGGTCCTCCTCGGACATAGAAGCCTCCTCAACCCCTTGCTCTGCATCCAGAGTCATGAGGTCCAGGCAGCCACCCAACTCGGAGGTAGTACCGATGCTAACCCCATCAACAGAGAGGGATTCAAAATCCGATTTCACATCAGATGTCGTCCTCGGACAGGCGACAGACTCTTTTTCAAGCGGCTCTCTGGCCGTTTGAGCCACCCGCTTTGGGTCAGGCCTTACAGTTTTCGGATCTCCCGAAACAGAGCTTTTTGGCCTGTCGCTTCGGTAGATGCGCAGGGTCAATGTTTCGACCCCATACCTAATAACACCCTTGCGGGCATCCAATATTGGTAGTGCCTCATCATTAATGATGAAAAGAGCCTCCCGCCGATTGTCTACTGGCTCGCCAATCTTGGCCACCCTCCAATCCCCCGTAGGAAGATCCGGGTTGAAGAGCCGCACTATATCCAGGACTTCCAATGGATCCGAATGGAAACAAGGAATCCATGTCCTGCATCTTGGCCGACTGGGGATTTCCTCCTTAAGCACCGCCTTAATTTTGGCGCCTGGCCAGAGTTCCCCCAGCTCGGATATTGCCTGCTTGTAGAAATCGGCCGATCGTTGGTCTTCGCACGCAACCAGCCTGATTCCCTTATACCAGCCCGCGTCGTTCACCGTAGGTGGAGGACAGGAGCTGGCTTTCTGCAGCTTGCAGCAGACTCCGAATAAAGCCTGCCTTAACTTGAGCCAATTTTCAGGAGAGATGATACCATCTCCCTTGCTGGCATCAATAACAGCCCAGACAAGGCACTCCTTGGCCATTTCATTAAATGGCCGAGTTATCCCTGAAGGGGAAAGCTTTTGCTTTTTACAATCTTGCCTGCCCTGATTTTTCTACTCAGCCGACCTCTGTCGTTTCTGAGCTAAATCTGCAGGGTTTAGAGGGAGCGTGTGCTCCCCAGTTTGTTTTCTTGCCCATTGAAGGGACTTTTTGTCCTTGTCGGACATTGTGTCAGGGGGGACATTTACAAACTTCCTTAGAATCTTGAAGGCTGCCCTTCTAGATCCGTAAGCCCGAGATTTGGGGGAAGAGCGTTGCGTGCCTGAAGAGGAGGCGGCACCGGAGGTAGCACTTGTCGATGGCCGGGTTGGCTCATTCGTCATACCCTTTCCATCGCATTGGCCACAAACGGGCTTATTGGCTTTCCCGGGGCCAGGCTTGGTAACCAAAGCTCCGGAAACACCTGAAACAGGGATTGAGGAAGAACTGAAAGCCCGTGGAGCTGGCCCATTCGTCATATCTCCACAGCTTTCAGTATGTTTATCCACTGTGCCGGTAGGCAGTGGAGCTGACTCAGTTGCCATGTCTCCACGAATACCAGCAGCCTTATCCTCAGTCCGCGAAGCGGGCTCATTCGCCATGTCTCCACCTCCTTAGGTTCTAGCTGCAACCGATGGCACAGCAATCTTCGACCCCCCCTTCACTTGAGAGGATAGATTTTGTGCGTTGCCAGGCTTTTGCCTGGCAAGTTTAAGTTTAGGTTTATTATTATTATTATTTTTGTTCATTCAAAAAGGGTCCCCACTCAAAGCCGCTATCTCAGTCCGAATGTGTAGTCACCTTAATGATCCCATGGTTATCTATGCAAGCAGGGAGGCCATGCGAGGGTTGCCACTAGCCCTTATGGGGACAAGTGGTCAGAGCCGGATCGGTGTGAATCAGGAGTCCGCCTCAACTGAACCTACACCACCAACTTAATGGCGACGAGACTGAGAACGTACTAAGAGGCCTGCCAGGGTTTTAACGGGACGGAGATGATCGTATTAACCCGGAGCCGTTCACGAAGCGGATTTCACTCCGTCGCTACCGCACCTGAAGACGACTAGGTCCGGAATGCTACGACCACCAGCCCAAGTACGACAAACGAATCGTTAGTCACAGAGTAGTCCGTGGACGAAAGCGGTCGTGAAGAGAATCTAGATCATTTAGCGTAACCCAGGATGCACCGCGAGGAGGCGATTGAGTGTAAGAATATAACATTGGTGCGGGAGGTCGGCTCGTTCAGGGTGGGTAGAGTGTAAGAATATAACATTTGAGCCGAAAAAAAAATAAAAACAAAAAAAAAAATCCAACCAGAGCCAGCAGGCAAAAATAGTATAGTCGCTAGATTGTAAGTTTTTCTTGTTAATTAAACTTTAAGTTAGGCTAAGAATGTACCATTAATTTAAAATAAAATATTTTTCAATTCAATTCAATTCTGACATTATCCATCTCTACCTAAGTAATGTAAATTGACGTTAATTTCAAACATAAATATACACAATGAATATCGGAAACATGCATCGTCCGAAGATTAAAAACTTTAAATTAATAAGGATATGAAATTGAGACAAATAAAAATGGCATGCCATATACACTAGTCAATGCGGAGGAAGAGAGAAATATCTGTTTATATATGATCAGCTTTCCGGCATGATCAGCTTTTCATAGCATCCATATTATAAGATGTTTCTGAAGAAATGGTGTTTAAAATATAGTCCGTCCAGAAAATGTATAGACGATTTATTGAAGATGGTAAAATAACAAAATTTAGACGTGCCTTCGAACATCAATGCACTTTTCCCCAGAAAAAGTGTAGTTCAAAAACGTTTAGTGCCCCCGGGGAAATATTTTGACTATGGTATCAAAAATCAGCTGGACAAAGTGAAACAAATAATTTTTAATTTTGATAAGATCGCAATAGATGTTGGGATAGATGGTCTGCCAATTTATAAAAGCTCAAGATTGATTTTGTGGCCAATTTTGGGAAAACTCGTAAATATTGAAAACGTAAATGTTTTTGTAATAAGAATATATGGTGGAAAAGGGAAGCCAAACAGTTTGGAGGAGTATCTACATGATTTTGTGCTGGAAACTAATTATTTACGGAGTAATGGCTATGAATGTCTAGGCAAAAAAATTAGATTTCTAATCCGAGGATTTATTTGTGATACTCCTGCAAAAGCCTTCGTTTGTGGCATTATTGGACACACAAGTTTTAATGGCTGCGTCCGTTGCAGACAAAAAGGAGTAAAAATTAGCAACACAGTTACATACAGCACTCAAAGTGCAGAAAAAATTACAGATAAGGATTTTGCTGAAAGAAAACACATAGTGCTCCATCGAGAGAAATACAAAGCAAACCCATCCCCAATCGAGCTATTGGGAATAAAAATGATATTCCAATTTACACTAGATCCCATGCATCTAATTGATTTGGGTGTGGTTAGAAAAATTTTGTATAGATTAACAACTAATATGACAACATACAAAATATCAAAAGAAGCAAAGAAATATATTTCCAATCAGCTAATATCTTTAAGTAAATGGATTCCTAAAGAGTTTGTTTGACGGCCTAGAAGCTTTGAAGATTTGCTAAAATGGAAAGCCACTGAATTCAGGCAGTACATTTTGTACACAGTTTTCAAAAAAAAAGTTGCAGATGATTTCTATTACAACTTGTTGTTGCTTCACTGAGCATATCGACTTTTAATGAGCCCGAGTTATGAAAATAACATTCACGTAGTGAGGGACATGTTACAGCTGTTTGTTTTAAATTTTCCAATTATATTTGGAGAGAATAGTGTAACATAAAATGTCCATAATTTGTTGCATTTACCTAATTGCGTGGAACAATTCGGGGAAGTAAATAATTTCAGTGCTTATTCTTTTGAAAATTATATGCAAACTTTGAAGAAGTTTATAAAAAAACTAAATGCAATTTTGCAGCAACTTTATGATAAACTGAACTATGAAACCTTACTCAAAGCTGATAATTTCAAAGGGTTCAAAAAAACATCATCTAAAATAATAAGCAACATTTGCGATGAGTATACCCTTAGAATAAAAACCCCTGCCAATTACTGTTGCATACGCCCATACGAGCCCATTCTGATTACAGGATTAGTTGAAGGTGAAAATAGTTTTGTAAAAGGAAAGAAATTTAAAAATCTTGAAAACTTTTTCTACGAGCCCGTGTCATCTATGTTCGCATTGGGAATATGTACAGCAGATATGATACCTTACAATGATGATGAATTATATTCTTTAGACGAAGTACCTGTATATTGTAAAATAATGGCACTTTCTATTAACGAAAATAAGATCTTACTTTTGTCTTTACTCCACAACTGCTCTTGATTTCGACAGAAGATGAGTAACAACTCAAATATAGAAAACATTGAACCAAGGTCGGCTAAAATCCGCAGGTGTAATGCTGCGATGGGACTAGATATATTTTCATGTAAGTAATGTTACGTTATTTTGGAATTATTTGGAAAATATTTCATTAAATTTTTAGCACCAAACAGCTCAATGAATGCCGACATCAAAGAATATATAGATATGAAGTTAACTGAAATGAAAGGTTTGTGTTTTATGCGTTATAATGTTGGTTCAATTAATGTAAATAATTTTATATAGAATTTATAAGCACACAAAACAAAGTTATGGCGGATATTATGGTAGCGAATAACACACTTTTGAAAAAAGTTATGGGAATGGATGCTGAAATCGATGAAGTTTATAAGAAGTTTCCAGTCGAGACTTGGGAGAAACTACAGCTCTTAGATAGGTCAATTGAACAGGAACATATTCCTTTATATCTATGTAAAAACATCCGATTCGGCTCACGATATGTGAAACAGTAAATTTTCTTTATTAAGCACAGGTTTCTACAATAAAACAAATAATACGACCTGGTGGATTGAAGAAAAATCTTAGTAAGCTTTTCAGGATACAATGCATTTTGGAATGTAATTATGACGGCACTCATGACAAAAAGGCATTCAAAGAGTTAAAGATCGTTAACGAAATTCTCCAAGGTAAGTTTTCGCTTGTTGTCTCTATTTTAACAAAAACACGACTAAAGTCTGTAACATGTCAACATGAATATGAATTATAATATTGTATATTTACAGGTGCACTTAACGAAGATGACAACTACGATACTGTGATCAGAGCCGCCATTAAAAATGTTAAAAATCGCCATTTTAAGGCAGTATGCAACGTACACTAAAGTAATGTTAATATTTGAAGAAGTATCGAATAAAACTTATGCTCAGGCCATACAATGAAATTAAAAGAAAGTATTATGTGGTATAGAAAATAATTTTTGGGATATGTTTTAGTTCTTCTTATGTTTAGTTCTATTTCTAATAAGAGTGAAGTTTAAAGACAAATTTACCTATACCCGTATAAACTTTTTGAATTTAAATAATACTGCAATACATCCGATTTAGGTATTGATTGAATTAATTATAATTTTGTTATTCATTGAATAAATTGTAATTATTTTATAATCTATTGTGTTTTCAAACCATACTTCGAATAAAAGCAAATTATAAACTGAAGAATTTGATTTGTTATACTGGAATATTTTTATTTTATATCCTCGTTTTAATACATAAAATTTACTAACTTTGTATTAAAATTTGCTGTTTTATGCCTTTTTCTTTCATCTATCAAATTTGTGTCTATATATTTTGTAAAAACTTTTTACTTATTAACATATTTTTCAACTAAACGAATCAACGTTATTGGTGTGCGTTATAATGTTGATTGGTGTGCTACACTCCGAATTAGACTTTGATTTCTGTCACGCATACATTTTCTAGATGATTATTGACGATTTTCGTAGTTTTCATTATATATCAACGTATTTTCATCATACATCACCCATTCTGTAATGTATTACAGCATACCACTTAGTGAACTGATTTTCTATCATCACTTCTGAAAGCACTCCAATGTAACTGTTTCCGTAACAAGTACACAATACAATCACAACACATTACCTTCTATGACATAATAAGTTAAATGTAATGCAGAAATTATATTGGAAATGGTTACCTTGGTAATTAGTTACCATTGCCTAGAAGTAGTTGCGAATCGGACGCTGAATGACTCACTGAAGCTACAGGGAAGTTTACTAATACTCACTGAAGCTACAGGGAAGTTTGCTCATACTTAAATCAACTTATCCTTTGAATTTCGTTCTCATCGGAGGATTTCATCGAAAGTTTCAGCGGTTAAACGTTGTTTGAGGCCGCCATCCGAAAAATTTTCAAAGCTCGGAAAGTCTAGAAATTGGTTTCTTATTTTTATCGCAAATGCTTTGCATATCAGTACGTAATTTGAAGCAAAATATATACCAAATCTGCTTCACGTTAAGTTAAACCCAAACCAGTAAATTTCGTTTCGATTGAATCACTGTGCTGGAAGGTAAACGGGTGAAAAGAACTTTAGGGTAACCACCCTCAAAACTTTTCAAATTTTCAAAACGTTAATATTTGTTGTTAATTTTCATTGCAGGATCATTCCCATCTAATGACATAATCGCTCAGTAAAGAAATTCCACAAAATTACAAAAATGGTCATAGCTGGCAGCCCTTTATTGATTTTTGTCCGAAATTCTAACGACATTTACCTCGCATTTAGGTCCGTTTGCTGCATGAACTTCGTTTTGATTTCTACACTGGACCGGAAATTATAGGAAAAAAAACTTTATTTTGCTGAGCAAATTTGCAAGATTTGGGAGACAAAAATCACCATAGCTGGCAGCTCTATTTTGATTTTTCAACCAAATTTTCAGCAAATGCTACAGTACTGTGTGAATTTTGTTACAATTTGATGACTAAATCGGAAGTTATAGGCCAAAGACCGGTTTTTTTTCCCAGTGATTTTTAAGATGGTACCACTGTCACAGGGTAACGCGCATTTCAAAATCACTTCTATCAGACCTGGCCCTAGCTAATACCAACATGTTCTGTAAATTTCATTACGATCGGATAATCCGGTCGTCAGTTCTCGTGAACAGAACTTTCTAGTGCTGAAAATTGAGGTAATTTGGTGATGGGTTGCCGTTTTTGTGCAAATCGGAATTTTCAAAATTTCAATTTGACATTATGGACATGGATTTTTTTTCAGGAGCCTGCCGTAGCTACAGGGTTATCCGCACTATCTTTAAAATCCATGTGTGTTAAATCTTAGCCAACTTCAATACGCTCTGCAAATTTCGCGATGATCCAATGTTTTAGTCAGAAGTAATGACAAATCAAAATTTGAAAAAAAAAACCTTGCCTACTTTTAGGCACGCTGCACTCACACACGGCTCAAAATTTTCAAGTTTTGATCATGCACAAGCTTAAAACATAATTAATTTTCATTCCCAATACTTTTTTTCAACAAAAATTTACACTACTTGGAAATATAGGAGTACCTCAAAATTCACTTAAACTTTCGCCGCCGCCAAAAGATGCAATATATCTGAATTCAAGAAAATTATGGACCTACCTATCATATATATCTACATTCTCCGCAAATTTCAGCTCAATCGGATTGGCCACTCCAGAGATTATCTCCCTTAATCATTTCGTTGATATATATATATATATATATATATATATATATATATATATATATATATATATATATATATATATATATATATATATATATATATATATATATATATATATATATATATATATATATATATATATATATATATATATATATATATATATATATATATATACTGCATCAAAAAATTGCACGTACACCACCTTATCATAAATTAAAACTCATTTATTTTTTAAATAAACAAAATTTTCGTCATTTTTATTAATTTCATGAGTTCTACATAACTGAAAGTATCTGAAACAAAATAGCATTCCGTAATATTAATGTTAATTTTGAAAATCAAGCCATAATTCAAGTCAAAAAATTGCACGTACATCAAAAATTTCCACATGCATTCAGAAAATTAATTACTTATTCTACTTCTTATAGCGTGTGTGGTGTCCTTTCGCTGAAATTACATCCTTTAAGCAATTGTTCATTGAATGAGCTAGTTTTCTAGTAATTTCAGGTGTTATTTTTCCCACTTTTCTCAACAAACCTCCTTGAGGTCAGCTCGGCTTATAATCTGATGTTCCCGCACTTTTTTTTCGAAAACATCCCAAAGATATTCAATGGAATTAAGGTCTGGTGATTGGGGTGCCTGAGGAAGCACAGATCTCACGTTATACAGTAACCACTCTTTTACTAGATGCGAGAAATATTTTGGATCATTGTCATATGCTAGTGAAATTTCGTCGTTAATTCCAATTTTCGAAGCACTTGCTCTTAAATTAGGCTTTATTATTTCTAAGTACTGATGCTTGTTTATAGTGCTTACCACAAATACCAAATTTCCAACGCCATTTGCTTCCATCGCTCTCCAAACCATAACATTTTCACCTTCGTGTTTCTCAGTGGGTCCCAAATTTTTTGACTCCAACGCTGATTGACTCTCTGCCGAACAAATCGCCGCCCATTAGAGCCAAAAAGATTATACTTACTTTCATCTACAAAATTAACAGTTTCCCAAATTTAGTCTGACTTTTTTACATACTCTCTGGCACACTCAAAGCATCGGGCAACATTTTTTCCTCGAAATGAACGTTTGTGTTCTTGCAATGCATCCCTTGTAACACTTTTTATGGAGAAAATTTCGCACTGTTTGGGCATTCAAAGATATTCCGTCGTTTCTTTTAAGGTCTGCAGCTGTTTTAGAAGCACTTGTTTTTGGATCGTTCTTAATAATTCTCTAAATTTTTCATCCAAATGCTCAGCTAAAATTTTCTTCCGACCTCTCCCTTGGGCAATTGCAAAGCTTTTGTTGCTTTTTAACATTTTTATATCCGTTTGCATGGTCGAACGTGGTGTGCCAGTGATCCTTGATACTTCAGCATAACTTTTACCTTCCTCCTTAAAATTTACGATTCATTTCTTCACTTCAACAGGAACATTGCGGTGTGTTTCGCCTATTTCAGAATTTAAAAAAAAAAAAGAATTACTGCACTGCTCTATTGAGCATTTACAACTACTACCTTCAATAAATGAGAATAGTCTGTAAATCTGCACTGGAAACTAAGTGCCATTACTTTTCTTTTACAACAGATCATAAGTTAATCTTGTGTGTATGTGCAATTTTTTTATGTACGTGCAATTGCTTTAAGTATATTTTTGCTGTACTGTGACAGTAAAAGCTAATATAACAAAATACTGTTTTGCTCTAAAAAGCTTGAACAGTATAGAATTTACAAATACTTAAAGAATGAAAAAAGTTTTTTTTGTTTCATAAATAGAAGAGTTTTTATTGGAGTAAGGGTACTGTACGTGCAATTTTTTGATACAGTGTATATATATATATATATATATATATATATATATATATATATATATATATATATATATATATATATATATATATATATATATATATATATATATATATATATATATATATATATATATATATATATATATATATATATATATATATATATATATATATATATTTATATACATATAAGTATTTTATGAATTTTCGGCGAAACGAGTTTTATGCTAATTTTTTTCGAAAATAAGTAATACACACTGTCTTTTAAATAAGCATGCAAAATATTTAAGACGACCAAAAATGCATGCATGATAAACAAAACGTAAACTCACAATAACCTGTACTCGCAGGTATCTTAACAAAAAACGTAAACATATGAGACAGGTATTTGATCTTGCTAGTATGTGAACAAAAACGTAAATATGTAACACTTTGGACTTCCGTGCTTTTTTAATAATGAAAAACACATGTATATTCTATTCTATCCAAAAACAACACTCGGACTCTTCACTTCGATCTTCATCTCATATCAGAACCCAGTGTGCCAAATTCGGCTTTTCGTTGAGAATTCTTTCAGAAAATTGAAGCGAATTCAGAAAAAAGTTTCTGATTCTCAAACTTATTCGTTACGAATTCTTTAAGACCGGTATATGGAAAACGTTACAAAAACGCTGAAAGTGCTCAAACTTTCCCCTCTTTAGCTCCTGAAAAGCTTTCGTACAATGGTTCATTTTTTTTCAAGATTCATTGCGAATTCTTTCGGAATTCCTTGTGAATTTTTTGTGAATTCTTTACGAATTCCTTACGAATTCTTTGCGAATTCCTTACGAATTCTTTGCGAATTCTTTGCGAATTCTTTACGAATTCCTTACGAATTCATTTCGAATTCTATACAAATTCTTTGTGAATTTTGTGAAGATTTTTGTGCAGGTTTCAAATAGTTCTTTGAGAATGCTTCCAATACTTTTTGGATACATTTTAATAACATTTATTGAATAAAATACTTATAATTTTTAATTCCAATAGAATTTTTTTTTATTTGTTGTTTCATTTCATATTATAAATTTTAAATAACAATTTTTTTCGCCCGTTTGCTAAGCTTGTCTTTGCTGCTATAAAAAAAAACCTTTTTTAAAAAACCTTCGATCTCGTCCCGTCTTCTTGAAGGAAATTTTTGCACAGCAGTTTCTGCATACAAAAAGGAGAAGTTACAAGAGCATAATAAATTTGAATAGCATTACGAACCTTTAAAATAGACACTGTTAACACCTCAAACAACACAACTTCAAAAAACTTTGTAGGCACTTGCCCTTATGCATGAAAAGCAGTTGTGCGACTAAAGTACTGCTTTAAAACTTACTTTACTAGATGAAACATTAACGGCATTAGGTTCGGAATTTGTTGCAAATTCCAATGTATTTCGTAATAAACTCTTAACAATTTCCCTATCACATATTCGTTCGCACTTTGTTAGGAATTTGTTCGAACTCAGTGAAATTTTCGCAACGAATTCCGATTGATTTTAAATTTGTTTCTTCCAAACTTCAGAAGAGATTCTTAAAAAATATTCAAATGTTTCTCATAAAATAATGAACAGCAATACCCCAGTCAAAAGTTGTATTCATTTCAAGAGCTTTTTATATTTCTATCTCTTTCGCTCACTTTCGGAATAGTCGTAACCAATTCCGAATTCCGAATTTGGCACGCTGGGAAGCTTCTCTCCGGCAACAAAAAACATATGCATGTATGGGCTATAGCCTGTCTCTATCGGAAACTCAATAAAAGTGACATACTTACTACCATCAAAAATAGAAATTGGAACAAAAGTAATAAACAGCTTACGGGGCATTTCACGTGAAGCGGACAACGAAAAATGTCGAGGTTCTGGATTTCTTTCAGATTGAACATAAAAGTACTTCTAGAGAATATGAACGTGGGTACGCAAGTTTTTTTTTCTTTGAGGTTAAGTTGCCGAGCTATAGAACTTTGAATAAATGGAAAAATTGATGAAAGGTTTTTTGGGAAGCCGATTCTGAGACTCGAAAAAAATATGAAAAACATTGATTATGATTGGTATAGAAAATTAACTGTTCTTTTGAATTTTGAAATTAGATTTGACAAACCTTTTTTTTCTGTGTAAAACCGGAAGTTAACACTTCAACTCGTTATTTGAATAATTTGGAAGAAGTTAATCTTATTTATTTTTATATCAAAATAAAGCTTAAAATGTACTTATTTTATGATAAAAGTTTTAGAATAGTATGGCCAGTAGTTAAGGGGGTAGGTGAGTTTTAATACGTACAAGTCGAATGAGGCTTAGTACCGAGAGCTTGCTTGGGACAGCTAATGAGTGTGAAATCCAGAGCCTCGACTTTTTTTCGCTGTCCGCTTCACGTGAAATGCCCCTTACTTCAACACTGATAATTCTTCATTTTCGGCTATCCGGGATCTCTCACAACTGCACACAACACTTTTCACTATAACACGACGAAAATTAAATTTCGCGAACAAAATTGAACCGAATTATATGCTTATTATTGCGACGCGGCCAACTTTTGTTGACAATCTGACATTACCGAAAATACAACTGTCAAATGTGACTTGGGCAACAGCTGAGCGTTGAAATGTTTGAAAGTAGGGCTGTGACTAGGAAATCCAATCCCGGAATCCCGAATCCCGGGATCCCGGCCTATTTCTGGTTCCCAAAATCCCGGGATTGATGGTTTCTAATCCCGGGATTTTCGGGATTGGAAATTCACCGGGATTCCGGGGCCGGGAGTCAAGCATAATCGGCAATCAAATTACGGCAAGACTCGAAAAGTGCAAATAGAATCTTTATTTATGTGAAAGCAATTTGAATTTATTTGAATTTATTTTTATTTGTGCGAGGAGTTTCTAACAAGGTAATACAGTGATTATTAACAGTTATGAGTTCAGACTTTATCTAAGTCTATGCAGCATTAATGTAATCATGTGTACATGGTACATATTGACATTGATTATTGGTCTTATGAACTAGGAAAAATTTGCACAATTAAAAACCTAATGAGCTATTTTAGGTATTAACGTAAAAGAAACCTAAGACTAGCTTATACTCACTTATCCTAACTTAGCGTCTACATTTCAGTAATTAAAAATAATACTGTCAATTATCAAAAGATCGCGAGCAGAATTTCCGTTCAAGAGCGTTTAGGAGAGCATTAACTGGGATCACCCCACTTGAAGCATGAATTTAGTAGGATCTTCAACCATTTATTTTGTATTGTTTGTAACTTTCGCTTATGTGTATTTGCACAACTATTCCAAAGAGGTGCACCATAGACAATCACAGGCTGGATAACTGACTTGAACAAGATTAATTTATTTTTCACGGATAAAGAAGAGTTCCTATTTATCAGAGGGTAAAGGATGCGGATAAGTTTCGAATATTTTTCAACCACGTAGTCTATGTGTGCATAAAAGGTTAATTTGGAGTCCAATTGTACTCCTAGGTATTTTACGGTTTCGGTCCACTTTATTTCGCTACCCATAAAGTTGAAAGTACGTGGCGGGAAATAACGAGCAGCTCTCCGTTTGGTGAAGAAAATGACTTGAGTTTTGGAGGGATTCACTTTAATTCTCCATTTGCTATAGTACGAAAGAATATGGTTCAGTTGAATTGATAGGTTACTGACTACCGTACTTTGTTCTACCGCAGATGTGTATATCGCAGTATCGTCAGCAAAGGCTGCAAGAGAGCAGTTGCGCATGGCTGGGATGTCAGAGACGTAGATGTTATATAGGAGGGGGCTGAGACAAGATCCTTGTGGAACACCCGCCCCAATAGATTTTTTATCCGATAAGACATCTTTTACTCTGACTCTAAATACCCGATCACTAATGAAGGATTGAATTATGTGGACTAGATAAGAAGATATTTTCAGTTTCAGTAGCTTGTATATGAGCCCATTATGCCATACACTGTCGAAAGCTTTTTCAATATCTAGGAGAATCATTCCTGTGGACTCTTGACGATTAAAGGCATTCGTGATGTCAGATTTTACTCGGAGTAACTGGTGAACAGTTGAACGATTTTTTCGAAAGCCATATTGAAACTCTGGAATAATTTTGGCTCTATCTGTTTCTTGACTTAAGCGAAGAAGGATTATTTTCTCAAATAATTTCCCAATAATTGATAGTAAGCTTATTGGGCGAAAACTTTGAGGTAAAGTTGGATCTTTACCTGGCTTAAGTATTGGGCACACAATAGCTTCCTTCCAGGCTTTGGGAAAATACCCAATCTTTAGACAGGTGTTAAAGATTTCACACAACATTGAGATGCCAGATTGTGGAAGGTTTTTTATCATAAGCGGATAGATTTTATCAGCTCCGGGTGACTTCTTGGCTTTTATTTTCTTAAGTAGAGATATAATTTCTGCTGGTTTGCATTTCAGATCTTCCGTGACGATGAAGGATGGAGTCATTGAACTGATGGTGTCTTGGATTGTTTCCTCAAGATCACGATAGCTTGAAAGTATAGAGTTTGACTGGGTGTTGAAGAAATTTTCGGCAAGACAGTTTGCTTTGTCGTCGTTAGTGAACTTGTAGCCTTGGGAAGATTTCAGCGGAGGCAAAGGGTTTCGACCGTTTTTTAGAAGTTTATTTAGATGCCACATCTTTTTGCACCCTGGTTGAAGTTGGGAAAGCATTAGATTCCAGTCTTTGTTTCTTTCGTCATTGATAGCAGTTCGAATTTTTTTGTTTAAGCGATTAACTTGTTTCTTGACAACGGGGTCTCTTGATCTTTGCCAGTGACGTCTTAGTATGTTTCGGTCGTTCATTAGGTGTTTTATATTTGGGCTTAGATACTGGTGTTTGCGGGAAGATTGAACTTTCGGTGTAAATGTTTGAAAGGAGTTGTGCATTGATAAGTTGATGACTACAAGCAGTTCATCAATTGAGCTAGCATGCAGAGGATTAGGAACTTTAAGAGCCAAATCATGAAAGAATTTCTTAAGACATTTGCGGTATCTTTTCCAATTAGTTTTGGAGGTTAGATATTTGCATTTTTCTTCTCTGTTAATGGGTGTACACGACGTTATCGAGAAGAATACGGGGAGATGGGTTGAAGATAGATCATGTACCGTTACGGGCTGTGCGAAATTCACAACGCCGTCACTAAGAATGAGGTCCAGAGTTGAACATCTTCCGTTCGATGGATAATACGTTGCTTCTGTAGGCGGGTAAACTGCGAAACGAGTTCTATCTATCTCATCAGCTAGTATTCTTCCTGCCTTGTTAGCAGAAAAGCAATTCCAATTTCTGTGGCGCGCGTGAAAGTCTCCACAAAGTAAGACTCGCGAGTATGTTCTAAAAATATATTTTATGTCTTTGCGAAAAGCATCAAGTTTATAAGCATCTAGCTTAGTTCCTGGGAAGTACACGACAACAATTTGTGTTTTGATGCAGGCAAGCTCAATTGCAATGGTTTTTATTTCTAATGTTTTTGGTAAAGGTAATAAAGTGTGTTTAATGCTATTGTTTATGGCTATTGCTACTCCACCACCGTTTTGCTCTCTCCTATCGTGACGATATACCATAAAATTAGGAAAATAAAACTTGTCTTTAGGCTTGAGCCACGTTTCCGTAATTAATAGAACGTCTATCTTGTTTTTAACTAAAAAGTCTAGTGTTTCTCTAATCTTATTTCTAATGCTTTGGGCATTCCAAAGCACACACCTGACATTCGGTTGCTGTTGCTGGCTGATGCTCATTTCGAGACGATCTCACTGTACAAAAACCGGCACGATACCTCGAAGACTGCTTGCAGTTGTTGTTGTTTTGAAGTACACCCAGCAAGTCTGGATATCAGGTGAGTTGAGAGCTCAATCAGTTGGTCGCAAGTAAATAAGTCATTGCTCGTGGACATTGGGTTTTGACCATTGGATTGCATGGCATTCAGTTGTCGTACAGCATAAGCATAAGATCTTGTCAAGCTGGGTTGACCGTTTGTGTTTGAATGTTGCACTGGTGTGCCTGGTTGCACGTTACGTACCGAGCTTTTTGAGTGGCCGCGTAAAGTCGGGAAACTATTTTCCGTAAGAACAAAATTTTCGGCTGGTAATTTCTTCACGTGTGTCGGTTTTTTGTTTCCATTTTTAGTCAATAGCTTGTACTCTAGAAGTTTCGGACACTCAGTATATGAGGATAAGTGGTTCCCACGACAATTGGCACAGCATATTTTATCAGGCTCAGATTTTTTCAACGGGCATGAGCTATGTGCGTGGTTTTCACTGCATATCATGCAGCGCACAGCTAAATTGCATGACGATGAACCGTGGCCGTATCTTTGACATCTTCGACACTCTGTAGGGCCCGACCGGTTGTTTTTGAAGTAGCGCCAGTTGACCATCACCCTCATAATAGATTTATGTTTTCGTAAATCAGACGTTTTGATACCTGATTTGCGATTGAAGTAAAGCAGGTATACAGCATGATCTGCATGGCGCCGTTTTTCAGGGTCAATTTGAATAAGTTTAACGTCGACGACGGGAATATCTTTTTCAATCAAATATTTTTTGAGTGTATTAGTGTCCATTAGTGATGGGCGTTACTGTTGTTTTCAGAAAACGAAAACGAACTGTTTTTTTTTCCAAAAACAACTGTTTTTTAAAACTTTTTGAAAACTGTTTTCACTTGAACAGCAGCAGATTGATACTGGGTGTTACCATTAGTGATGGGCGTTTCTGTTGTTTTAAGAAAACGACAAATATTTGAAAAAAAAAACAGGTTGAAAAAAACAGTTTGAAAAAAACGGTTTTTTTCAAATTGTTTTTTTCAAATAGTTTTCGTTTTCTTAAAACAACAGAAACGCCCATCACTAATGGTAGCACCCAGTATCAATATGCTGCTGTTCGAGTGAAAACAGTTTTCAAAAAGTTTTAAAAAACAGTTGTTTTTGGAAAAAAACAGTTCGTTTTCGTTTTCTGAAAACAACAGAAACGCCCATCACTAGTGTCCATAGGAAACAATCCCGATAGAATTACTTTGATAGGACGGTCGTCCGCGAGAATATCCTTTTGTCCGAATATCCTTTTTCACAAAAAGTTCACATGCCTTTTCGAACTCTTCAGTCGACTTTAAAAATCATTTCTTACCGGTGGATGTTAGCTTCAGGCTATAGTCGTCGATTTTCAATGCATTCATTAGCACTTCAATAGTTGCTCGATCTAGATCGGTAAACGTAATTGGAGGTATTCTCGACTTTCGCTCTGGTGAGTAAACCGGTTGTGTTTCAATGCAATCTTCGTCATCGATGTGCTGTAGCGGTGAAAAATAGTTACTGGACCGGGATGCTGACATCGTTTTGAGAAATTTTTTGTTTTCCCGAATTAAATCTGAGGAGTCATCTGGTCTCCTCTTGTTTGGTTCCGCACTAAAGGAAATGTTATAGCACTTTAAGAACTTTGCTTTATTAGATTTATTACGTTTTTGGCTATTGATCACGAGAGAAATTTTACTCGGTACACTAAAGGCTGTACGACACTTCTATATGCTTCGGCGTTTGCATGCAGGCTCACATCAAAATGCTTAAAGAATAGAGCAAAACAAACCGATGCAACAGTTAACAAGAGAATACAAAGGGGTTTGTAAATAAATAAGTATATACTGTTTTGTATTTAGTGTATTCGTTACTTCGAATGATTTGAGGAAATTAATACAAGAGAATGCATACACATATTCACCAAAATACTCAACAACAATCAAAACTCAGGTTGTGGGCTTTGCAAGCAGGATAAAAAAACTAATAATAAAAAATGAGATAAGACAGGCTAGAATCTCAGATGAACCGTCAGTTTGACATTTGATGAGTGGGCCTTGACTGCAAGTAGGCGCTTTGTAAATATTAAAATATATATTGCTCCGCCTTTCTTTTTGCTTTGCTTAAATAATTCCGTAATTTCCTCTTCGCGCTTTGCACTGACTGTGTTCTAAATAATATTTTTTCCGCCATTACAAAATTTTCCTGAGTGTCGATTCAGTGCCTCCGCGATAATCTTTTTTTTAACATTTATCTGTGAATTACTCTGCAAATTTACCGTTGGTAATTGCTTTTTACAATCTTTTCTTATGTGCGCTTTACTGCGATAGATTGTTTTATTTCACACACTTTTCGCGCCATTACGCAGTTTTCATGAGGTCGGTTCAGTGCTTTCTCTGATAATCTTATTCTCAAGATTTATTTGTAAACAACACTGCTAATTAACCGCTTTAAATCTTCACTGTGTTATCGATCGTGACAATCAACTGGTTCGCGTATTCGACTATTGATTTAACTCCACCTAGTGCTCTGTGGAACTACTTTACGTAGTTCGGTGTGTAAAGGTGTTATGACACTACATTGTTTTGCGCATTAATCATCTCATTATTAATCCGGAAAGAAAAGAGATCGAAATATTTAGTGTGAAAGAGACAAGTAGGTGAGTGCAGTCAAAACAACTGTTCGTTTTGACAGTGACGATTAAGTGTTATCGAAATGTCGAAGGTTTGCTGGAATCAAAGCTAAAATGTGTCAAATATTCTAATATGACACATTCAATTTCCGATTGTCAAAATTTCAGCTGCTAGCAGCTGAATAATGCGAAGCCGGCCGCATTATTATAGCACACCACATTAATTATGGCATTAATATTTAACAGTTTAACATTATTGGCTAGTGAGGCCTATTCGCTCATACAAAATGCACATATCCATGTTTATTCATTGTCTCTCTCTACTCGGATTATTAATGGCATTATTAATGTAGTGTCATAACACTTTAATTGTGACATTTACCCATTATCGATTTGGGTCTCCACTACACCCAAGCTCCGAACCATTAACTTGACATCTTACGGTCGAAATTCGCATCTGTTGTATTTATCATCTATTTTCGTTAAGTTCGAATCGCTGAATTATCGCTTTACAATGATCCAGTGCAGTGCTACTCCTTGCGCCACTAAATACGATAATGTTCCTTATGTGACCTGTTAGGGTTTCTGCGGAAAACTTTTCACGTTGGTTGCGTGGGCCTCTCGGGACGTATCGGGGACGTGCTTAACGATACTGCTGGGCTTTATTGGTTCTGCAGTTGCTGCCGCTCATCTTCTATGGCGCATTATGTGAGTAAATTACGTGCTGCTAAACAATGTCTTGAGGATGTTGCTAAAACACTTATTGCTTCTGAAGAGATAGTCAATGTTACTCTAAAAAGCCTCCAACCACTGCTGGATACGGCAGTGCCTGTTGATTCTGGTGAAATCACTGACAGAGTTGATGCTCCAAAATCTCCTGCTGGAGTCACGACTCGGAACATGAGCAAATCTCGTGCCCAAGCTCCGCAATCACTTTCACTGCAAACGCATCAACCTATTTTTAATGAACATCAGCCGCAGCAACAGCCTCGTGATCGACCTCCTACCTCATCGCTATTACTATTGGACATTCCTACCACTTCCGCATCTCGTACCGAAGTTACAGCAACGCATGTAGTTCCTCAAATTTGACCCAGTGTGCATGTCGAATCTTCTGGGCCAAATGGTGCACTTCCCCACGTTAAAGTGGTGAGTCCGCCACTGCAAATCTTCATATCCCGCATAGACTACAATACTTCAGCCGAGACGATCAAGCAATTTGCAGCTGCTAAGCTTGGCTACATGCCACCACTTCTGGTCTGCAAAAAACTGACACCTGACAACTTATCAAACCAGGAAGTGGCTTCTTTCTGCATAACTGTGTCTGCTGGCATCAACGAACTTCTACGAAGTGACTTCTGGCCTCCTGATGTTCTGGTCAAAGAATTCACCAGAATTCTTCGTAAGAATTTTCAACCGAGAGGAGCAAGGAGCTCCAGAACTTAGGATTAAGACTTTACTATCAAAATGTCCGTGGTTTGAGGACCAAAACTAATGAGTTCAGGCTCTCTGCCACTTTAGCTTCGGACAACATAATATGTCTTACAGAGACCTGGCTTACTGCTGATATCTTTGATTCGGAAATCTTACCTGACCACACGGTTTTCCGTAAAGACAGAGATCGTTTGAATAGCGGTAAATCCGATGGTGGAGGTGTTCCCATCGGTTTTAATAAGGCACTCAACGGAACACTCTGTCGTGATGCTCCTTTCTGTCCTCTTGTTGAGTGTATATTTGTGCGTATTTCCTTGCCTTCTGCCAAAACCTTAGTCGTCGCTTCGATATATATCCCCTGTAACCTTCCTCTGTCGATTCATGAACAATTCCTGGCGGAACTCTCTTCTTACTTCAACAGTCATTTTCCCACCGCTTACGTTCTGCTATGTGGTGATTTTAATCTCCCGACTCTAGATTGGGATGTTGACTATTCGGTTATCATCTCGACTAGTAGTGTTTCTGTAATAACGTCTTCGTTTCTCTCACTTTGTTCCCTCTCTCAGCTCAACAATATACCAAATGCCAGCAATAGAATTCTGGATCTCGCTTTGTCCAATATCCCAAAATCATCACTTTCTTTAAGCGCTGCTCTCTTTCCTTATGTTCCTCCTGATTCTCATCACCCCCCTATTATTCTGGAAATTTCTAATATTCGTTCTATGAGGAATAAAGTCTCATCCTTATTACGTTTCAACTTTCACAGGGCTGATTTCGCCGGCATGGCAATTGAAATAAATAGAATTAACTGGTTTTCTTTTTTTCGTGGCCTTGACGTTGATGATGCTCTGTGCAAGTTGTTTAACTTCCTATCTAACCTTATTCCACAATTCACACCACACCAAATTGACGTTGATGATGCTCTGTGCAAGTTGTTTGACTTCCTATCTAACCTTATTCCACAATTCACACCAACTAATTGTCCTAATAAACCGAACGATGCTCCATGGTTCAGCAGTGAAGTTTCAATCGCACTTGAAGCCAGAAATGCAGCTCGTCACTTATATAAAAGATCAGGTTCACCTGTTGACCTTCTTTTGTATAAAGATCTTCGCTCTAAAGCGAAAGAAGTTGTCAGGCAGGCGATGCGCTCCTACATTGCTGGCGTTGAAGCATCAATTAGAACCAATCACCCGATATCCTTTTGGTCATTCATCCGTTCCTTGAAAAATAGTCCTAGTATCCCTTATGGTATGCACTTGGGTGATACAGCTGCCTCAAATCCACAAAAAGTGTGTGAGCTTTTTGCTTCTTACTTTTCCACTTTTTTCTCTCACAACAATCCTCTTCTAATTCCTCAAATCTTCCCTCCACATCCTCTCCTGAATTGCACTCATTTCGAACAAACCCTCTTGAAATTGAACTTATGTTGAACGATATCGATTCCAATACCGCTAGTGGTTCCGACGGTATTCCAAATATCCTGGCTAAATCTCTTTCATCATCTCTGTGCTTCCCTCTTTCTATCTTGTTCAATTTAAGTATATCTTCTGGCTTTTTTCCTTCTCGCTGGAAAATTGCCAACATCTTTCCTATACATAAAGCCGGTGATCGTACATGCGTCTCAAACTATCGTCCCATTTCCATTCTTCCTTGCTTTAGCAAGATCCTTGAAAAAGTGGGTTACAAGCGGGTCTACTCCTTTATCCAGCCTACTCTCGCTCATGAGCAGCATGGTTTTGTCAAAGGTAAATCCACTTCTTTCTTTCCTTCACACACACGGTCGCAACCGCTCTTGATCATCAAAAGCAGGTTGATGTACTTTATACCGACTTTTCCAAAGCATTTGACTCCGTCAGCCATAGCCTCCTTCTTCAAAAGCTAAGGTACGATGGCATTGCTGGTTCTCTTCTTTCTTGGTTCAACTCTTACATCCTTGACCGTACCTGTATTGTAACTGTTAATTCCTCCTCTTCAATTCCTTTTCATCCTGCATCAGGTGTTCCGCAGGAATCTATCCTTGGTTCTCTTCTCTTTCTTTTGTTCATAAACGATCTCCCTCCTTTAATTCATTCTTCTTGTCTTTTGTATGCCGACGATTTCAAGATGTTTCGAGTGATTGAGTAAAAAAAACGATATCAACAGCCTACAGACTTGGTGCGCTTCCAATGCTCTCACTTTGAACATCGTAAAATGTCACAAAATGTCTTTCTCTTTGAAAATTTCACCTTTGATGTTCTCCTACTCTGTTTGTGGCTATCCTCTTAATGTCGTTGATAACTTTAGAGATCTTGGCGTAATGTTTGATCCTAAGCTCAAATTTGATAAGCATATTTCTTATATTACTGCCAGGGCCTCTAAATTACCCGGTTTTATTATTAGATCCTCTAAAGCATTCGTTAACATTTCCACCTGTGTACACCTTTTCCTCTCCTTTGTACGTAGTATCCTTGAATATTGCTGTCAAGTTTGGTGTCCTCGTTTTGTCTACTTAAATACTGCGTTGGAGTCGGTTCAACGCAGATTTCCTCGCACCATGTTTTATAAATTTCAGCTTCCTTATCGTCCTTATAGTGATCGTCTATCGTTCCTTCATCTCCCTTCCCTCGAATCACGGAGACTGTTCCTGGATGAGTGCCTACTCTTCAAATTATTTCATAAGTTGGTAGATTCAGATATCAGCAGCCACGTTTCTGTCCGTGTTGCAGTGCATGGCACCCGCTCTTCGTTTGTGTTTAGTGTGCCATTTGCGCGCACTGATATCTTTTTTTATTCTCCGCTGTTGCGATTACTGAGGCAACATAATGATCTACAGTTTGGTCCTCTACCGCCGACATTATATGCATTTAAAACTTTTCTTAAACTTAATGTTTTGCTTACTACTAGTTCAATGTAGTCTTTTTTTCTTTTTCTTTTTTTTTCTCTATTTTTCTTATTTTGAATTTGTACTTTTTCACTTTGGTTTTGTTTATTGTTGTTCTTTATTTTGTATCATTATCATTTCATTATTATTTTGTTCATTTTTTCATTCTTTCGTTAGTGAATTATTTGCATTTTATATTTTCTATATTCAGTAATTTGATTTTATCTGTTGAATAATAGTAATAGTAAATAAATAAATAAATAAATAAATAAATAAAATCCACTTAGTAAATTCTTACTGGAGCTTGGTGCGAGTAAGGATATCAATGACAGCTGCAAACTGCCTGGATATATTAAAAGAGCGTCTTGCTGAGTTTGATGTTTCTCTAGGAAAAGGCATTGTTACCATCGTAACTGATGGACCAAACCAGGCAGACTATTTGATGCAGAGCAACATATTTGTTTGGCGCATAGCATGAACTTGAAAATTGGCGATATTCTCTATAATAGGCAGTCCATTCCAGATTAAAGAAATTATGAAACAGCTGATAGTATGGACGACAGTCAAAAAATTTGGACGGTACTGAATCAGCTTTTTACGTTGAACCCAATTGCCTGCAAGACACGCTAGATCTGACAAATGATTATGACATCAGCGCATGCATAAAGAAAGTTCGTAAGGTAGTTTTATATTTTCAAAAATCTCCAACGAAAAATGATATCGTTCTTCAAAACTACATAAAATCCTAGTAAGGCAAAGAACTGTCTCTTTTACTGGATTCCAAAACAAGATAGAATAGTCTCTTGACAATGCTCGAACAATTTTCCATTTTAAAAAATAATATACAGAAGGCATTAATAGATCTGCAATATCCAGATCGGTTAGAAGCAACTAAGTTTGATTCGATTAAGAAAATTATTGAAGTTTCACTCTCTGTAAAATTGTGGAAGCCTTAAGTTGCAGAGATGCAAATTTATGCACTGCTAATGCTTCTTCACGATTTTTATTTAAATAGTTAGGACCAAAACGGTCCATTTTTCCCAATGCAATGAAAATTGTAATATTGAACCGAATAAAAGAGTGGCAGTGTACTGAGCTCTCTAATATTCTGGAGATCCACATTGTGCCAGTGAAAATTTACCAAGTGAAATAGAATCTTTATTTTGCAACCAATCAACGCAAATATTTAAAAAAACTTCAATGATCTAGAGGCTGAACCCTTTGCTATGTAACCAAAGAAATGAGGAGAACCCAGTAGATACCCATATTGAATCAGGACAAAGAAGCCGTCAATTGACGCTAGAAAAATAACTGCAATTGGAAATAGATCAAAGTATGAAAATAATTAATCGTGAAATGCCGAAAGAAACTGATTTAATTAAAACCATTGCAAAAAAAATCAATCCTTTCGAAAGTAGTGGCACTCGTGGACATAGTTTGGAGCAGGCGTACCAATATTTATCGGCCGTCCCATCAGCAAGTACCGAGCTAGATCGAGTTTTTTTCCGCGGCGTCCAACATCGGGAATAAATTAAGAAGCAAGCTTGGAGACGATACTTTGGATGCTTTGCTATTGTTTCAATATTACTTCCGAAATGAACCAATAAACTTTGGCAGAATTTTTTAAGTGTTTCTTTATTATGCATCTTAATTTTAAGAGTTGTGATTTGTTTTTATAATTTGTATTAGTTGTAATTTAAATATTTATCTTATACTGTCAACGTCTTGGATAATTAAAAGTATTGTTTCTTTTTTGCATCAATGATATAAATTAGTAATTATGCAGCAACATATTTTTTATACAGTTTTGAGCTTACTTATTTTTATTCTTTCGAAATGATGGCAAATATAAAAAAAACTCTAGCGCACCTGAACCGCTAGAAACACTAATGTTCGAAGAACAGTAGAAGAATCGTGCAGGTTTTGAGTGCATATTCCACCACATGTGCTGCTTATTACGGCAAAACTGTTTCAAATGCCACTTTTTACTTTCGTCTTAAGAATGCATTATAACTCATATGGTGGAAGGTTTCAGATATTACCACTGGCATGAATTTCAACGTTTATGAGAGCAAAACACGGGTTAATTATATTCGTTATCAGTTGCTTATTTCACATAATTTTGAAAGCAGCATCTCATATAACATCAATGAAGAAAATGCTCAGTGCCTGCAGCACTGTAACTGAAGTTGGTGTTTGGGGCTGCGATCCGAAAAATTTGCAGAACTTTGCGAATTGTAACATCGGTTATTTATTTTCATTGTCAATGTTTCCGGTATGTATACTAACTGTAAGCATTTATTGATACAAAAGTAGCACAACCGACTCGTGCTGGCAACCTTTCGCCAGTATCAAAGCCAAGAATATATCAAATCTGCTTCACGTTGTTTAATTACATTC
>OX376372.1:85413801-85431301 GCA_947369275.1 Nemotelus nigrinus | reverse complement strand
GGAAGGCAGTTAGACGCGTAAAATCGATATTCATAGTTATTTTAAAGATAGATTTGAGAGTAATTCACGCGATTACTGCTGCATTATCACGATTTTGAGGTTGATGTGAATATTCTTGAAGCTTAAATTCGTAAAAGTGGATAGATCTATTCTCATGATATTATCATCAATCTATATCTATTTATCTTTTTGAAAACACAATATAAAAGAAAAACTATTTGAATTCTGGATTTGGTGAATCAATGTGCGTGTCGTAAGGAAAAATAAAAGGAACGTGTGTGAATGTATATAGGCGAACTATACGTGATAAATGGTGACTGAGGTGTGAGTGCAGGATAGTATATGTAAGTTGGTAAGAGGCCGTTCTTTTCCAGGTTTTCAACGTAAATACGTGGTTTTATCGTAGCTATTGAGTTCCAGGTGGGTGTTCGGTTGATAGTGAGGTATCTTGAGTTTCGCGAACTTTCAGTGAATATTTTGCTCGGGAGGGTTGTCTTTTCTTGGCGGTAAAAAATGAAGATCTTGGTAGATCGTCTGAGCAAAGACGAGCTCATTTATGAGCTCGCCATCTGCGGGTTTCCAGCAGACACCGTTGACGCTATGAGGAAGACGTTGAGGGCTACGCTAAGGTCTGAGTCAGCATTGGATACGTCTTATGTTGAACCCGACTATCCATTCGATTTTGAGGTAGACCACTCGGGGATACTGGCTAAGGTGACCGAGATAGAGGACTTGGTTAACAGAGTTTCAGGCGATGGGGCGAGGTCGGAATTCGTGAAGGCGAAAGTGAAGACGGAGTTCGGCTTTCGGCGACTGGCCAATATGCGCGCAATCACTAAGGATCAGAAGGATAGCGTGAAGGAATTCCGAAACAGGCTAATTCTGGCGATGGGGACACTGGTTGGAAAGACCAAAGATTCCACCGATGATGAGGGAGAGACAGGCGTTCGCGAGCAGACGGTACCCGTGCAGAAGGAGGCAAGAGGAGTGAGCCCAGCAGAGGTGGCCAAATGGGGCATCAAATTCAGTGGAGATTCGTCGGGATCCATAAACGCCTTCCTCGAACGGGTCGAGGAGTTGCGTCAGGCGAGGGGTCTGTCGAAGCCGCAGTTGTTCAGGGCAGCTGTAGAGCTGTTCGACTCGCGGGCTTTGATTTGGTTCCGCGCTAATCGGGATCTGGTGTCGTCGTGGGACGAACTTGTACGGGAGATGAGGGCGGAGTTTTTACCTCTGGATTACGAGGACCGCCTGGGGGAAGAGATAAGGAGACGGACGCAAGGGGAGGGTGAATCCATGGGGGTTTATGTCGCAATGATGGAGCGACTATTTAGCCGGCTGACAACCCGCTGTACAGAAGAAGAAAAACTGCGCATATTGCGCAGGAATATAGCACCGTTCTACCAGCGACAACTGTGCTTGACACCTGTGACGACAATGGCTGAATTGGTGAAGATGCGTCGCACTCTGGATGCAATGAGGGTGTCGGTTGCAGCATTTGTGCCACCCGCAACGCGATCCTGACGCTGTTTGGAGCCGGATTTGGCCTACGTGGGAGTAGAAAGAGTAGAGCAAGTGGCGGCGATGGCAGAACAGAGTAGAGTGAAATGCTGGAATTGCAGACGAGATGGGCATTAATCGAGGGAGTGTCCTGAACCGCGGCGGTGTTTCGGGTGTGGTTGGCAGGGAGTTATGCGAGCCACATGCCCTGTCTGTCGAACGAGGGCGAACGAACAGAGGCCGCGGGCACGATCAGATCCACCGGCGGCGGGAAACGACCGACGTGCTCGCTAGGCGGTCGAGCGAGCACTTCAAAGAGGCTGCATTAGAGGGCACCCTCTCCGACGGTGGGTTACGCACAAGCGAAGTGCAGCCAGGATAATCGTCTGCATCTGCAGAAGAAGGTGATGGGCATAGCGATGGAGGGCCTGCTAGACTCGGGTGCAAGTCGCACGATTTTAGGGGAGAAGGGATGGGTTCGACTAAGGAGAAGAGGTGCAACCCTGACCCAGAACGAGATCGAAGAAGTGAGGCTGGCTAATGGAGAAATGTGCCCGGTGACAGGGACGGTGAGAGTGATGTTTGAACTCAACGGTCGTGATCATGAGTTAGAGGTGCTGGTGATCCCGTCGGTACCCCAAGAGTTAATATTGGGTATAGACTTCTGGAAATGTTTCGGAGTAGTCCTCGATATGAAGGGGCAGCAGTGGACTTCGGTAGCCGCTGTAGAATCGATGCCGGGGAAGACGCTACGGAGTTGGTCACATCTGGCGTCAAGCGAAGTCAAGAGTTTGTCGGAACTGCTGGAGGAACAATTTGCGCTGATGGGGGATGGTCTGGGCTGCGCGAAGTCGGTATGCCATGTCATCAAGACGAATTCACCGCCGATCAAACAAAGGTATTATCCGGTTTCTCCAGCGGTGCAAAAGCAGATAAATTGGGAATTGGATGAGATGTTCCGAATGGGGGTGGTGGAACCATCAACGAGCGCCTGGTCCTCTCCTATACTATTGGTACGGAAGAAAGATGGATCCTTCCGATTTTGCGTAGATTTCAGGAAGCTCAACGCGGTGTCGGAGAAGGACGCGTATCCGATACAATATATCACGGCAACCCTCGATAAACTGCGTAACGCGAAGTATCTGTCGACCTTAGACATAAAGTCGGCGTATTGGCAGGTGCCGATGTCCAAAGAGTCCCAACAGTACACGGCCTTTACAGTGCCCGGAAGAGGTCTGTTTCAGTTCCGACGTACGTCTTTTGGTCTACACAATTCAGGGGCCACCTGGCAAAGATTAGTTGACACGGTTCTGGGGCCCACACTTGAGCCTTTCGTTCTTACATATTTGGACGACGTGATTATATGACTGAAACGTTCGAGCGACATATGGAGGTCCTTCGAGAGGTGTTCGTACGGCTGAGAGAGGCGGAACTCAGGGTGTCTAAAGAAAAATGTCAGTTTTGTAGATCGAGGCTTAAATATTTAGGGTATGTGGTAGACGAAGAAGGCCTTCGCGTGGACCCAGAGAAAGTCCAATCCATTAGGGATTTTCCTCGACCAAGCTCCGTAAAACAGGCCAGACAATTGCTAGGAATGGTATCCTGGTACCGTCGGTTCATCCCGGGTCACGCGACGATGGTGGCACCACTTAGCGACCTGCTGAAGAAGGGTCGTAAATTCACATGGTCAGACGAATGTGAGCGGGCGTTCGAGGATTGTAAACAGAGACTCACGTCGGCTCCAGTATTAGCCTGCCCCGATTTTGACCTGCCTTTCAAGGTGCAAACGGACGCATCGGATGTAGGGATAGGCGCAGTGTTGAGCCAGGCACACCCAACGGGTGAAAAAGTGGTGTGCTATCTAAGTCGCGCGCTCTCGAAACAAGAATGGAAGTATTCGGCCACCGAAAGAGAATGTTTGGGTGTATTATGGGCGATAGAGAAGCTTCGACCGTTTGTTGAGGGGACGCACTTCATGGTGATCACGGATCATCATTCCTTGGTCTGGTTCAATAGACTGAAGGACCCAAACGGCAGGCTGGCAAGGAGGGCCGTACGCCTTCAACAGTTCGATTGTGAGGTGTTTCATCGACGAGGCAAGGAGCATGTTGTACCCGGTGCGTTGTCCCGCGCAATCGCGGAGGTAGGGGACATAGCGGTGCCCCCCGTACCCGACGAGTGGTTTGAAAAGATGGTAGCCAGCGTTCAAAATGAACCCCAGAGATTTGAGATCTGGCGGTGGTCGGAGCAGGCGCTGTGGAAACAGACTTCGGACGATAAAGGCGGCGGTAAGAACAGTCTGGGTTGGAAACGGGTGGTTCCGAAAGCAGAAAGAGCGATTATACTAAACCGATGCCACGACGACCCAAAGGCGGGGCACATGGAGACAGATCGGACTATAGCCCGTGTTGCTCAAGATTATTATTGGCCTCAGATGAGGGCGGACATCAGGGAATATGTTAGGAAATGCAAGGTATGCCAGGCTTGTAAAGTGGAGAGGAAGGCGCCAGTAGGGTTGATGGCGACTCGAGCGTGGGACGCAAAAATTCCGTGGGAAATGATCTGTATCAATTTGGTAGGCCCGCTTCATAGGTCAACACGCGGCAACTCATTCATCCTAACAATTCTTGATTACGTATCAAAGTATTCGGTGCTGTTACCCATGAGAAACGCAACGGCATCAGCCGTATTTCATCTTCTAGAGGAAAACGTCTTTCTGGTATATGGAGTCCCTAGGGTAATCGTATGCGACAATGGGGTACAGTTCAGGGGCAACCAGTTTAAGAAAGCGGTCGAAGAAAACGGAACCAGGTTGAGTTATACCTCACTATATCATCCTCAAGCCAATCCGGCGGAAAGAAGAAACCAGGATATCAAGTGTATGCTCAGGTGCTACACATCCGAAAACCACCGCTTGTGGGACCAGCACCTGGCGAGGATAGCTTGCGCCTTAGTACTTATAAACACGAAGTCACGGGTTTCTCGCCGTATTTCATAAATTTTGGAAGGGAAATGGTCACTTTCCGGGACGGAATGGAGCCTCCGGTGGAGTCTGAAGGAGATTTCTCCACCGTGTCGAACGCAAGGGCGTCGGAAGAAGTCCGAGAAGAGGTAGTCCGAAGAATGCAGAGAGCTGCGCTATCAAGTAAGCGTCGATACGATCTTTGCTGGCGAACAGTGGCTTTTCAGGTAGGCGACAAGGTGTGGAAAAGAAATTACGTGCTGTCTGATGCCAGCAAAAAATTTTCTGCCAAGCTAGCTCCGGCGTTCGTTGGGCCGTTTATCGTAAAGGGGAGAACATCGGCATGGACTTTCGAACTGTCAGAAATGAAGGGAAAGCGGGTAGTTAATTGGCACGCGAGAGATCTTAAGCCGTTCTTTGGAGGAGAACCGGAGGAAGGAGACCATCTAACGTAGGAAAACGTGAGCTTAGTGATTTTTAGCTTGCTGATATCAAGAAGGTTTAACCTGGGTGGATTTAGTGAGAGTCGGCTTAGTAGCAAGGTTTCTTGGTGGTGGAAATAACAGATAAGAGGGTTATGTTGGTGGTGGGACGTTAAATAGTTAGGTAAGCGAAACATAGAGTAATTGGTGGAGGGTAGCGTAACCAATAATGGCTAAGGTTCAAAAGTCTTTCTGGTGGCGGGATATGTTTGTGTGGTGGGGGGATGTAATATCTAAGTTAGCCAGAGAAAGGTATATAAGCTACAAATAATGAGTTGAATGGTTAGCAAGTTTTCGGTGGTGGGTTAAATTGTATATGAGTCGAGGGTTAGTGTCATATCTCATAATATATTCTAGGGTTAGTTTTAAAGAGAATGATAGATTATTTTAAATAAAAATGAAAGAATTACCGATAGCTTGTTGGTGTTTCCGTTTGGGTTTTTAGTTTTTCTCCTTTTTACTAATGTTCGAAGAAGAACATTAGTATTAAAATCACTTTGGCCAAAAATTAATATTTATATATATATATATATATATATATATATATATATATATATATATATATATATATATATATATATATATATATATATATATATCATCAAAAAATTTCAGTGAAAAAATCTCAGGAACGCGCCATCCGATTGAGCTGAAATTTTCAGGACACATTGGTGTATATGCAGAATAGTGCCAGGTCTCACAAAAAGTTAATAAACTTTCACCCTTTGGCGCCGGCGGCCATTTTAGTGATATTTTTAATATACCTATTATTTCGTACACAAATAATTTTTGCAAAAATAAAGTTGACGAAATAAATTTTGAACGTGTTTTACATGTGAATCAGATAATGTTTTGGAATTTTTAAACCCCATGTGTGCGCTTGATGCCTAAAAACAGAACGGGAAAACTTGAAAATTTTTAAATTGCGATAACTTTTGATCGAGTTATTCAATCATTACGAAATTTTTAGAACATATTGATATTATTTAGTTGTAGATTTTCGTAGCTTTTGATGAGCGTGCTGGCAACGCTGTAGCTACGGCAGGCACTGAAAGTGAAAACCTTCAAATCATCGTCTCTCTTGAAAAACTGCCGCTTTTTTAAAAAAAAGCCACTCATATGTAAATCTTGTGCTTTGTTTACATAAACAAAAAAAAAAAAAGATATGGTATTACGGGCACGCCTGGTAACCCTTGCCCAATTTACCTATATTTTTAGCATCAACTTAGCTGTTCACGGAAACTCACGATCCAATGAGCAGAATTAATTGAAATTTGCAGAATGTATTGGCCTTAAATAGGACCAAGTCTGATAGAAGTGATTTTGAAATGCGGGTAATTCTGTGCCAGTGGTGCCATCTTGAAAAATCACTAAAAGAGATAATTGCTTTTAGCCCTATAAATTCTGATTGAATCGTTCGATTTTGACGAAAATCACACAGTAGCTGAATCTTATTTAATACCACGTTTGGTAGAAATTTGGTCGAAAAATTCGGTTGGAGCTGTCAGCTATGATAATTTTGGTGTCTTTAATTTGAAAAAATAAAAATTTGGAAGTGAAAACATTAAACCATCGAATTTCCAAAAATTGTCCGTTTCTTACAATAAAACCAATCTGTATACAAATCTTATGCTTTATCTACACGTTCAAAGTAAAACTTTGGAAATTTCATGTCGGACAAGAACGGTAACCCTTTCCCAGTCAACCTATATTTTTAGCATCAAAAACTTCTGTTCACGGGAACTCACGAATCAATTATCAGATACCATTGAAATTTACAGAATGCATTGAAATTAAGTAGGACCAAGTCTGATAGAAGCGATTTTGAATTGTGGGCAACTCTGTGCCAGTGGTGCCATCTTGAAAAATTACAAAGAAAAAAAACTGCTTTTTGCCCTATGAAATGTGAAAAAGTTACCAGATTTTCATGAAATTGACACAGTAGCTGAACCTTACTCTAAACTCTGTTTGATAGAAATTTGGTTGAAAAATTCGATTGGTGCTGCCAGCTATGGTAATTTTTGTGTATAACCTACTATAAGCATTATTCAGGCCAAATTTGGTTGAAAAGCCACGATAGAGTTGCCAGCTATTGTTGGTTTTGTGTTTGTTTGCAATATCTTTATTAAGCGGTTTTATCGTAGAATTTTCAATTGGTAATGATATTGTAGTGACAATAAAAAGCAAATATTAAGCTTTCCATTATTTGAAAAAACTCGCTGCAGGTAATCCTTAATTTCTTTATAAACCTATAATTTCGAATGTAATATAACAACGTGCAGCAGATGTGATATATTTTTGGCTTTGATACTGGCGAAAGGTTGGCAGCACGAGTCGGTATTATAGTTAGTATAGTTAGTATTCATACCGGAAACATTTACAATGACAATAAATAACCGATGTTTCAATTCCCAAAGTTCTGCAAATTTTTCGGATCGCAGCCCCAAACATCAACTTCAGTTACAGTGCTGCAGGCACTGAACATTTTCTTCATTGATGTTATATGAGATGCTGCTTTCAAAATTTTGTGAAATAAGCAACTGATAACGAATATAATTAACCCGTGTTTCGCTCTCATAAACGTTGAAATTCATGCCAGTGGTAATATCTGAAACCTTCCACCATATGAGTTATAATGCATTCTTGAGACCAAAGTAGAACGTGGCGTTTGAAACAGTTTGGCCGCAATAAGCAGCTCATGTGGTGGAATATGCTCTCAAAACCTGCACGATTCTTCTACTGTTCTTCGAACATTAGTATTTTTAGCGGTTCAGGTGCGCTAGAGTTTTTTTCCTTTCCTTGTCCTTTTTTTTTTTTTGTTCATTCACACTATTTTTAGTCAGTTGTTATTTCTCATTCCCTTCCTCGTTCTTTTTCCCATAAGATTATTCGAAATAGCCATAGTGTCCTAAAAACGAGTTCAATATGCATTAGTTTCTCATATTTAAGTACAGAGACACTAACACCATACTAGCTACTAGACGTCACATACAATCATGCATTAAGTATTATAGTTATCATTTTTGTTTATGTTTAGAAAGTAGGCAACGAACCAAAGGGATCGCGTGGATGAGTGGCGTGTGAGTGACGACGTTTGTCTTTCAGTTAATTGAGTTGTAGAACAAACCAGAATTCCAATAAGAATTAAGCCGTTCAAGAATCCGAGATACAAAGATGTGTGGATCGTATATGGATTGAAACTTAGTACGGCGTTAAATCCGGTAAAGAAGTAAAGTCGAGAATTTCTACGTAATTCTCTGAAGCGAGGGGGGTGTCACGGTTGATCGACATTTAAGACCTAACGGCAAGCAATTGGCGCGTCAGAAGAGGACACACCAATGTAGCAGGTTAATGTTATCCGAGGTTAGAACTAACAATTAGAGACAGGTAATCACAATGTTGTAGGTCGTACGAGTTAGGAAAGGGAATATGGCGTAAAATATACATCGTAGTGATTCTGTTGAATAGTATCTGCAGTTTGGACCCTGCCGCACCCTGCGATCCGTAAATGTCCCGAGATGGGTAGGAACAGATTCGTGCATCAATTCAATACGACTTGAAACAACGAGCCGATGGCAATCTGCCAGGTCCTTCCAGCCCATGGCGTGTCGTTCGTCGATATTGTTGGTGCAAAACCAAGGCCTGACGAATCGAAAATCGACTGAAACTCATTTCTGGCTGGCCCCAACTACAATCATGTCACCCACCATTTCGGAGTCTGTGCCATAGCAGACATAACATCCCCAACCTTCCCCGCTACAGGCACTTGCATCTATGCTGTTTACAATTAAAACTTGCGAATGTTTACAATTAAAGTGACAGACGACCGGTTGTCACTGTCTAGGAGAAAACTATGGAATTAGGCGCAAGGGGTCGCTCAAGGCATTACCAGCCCGCAGGTCATTCCGGACATCTAGGAAAGCGGCATAATACAATGACCCGAGCAAGTGCGGAAAGTTACCGGTGGCGCAGCGGTACCTTGTTTTTGAATTCGGTAGTGTGAAAGTAGTTTTGAATTTTAAAAAATTTTTGAAATAGTTAAGAAGATCAGAAAGTAGTGAACAGTTGAGAGACAAGGTTGTGAAGTAGAAGTAAAAGTTGAACTTTAGAATTTGATATTGTAAATGTGGAAAGTAGTGAAATAAAATTGTAAATTAAACGATTGGTGTTTCTTTTAAATTAAAGATCGCGATATAGAGAAAGTGAATTTATTGAACATAGTGATTTTTTGGTCCGTCGAGCCGGATTCATAAGGTAGGTGAATTTGGCATGTTTTGTATCTTAGTAGTTGATCTTGGCACATACAAAATAATAGCAGAATAAAATAAAAGATAAAATAATAGCAGAAGAAAATAAAAGATAAAATAAAAGCAGAATAACAAGATTGAAGTGTCGAATGGACACATGATTGTGCTTTTTCGGAAATCTAAATTTGTAAAAAGAAGAAATTTTACAGAAAAATAAAGGCCTTGAATTTAAATCCTTTAATACCGGAACATTGTGAAATTGATGTTGAACATTCAGTTGAGCATACAGATTGGCAATTGAATTCAAACATTATTTCGATATTATTGAAAGAAAGTCATTTATCGACGCAAATAGTATGATTTTCAGTTACGATCAAAAATTTTGATTGCGATTGTTGTTAATTAAGATGCTCACATCTTATGAAAAGTGGGTTCATGGAGACCGCGTAACGTATTGGGCACGTAATGATTAAAAGGTGTTTAACAAAGTAAGAACAGTTAGATGTAATATTCGATTACATCACACAGTATCGATTTGTTAACAATCATTAATGATTGTTATCTATGGTTTGTTTTTTTATGGTCGACAATACTTGCATTTATTCAAGTGAAAGTCAGACGCTTGTACCAAAATTAGCGATAGAGCTGGCAAACAAGGTCTAATTTCAGCACTTAATGAAAATTTCAGCACTTTAAAGAAAACATATTCGGAATTGATAAATATATGATATTTCTTGCAAAAGGAACAAATATTTCAAACACTATATTCAAATATTTCAAACATTAATTATAAGCGAAATTGTGATGGGTTCTGAATTGTGCGTAAATAAGTGGTAACGATCAAAGGAGATTGTCGATGAACATAATCGAAAATTTAGACAAATATCGGTGTCGTTACATAGGGAAAATAATTCGAAAGCTCGTTAGTTTGGATTAGTGACGGCACTGTTGATTTGCAAGAGTACTCTTGTTGTGCATATGAGCATGCATATGACAAAGTGCTGACATTGCAATTGTTATTGAACGCTAATCCTATGTTTGTGAGAATTTGCCGTTAATACACATAGTGACGGTGGTAATGCGAACACTAATAGTGTGGTGATTCGTCAATACATATTTGAAGGCATGAACTAGATCAATCGATCTGAGTTCTTCCAATTGAGTAAATAACAAAATACATAGACTTGAAATACATTACATTATATAAATTCTGAATCGCTGGTCGTATTGTGTAGCTATGTCGGTCACAATAAATGCGTTATGCACTGCACAAAAGGTTGCATTAGAAAATTTAGCCAAATCAGCCATAAATTTCCGAAAAGATTCAAAGGCTCGGAAAACTGTGTCATATCTTAAGAGTAGACTTGAAGCTCTTAAGGAAAACTACTCAAAATTTGTTCAAAATCATGATCAGATAGTGGCCATGTTGAAAGGGGAAACCGCTGAGGATGATATTGCTTATTTCAAACTTAGTCTATACACTGATTATGAAGAACGATATTTTGAGTTAAGGTCAGATATAGAAGAGTTATTATCTGAAGTGGATAAGCGAGCTAATGAAAGTGTAGTAAAAGAACAAGTGCAGTTGGGGGGCTCTGAGGGTATAAATGACATCAAATTGCCACGAATAGCAATGCCAACATTTAGCGGTCGTTATGAAGAATGGATGTCGTTTAAAGATTTATTCGTCTCGCTAATACACAGCAAAAGTTCTTTATCTTCTGTCCAAAAGCTTCATTATTTGAAAGCTAGCCTAGCAGGTGAAGCTGAGCTTCTACTAAGACCGTACAGCATTACGGATGATAATTATGAAACGGCATATACGATTTTGGAGGAACGTTATTCCAATAAACGAGCACTTCTGTATGCCCATTTCAAACGTCTCTTCTCTCAGCCATCAATCACGACCGAATCTTCTTGCTCTATTCGTAAATTAATAGATACATCGTTCGAGAGTCTCAAAGCAATCGAAAATATGAAAGTGGATGATCTATGGGCAGCAGTAGTGGCATATTTTTTGGTACAAAAATTACCAAATGAGACTCGTAGTATCTGGGAACAAGAAACGGCCACTAAACGAGAAATACCAACACTTGATGAATTAAATAAATTCTTAGATAACCGTTTCCGGGCATTAGAAGCGATTGCTGATGACAGGGTAAAACGTAGATCTTTCGAATTGCAGAGCACGAGCAGACAAAGTCATACTGTTCAAACTGTTCCGACGGCGTCACAATGTAGCATGTGCAATGGACCACATAATATCATGAAATGTTCCAAGTTTTTACAGGCGACTCAACCACAGAAACTTGAATTTGTCAAGCGAAAGGGGCTATGTTTGAATTGCCTACGAAAGGGTCATTTGATTATGAATTGTCCAAGTAAATCCTCGTGTGTGAAATGTCAACGTCGTCATCACACACTATTACATCGTGAAAATCCACCGACTATTGGCAATGCTGTTAACTCCTTTCCAAATAATATCAACGCGACATCGTTTCAACCGACATCTCACAATTCAGCAGCAGCACAGTCATTCACTACAATGGCATCAGGTGATGTACTCCTAGCAACTGCGTTAGTTCAGCTCCAAACAGCAAATGGAACCATAGGATTGTATCGTGCGTTGCTGGACCAAGGGTCACAAGCCTCGTTCATTTCTGAATCAGCAGTCCAACACTTGGGGTTGAAAAAAGAAACAACAAACATTAATGTTTTTGGTTTCGGAAGTTCTGATGCAACTAAAATTACCGGGAAGATTTCCGCCAACTTGTTAACCGATAGCAAAGAACTAGTCCCTTTAACAGCTTTAGTGGTAAATAGAATCACTAAACTCATTCCATCACGCAGCATCAAATCGTCCATTCGAGAACAATTGGGTAATCTACCTCTGGCAGACCCACAATTTGACAATCCTGGAAGAATCGACATACTATTAGGCGCTGAAGTATACGCAAAGGTCATACTCGGCGATGTGCTCCAACTCTCTTTAGGCCCAATTGTTCAGAAGACGAAGCTTGGTTGGATAATTTCCGGAGGAATTGAGCTAGAACATGTTCATAGCGTGCACAACTTTAGTATCGAAATTGATCATAACAAAGAACTTCAACAACAATTACAAAAATTTTGGGAGATAGAAGAAATTCATCCGCGGAAGGTATTGAAAAAGGAAGATGAAAAATGTGAAAGTTTCTACGCAGCTACTACAATCAGAAATACAAACGGACGATACACCGTTAGATTACCATTTAAGGACGAATTTAGTAAAGGTCTATTGGGAGAATCAAAACACACTGCCGTCACAAGTTTGTTAAATCTAGAACGCAAATTTAGCAAAGATAATGAACTTGCAATACAATACAAAAGGTGTATGCAAGAATACATAGCCCTTGGACATATGCATCGAGTGGACACCCGAAGTGAATACAAGATAGAAAATGGAAAATCAATCTGCACAACACATTATACCCCACATCACGCTGTATTAAAGGAGAGTACTTCGACCAAACTGCGTGTAGTTTTTGACGCATCAAGGAAAACAAGTTCCGGAGTATCACTTAACGACATATTACTAACAGGCCCAACAATTCAAACTAATATGATGTCGATACTAATGAATTGGAGATTGTTCAGATTCGCATTCCTTGCGGACATCGAAAAAATGTATCGTCAAATCAGGATACATCCCTCTGATGCAAATTACCAACGAATACTGTGGAGGCAGGAATCGACGAATTCAATTGAAGAATATTCTTTGGATACAGTGACTTTCGGACTCACGTGTGCACCATTTCTAGCAATTCGCACACTCCATCAATTGGCGAAAGATGAAGGACATCGATTTCCACATGCAAGACATTCCGTATACAACGAGATATACGTGGATGACCTCCTCTCCGGAGGAGGTACTATTGATGAAGCCCTTGTGAAGCGAAATAAAATTGACACAATGATGCAATTAGGAGGATTTAAACTGCGAAAGTGGTTAGCCAATGACACACAACTACTAGAAGGACTTCCTGGGGAAGATATTGAGTTGAACGAAGCAGCAGACTTACAATTGGAACAGGGATATAAATCACTAGGATTGATCTGGTACCCTTTATCAGACTATTTTACGTATCGAGTTCGACACCATGAACTAGCATCCCCAATCACAAAACGAAACATTTTATCCGAAATCGCTCGACTGTACGACCCGATGGGGTGGCTGGCTCCGATCATAATAGTTGGAAAAATGATCTTACAATCATTATGGTTACACGGTCAAACGTGGGACGAACCAGTTCCACCAGAGATCGTTCAGCAATGGTCCAAGCTACAAAATAATTTGAAAACTATAGAACTACTGAAAATTAATAGATGGGTGAGTAATAAACCTATTTCCAGGATCGAAATTCATGGCTTTTGCGACGCATCAAAGCAAGCTTATGCAGCCGCCATATACTTAGTTGTTCGCAATGAAGATCAAACACAAGCTAATCTACTCATAGCCAAATCGAAAGTAGCCCCTGTTAGACCAGTCACGATCCCTCGTTTAGAGCTTTGTGGTGCGGTTTTACTAGCAAAATTGCTGAAGGAAGTGATGTCAGCTCTCAACATAGCAGCCAACGACATTTGTCTCTGGTCCGATTCCGAAATCGTTCTGTCCTGGCTCAAGGGACATCCAACTCGATGGACTACGTTTGTTGCTAATCGAACCGCTGAGATCTATGACTTAATAGGCAACGTATCATGGCGACACGTCCCATCATGTCAGAATCCAGCAGACTTAGCCTCACGCGGGGTTTCACCAGTGGAATTAGTAAACAGCAAGCTATGGTGGAATGGGCCAACATGGCTGGAAAGAGATACTGAATTCTGGCCGTCCCAGAAACTTATCGAGAATACTAAACTAGAACAGCGCCGTCAAATTTTAGTCAATGTACACACCAAAGATGACGATTGGATGGCCGTCGTACTGCAAAGGGTTTCTACATATACAAGATTAATCCGTGTTACGGCGTATTGTTTCCGGTTTGCAGTCATAATATCTCGGAAAAGTATCAACAAGGGTCCTTTAACAGTTCAAGAGCTACAACGTGCCGAGACTTGTTGGATTAAACACATACAAGGCACTGAATTTCACAGCGAAATAAAGTCTTTAAATCTAGGACAACCACTTGAAAAGGGCAGTAGACTGCTCAATTTGAATCCATTCATTGACGGAAATGGATTTTTAAGAGTTGGGGGAAGATTGTCAAACGCAGAGTTATCATTCGATGAAAAACACCCCATAATTATTCCAGCCGATGGAATATTTACTGATTTATTCATACATAAATTCCATCAAGAAACATTACATGGCCAAATACAACTAATGTTAGCAACCATAAGAAGAAAATATTGGATTATCAGAGGGAGAAATGCAATAAAAAAATGTATTCACAAATGCATTAGATGTTTTCGAGCCACTGCAAAGTGCGCAACACAATTGATGGGCAGCCTACCCAAACCTCGAGTTTCATTATCGCGCCCATTTTTGCACACGGGCGTAGATTACTGTGGGCCTTTCAACATGAAGGATAAGCAAGGACGTGGTGGAAAAATCTACAAAGGTTATGTCGCGGTTTTCATATGTCTATGTACCAAAGCAATCCATCTAGAAGTTGTGTCAGACATGACAACGCAAGCTTTTATGGCTGCTCTCCGTCGTTTTACTGGAAGACGAGGACTTTGCAGCCATATCTACAGTGATTGCGGAACTAACTTTGTCGGAGCTGCCACTGAATTTCGAAAAATAAAATCGATCTTGACGAACGTTGCTGAAAAGAGCGCTATGTATGATATAACTTGGCATTTCAATCCCCCTGCATCACCACACTTTGGAGGTCTTTGGGAAGCGGGGGTAAAATCATTGAAACGACATCTACGTAGAATATTATCAGATGCGGCATTAACTTATGAAGAATTTACGACAGTACTCATAAAAATAGAAGCGTGTTTGAACTCTAGACCGTTATGTCCCTTAAGCGACAATCCCAATGATACAACTGCATTAACGCCTGCACATTTTTTAATCGGAGACACATTGTTAGCTCCTCCCGAAATGAATCTTATGGATGTTAAACTAAATCGTTTAGATCGCTGGCAATTGACTGAGCGATTGACTCAAACTTTTTGGAGAAGATGGCACACAGAGTACCTATCTAGATTGCAATCCAGACCGAAATGGTTACAACAGCAACCAAATCCGAGCATCGGAGATCTTTGCCTCGTTAAGGACGAGAGATACCCTTCGTACAAATGGGCACTAGCCAGAATTACCGCTGTGTACCCAGGCAAAGATGAAATTGTTCGAGTCGTGTCCATTAAGAGTAATGATAGAGAATATAAACGACCCGTCACTAAAATAGCACTATTACCAATACATACTACATCAAACCTATCAGATCAAACATATTAACTGAATCACCGAATTGAAATATTGACTGAAATGTACCACAAGCACATTCTGCAACAATAGAAGCTATTATTACCACAACGAATAGAATCCTATTGATACATGTCTCAACTACTTGAAAAACCGAACAAACTAAGAACCATCAACCTAACATGCCAAATCACCTTCCCAAACAGCGAGTGTGACGCGCTAAAAAACGTCACCCGTTCCAGGGTCAAGAGACAGTCGGCACGGTGGAAATACCGTCGATAGTTTCTTTGACTAATCCAACGACCATCCTAAGACGCAGAATTTGGATAGCAATAAAGAAAAAAAAAGGAGTAAATTTGGTAATATATTTCTTCATACTAATAACATATTTACAGATGGGAAAATACAGAATTCTGGCACTTTGTCCCAGCCGGGGGAGAATGTTTACAATTAAAACTTGCGAATGTTTACAATTAAAGTGACAGACGACCGGTTGTCACTGTCTAGGAGAAAACTATGGAATTAGGCCCAAGGGGTCGCTCAAGGCATTACCAGCCCGCAGGTCATTCCGGACATCTAGGAAAGCGGCATAATACAATGACCCGAGCAAGTGCGGAAAGTTACCGGTGGCGCAGCGGTACCTTGTTTTTGAATTCGGTAGTGTGAAAGTAGTTTTGAATTTTAAAAATTTTTTGAAATAGTTAAGAAGATCAGAAAGTAGTGAACAGTTGAGAGACAAGGTTGTGAAGTAGAAGTAAAAGTTGAACTTTAGAATTTGATATTGTAAATGTGGAAAGTAGTGAAATAAAATTGTAAATTAAACGATTGGTGTTTCTTTTAAATTAAAGATCGCGATATAGAGAAAGTGAATTTATTGAACATAGTGATTTTTTGGTCCGTCGAGCCGGATTCATAAGGTAGGTGAATTTGGCATGTTTTGTATCTTAGTAGTTGATCTTGGCACATACAAAATAATAGCAGAATAAAATAAAAGATAAAATAATAGCAGAAGAAAATAAAAGATAAAATAAAAGCAGAATAACAAGATTGAAGTGTCGAATGGACACATGATTGTGCTTGTTCGGAAATCTAAATTTGTAAAAAGAAGAAATTTTACAGAAAAATAAAGGCCTTGAATTTAAATCCTTTAATACCGGAACATTGTGAAATTGATGTTGAACATTCAGTTGAGCATACAGATTGGCAATTGAATTCAAACATTATTTCGATATTATTGAAAGAAAGTCATTTATCGACGCAAATAGTATGATTTTCAGTTACGATCAAAAATTTAGATTGCGATTGTTGTTAATAAAGATGCTCACATCTTATGAAAAGTGGGTTCATGGAGACCGCGTAACGTATTGGGCACGTAATGATTAAAAGGTGTTTAACAAAGTAAGAACAGTTAGATGTAATATTCGATTACATCACACAGTATCGATTTGTTAACAATCATTAATGATTGTTATCTATGGTTTGTTTTTTTATGGTCGACAATACTTGCATTTATTCAAGTGAAAGTCAGACGCTTGTACCAAAATTAGCGATAGAGCTGGCAAACAAGGTCTAATTTCAGCACTTAATGAAAATTTCAGCACTTTAAAGAAAACAAATTCGGAATTGATAAATATATGATATTTCTTGCAAAAGGAACAAATATTTCAAACACTATATTCAAATATTTCAAACATTAATTATAAGCGAAATTGTGATGGGTTCTGAATTGTGCGTAAATAAGTGGTAACGATCAAAGGAGATTGTCGATGAACATAATCGAAAATTTAGACAAATATCGGTGTCGTTACATAGGGAAAATAATTCGAAAGCTCGTTAGTTTGGATTAGTGACGGCACTGTTGATTTGCAAGAGTACTCTCGTTGTGCATATGAGCATGCAT
>OX376372.1:85391872-85413601 GCA_947369275.1 Nemotelus nigrinus | reverse complement strand
TTTTTTACATTTGACAAGCTTATGGACTTTGAATGTCCCGCGTTATACTCTGCTCAAATTTCCGGTGCAGTTAACTTTTGCTCCCTTTTGGTCATAAACACTAGGGTATTATTCTCTGCTTTTGTTGTCACTCTGGGCCGTCCACTCCTTACAGCATCACAAAAACTTTCACTGTCCTTGAACTTAACGATAGCATTATGTACAGCAGTCTTTGAAATTTTCACTTCATTACCGATCTCTCTTTCTGACTTTCCTTGTTTATGAAGCGCCACAATCACGCTTCTTACTTCTGGCTTAAAACTCATTTTGAACAGAAACTTTGCCAAAACTTTGCTCAAAAGTACCAATAACTAAATATTACAAGTGCACGGAATAAAATTCGCTGAAAATAACAATCCGTATTACTTGTCAGCACATTAGGATACGGACTTGGGTCCTTAGGTTCAACTGGCTGGCACATGGCCACACATAGACCCATTTGGTTAGTAGCGATACCAGATAAATGGACCCGGAGAAGGAAAGTTAAGTTAAAACAGCCATCGAAGGCCCCGGACTTTTTTGCGAACTGAAATATGTCCTTCAGCCTCTGCTCCGCTTCATGTGAGAGATCCACCAGCCAGGACTCACCGAAACAGCGTTGTCCGGTTTTTCTCAGTGCCGGGCAGTGGCACAGAAGGTATTGGATTGTTTCAGAGACTCCCGGCACTTGACACTTCCTTCGGGTGTCGCTGGTTAGGAGCCCCATTTTACCGATCAGCCGCTTGCAGTCAGTCCGCGTTAAATCGAGCAGGAACTTAGTCGCTGCGTGATTGTATGACCCCCACACGATTTTGGTTAGCTTGCAGGTCTGAGTTGCATGCCATCTGCACGTCGCATCTTGCATCATATTGGAGTCGATAGAGTATTTGATCGTCTGGATTGGATTTATAATGTCAACCGATCCTGACAGGGGAAGGCTAGCTCCGTGCTTGGCTAGTGCATCCGCCCTCTCGTTTCCTTCAATGCCCTTGTGACCAGGAACCCAGAAAATTCAGACTCTACTGTGGTTGCCCAGTCTGTTCAGGGTCTGAATACAGTCCACTTTACACTTCGATTTGTATGTGTAAGACATCAGAGCTGCTGCTTGACTGTCTGCAAAGATGTTGATTTCTTCACTTGCGGTATCTCTGGCGTGTGCTAGGTCTGCGGCTTTACGTATCGCAAAAACCTCCGCCTGAAAAATACTACAGTGGTTAAGAAGCCTGAAGACTGCTTTAATAGTTGCATCTGCAGAACATGTTGCAGCACCCACTCCGGCAGCTGCTTTAGACCCGTCAGTGTAGATGCTAAAAGCTGCTGCGCCCCTTTGCGGATTCCACTCCTGCCCATTCCCCACAGTTACTTGATATCCCCTCTCAAAGCATAGAGTGGGGACCAAGTAGTCGGTGTTACCTGCGTACCCCCGCTCAATACTGCTGTGACCGAAGGATCGTGACTCGAAGTGTCCCGATTCCCTAAGCCTGACAGCAGTTTTTGCGGCAGTGCCCCTAAAGAAGAGTTCAAGCGGAGGGAGATGAAGCAGGACGTTCAGTGCAGACAAAGGAGTCGAAGCCAAGGCACCTGTGGTACAGAGAGCCGCAAACTGCTAGACTCTGTTCGCCATGCTGGTAAAGGTAGTCTTATTTACAGCTAGCCACCAGACCAGCATCCGTAAGCCAGGATAGGTCTGGCTATCGCCATATAGATCCAATGTTTTAAAGCAGGGCTTGGACGCCACGTTTTACCCAGTACTCTCCTGCTGGCGAAATTCGCCTTCCAGGTGAGCTTGCTGTCCAAAATAAGACCCGAGTACTTAGTTTGTGACTTGAGTCCTAACCTGGCGCCGCTCAACCTGATTTGGGCCAATTCAGGGACTTTGTACTTCCTTGTGAAAAGCACGAGATAAGTTTTATTGGAGTTGATGCCGTGGCCCACGATGTTTGCCCATTCCTCAACCAGCCTCAGAGCATACTCGATGAGCTGGCCGAGGGAGTGCGGAGACCTGCCCAAGACTAACATAACAATGTCATTGGCCACAACATAGGCCACAACCGTAAATTTTTTGCGTTCCAACTCATCCAAAATTGTATTTTTAACCAGGCTCTACAAGAGAGGGGCTAGAACTCCTCCCTGCGGTGTGCCTCTATGGACCTTCCTAGTGATTTGTGACCCCGCCCACTCAGCCGTTATGTGCCTTTGTTTAAGCATATTGCTTATCCAGCTGCAAACAGCGGGGTGGGTGTTGGTTGCGCGGAGGCTCTCCATAATGGCTGTTGTGTGCACATTATTGAAAGCGCCCTCAATATCTAGAAAGGCTCCCAGAGCGTATTCTTTATAGCTGAGTGTCTTTTCTACATCGAGGACTACCCTATGCAGAGCCATTTCAACTGGTTTCCCATTCATGTACGCGTTTTGGGCTCTCGATAGAGTTTGAGATCCAAGTCTTTGTTTGATGTAGAGATCTAGTAATATTTCGAAAACTTTAAGGAGGAAGGAAGTCAGGCTAATTGGCCAGCAGTCCTTGGGGTAAGCGTGATTGACTTTACCTGCCTTGAGTATAAATATAACGTTAGCATTCCTCCAGGCTGCAGGCACGTGGCTTAGTGCTAGACAGCCTTTGTAATTTTGTATGAGCCAAGGAATGGTAAGCGTACCTAATTTTTGGAGCATGGCCGGTAGGACCCTATCTGGACCTGGGGACTTGAAGGGCTTGAAGTTGCCAATTGCCCATACAAGCCTCCGCTTGATGACAACTTCATCAATGCCTTCTATGTCATGCAGAACGGACGTTTGTTGACCAGTGAAAGGGAAGATTCATCCAAACGGCCCAGGAAGTGAGTGTCTACGAGGACCCTCAACATTTCCGAGCTATCGCTAGTCCACTCCCCATCCGGCTTACAAACCAGGCTAGACGTGACAGGGTGTTTTGCCAGCAGATTTCTAAGTCTCGCCGTTTCCGGTGTGGTCTCGGTCCTACCACACAGCTCTTTCCAAAAGCTCCATTTGGCTTTCCTAATTTTTGATTTTAAAAGCTTAAGAACGTCTTTGTATTCGTCCCAGCATTCCCTGCAGTCAGCTGCTTTGGCTAACTTGAACAGTTCACGAACCTGCCGTTTTCAACAAACCAGGTTCCTGTTCCACCAGGGTGGCTTCCTATATGTCCTACAGGACTTGGGGACAGGACCGTGCAAAAGCTTTATCGAGTTTACCCGTGAGTACATTAACCGCAGCCTCCAGGTCAGCAGCACTGCCAATCCTCGGAGGAGGCCCTAAGCCGTTAGTCACCTCCCGTTCAAAGTTTAGCCAGTTGGTATTCCTGGGATTGCGAAACGGTTGGTTAGTGCGAGCTACATTGAATTTTAAAGAGAAACTGATGCAGCAGTGATCAGAAAATGATGTGCCTTCAAGGAACCTCTAATTCTCTATTGACTGCTCGTTTGAGTCATTGTGCAGAGTTATATCTAGCACGTTTTCACTACGAGGTCCCCTAAAGGTAGGGACATTTCCTCGGTTTGCTACGGCTAGATTATGGTTGATTATAAAACTGAGTAGAGACTCACCTCTATCGTTAATATCCTTGCTGCCCTATACTGTGTGGTGCGCATTTGTATCCGCCCCACGAGCAGCATTTCATTCCTCTTGAGGATCTCCTCGGTGAGTTTAACGACTTCCTCCAGCAGAGCAGCTCTGTCGTGAGCCATGTAGGCGGAAACAAGGAGTACATGTCCCTCTTCGTCCCCCTCGCATGCTACCGCAGTCACATCGTCCGAACTGAAATAAAACAGAAGATAAGCATAAAAATTCTTCCTCACCAACACAGCTGTTCTTGTTTTTGCTACTGTAGTGGGGAAGAAAAGATTGAAAAGCTTTGACCCCAGTCCAGCAACCCAGCCCTCTGCAGAGATCCAAGGTTCCTGGACCAGCGCCACGTCAAATTTACCTTCTTCGAGCGTCAGCAGTAACTCGGCCTAGGCCGGCTAACTGCTGTGTAGGTTGATTTGCAGTATTTTCAGTGCTATAAGGTTTCTTTTTATAGGAAATTCACAATATTTCAAATAAACATTCCCAGAAATTTCAAAGATTTATTTAAACCACTTTAAAAAATGGTTGACACCTAAAGTCTTTAAAGTGGGAAAAACTCAACGTATTTTATTACCCAGACTGAGAATTTGGAAATCCCATGTACATTTTAATTTCTTTCATACCATCCCTAAAACGTAAAAAAACGTACTTGCAGTTTTATAAATGTAAGTGTGCTTCATTTCTGCTATGTGGTCTTAAACTTTTTGCCTACAGTGTATACATATATAAATATATATATATAAATATATATATATATATATATATATATATATATATATATATATGTATATATATATATATATATATATATATATATATATATATATATATATATATATATATATATATATAATATATATATATATATATATATATATATATATATATATATATATATATATATATATATATATATATATTGAAACAACACGAATTAAAACGACACGATATACCTGTGGCTATCGTAGTACGCGATCACACCTATATATGTCATGACTGACCGAATGACCTATTTACATTCGGTCAGCTGTTAGGTATACTCAGCTGTTATGTGAATCCAGCTGTTTTATGGATTCAGTGGGCAGTGTGAATTTAGTACTTAGCGTAGATCCCAACCCAGGGTCCACTTCACGATACTGCCCCAGTGAAATCCGAAAAAACTAGTCAGAAGGCGGACCGTTGATACGGGGTTTTGAAAAAACGGGGAATGGAAAAAATTTTTGGGTTGGAAGACAAAGGACATTCAGTTTTGAGCAGTGCAAGCGAACAGCCGCGAATTTGAAAAGTGTGGGAAAGTTTTTTTGAAATAATCCAAAGTTCGGTTTAAATTGGGAATTGAAAGTAAAGAAAACAGAGTGAAAATTCAAAATTACGAACAGTGGTAGAGGGAAAAGTGGAAAGTAAAAATTACAAACAGTGATATTTGGAGGAAAATTTGATCACTGTGTAATTGGCGCTGCATATAACATATTTGAGGCTGAATTATTGGAATTGGCGGAAACTGCATTTTGGAAATAGAAAGTCTTTCGAATACGAAAAAAGGCGGAACCGAAATACAAAAACTTCATGAATCCAGTCGGAACATTTTTAAGATTGGTTTTTTTGGTTATATAGAAAAACTTGATAAAGTAATGAAGGAAGAAAAAACTAAAGTTAATTAATCTAGAATTAAAATTGACTAGTGAATAGCAAATCGAAAAATTGATGCAGAGAGAGAAAAAAAAAGAGAAAAACAAACTGTATATTTGATAGTATTAAACATTTTATTTTATTTTAGAATCTTCATCTTTTTACATATATACAGTTAGCTGGTGTGGGAAGTGATATGTTCCAAAAATATTACATTTCTTTTATTCGTATGGTTTTAGTAGTATTTTAATTAACCAATTTTTGAATGAATTATAATTTTGTTAGGTTTCTTGTATGATTTCTTTTTTTTTTTTTTTTGGTTTTATCATAACAACAATTTCACTGTCAAGATTGGTGTAAACCAATCCCGGCCGGGTTTGAGTAAAAGTATATAAACTACTCACACCTAAAGGATATTTAGTTTTTTAATTTTTATTATTGGTTTCAATTGAATTATTAGTTGAATATTTTGGTTCTTTATTTGTCTATTTTATCTTTGTTTTGCTAAATTATTTATTATCTAATAAAATGGAATAATTCTAGTATAAAAAAAAATAATGACTCCTAATCTGAGTTTTCCTTTTCTCCTATTGTATGCATGTTTTAGTTTGGTGTTTGTTATTTGTTTCAAAATTTACGTAGTTAGCGTGCTGTAGCTCGAAGGTCTTCTTCTGGCCCAAAGCCCACGCCGGACTGAGCTAGTCGGCAAAAATATGGCACGCGGGCCAAAGTAAGAAGAAGGTCTTAAACATTAAATTATGCTGCACTGACGGCGGCTCGAAAGAGCCTTTGTTGGTTGCAACAAATGGCGCCCAAACCAAGGTTTTGTCTTCTGGTTTTTCTTAATGACATTGGTGTTTGAATTATTTTTGCTTAGCACCGATTGTTTCGATTAGTAATTCTATTTTCGATTTTATTTCACACCCAATTCAATTCGAAGCACTTTATTTTTAAAACAATTCCATAAATTCACTTCGAAGTACTTTATTACAAATCTATTTGAATTCCAACAAATTTAACAAAATCAAATTCAAGTAAGTTCTACGTAACGTCCGATCACACTTTCAATTCGACAACTAATGAATCTTCTAACAAAGAACTAGCAAAATTCAATATGAAAATTTCGGTAAATCTACCGCTTTTACTGTAATAACATATCATTTCCAATGCAATAGTTTCTTTTAAATCAACGATTCAATTTAACATACAGCATTAATATTCCAATGATCAGCCGATTGGAATACAATTGGAAGTTACTTCAGCTGATATGATTTGTCATTCGTAAGTGACAGTTCAAAGGTAAGTTTGATATATATTATTTATCAAATTTTAATATTTTTCTAATTTTTTAGACTTAATCCGAACATTCTCCCCCCGCTGAATCGGTAGAGTCAGAATAAGGCATGACATCAGATGACCAATTTCGACCCAGGAGTCTTGACATCTGGCTTCCTTCTGCAAATCCGAAGTTCGCTTCACTGGAGTTGATACCATTGAATCTGCATCTTCCGTAAGACTTTTAAAGTCTGCAAATGGGGTATGATTATTTATTCTTTAATATATAAGATACTCAGTTCAATTCATCTGTAGAGTGCGTTATCTCATCTACTGGTCGCTTTCTCGTTCTCCTTTGATGCAATTCGAATCGATAGTGCAAATAAGGCGGAGGCCAGCCAACTATGTTGGCGATCCCCTTAGTTGCGTCAATAACTGTGTTGTGCAGGGTGGTAATGTGTCAGCTGGGAGGGATGGGACTAAGGACTCCAAACGAACACAAAGTCTCACGTATTGTATATTATGTGGAACATGGCTTGAGTTTTAATCCATTATCATTAATTTGTTTGTTTGTCTATTATCAATAATTTTATATTATTCACTATCTGTTATCTTATTACGTTAACTTATATTTTAATATAATAGTTGCTATTAATATTACTGTTAAGATTACTATTATAGTTAAATATTAAATTATCTGGTTGGTAATTCATTAATATTAAGTTGTACATGTCTACGTTTAATCACTTTTGATACGATTATGTTTACTATATTAATTTTATCATTTAACTTGAACATAAATTTGTCTATGCCGATTATAAGATTTGAGAATATGAAATTCGATTTGAGATTTTCACTTTTTTAGTTTGTGTCCGAGTTATAGTTGGGTATAGGTAATAAAGCGATTTTTGAAATTGGACGTTTGTAAGTTCTACCATTCGAAAACACTGACGGCATGCAGTTCAATTATTCTTGCCAAAGGCCATTTATACGATACAATCTTCTCGTCTTTTAAAATGCAAATATCTCCGAAGCGAGCACTCTTTTCTTTGCTGAGCCATTTAGGGCGGGATTATAATCGATTTAAATATTCGACCTTCCATATATTCCAAAAGATGTTGTAATAATTTTTGCACGAACTAACAGCGATCTGAATAGTTCAATTTGAAATTCATAAGTTTTGTTCTGGTGATGCGATCGATAGTTCCTAATAAGGAACTATGCGGGTGCGAGCAAATCAGTGTCAATTGAGTCGAGTGTCCATTTTTATAATTTAATCAACATTAGTTTCAAGTTTCTATTTTCGAGGTTCTAAATTCGAGGTTCTAAATTCGAGGTTCTGAATTCGAGGTTCGATGTTCGAGGTTCTATAGTCGATATTCTGTGTTCGCAGTTCTATGGTCGAGGTTCTATGTTCGAAGCTCTATATCGAGTTTCTATGTTCTATTCGAGTTTCTATACATTCGATATTTGTTGCGTTTGTGTTCAATGCCTTTTGTGATTCTATTGTCTTCAAGTATCCTTTAGAGACGGGTTGTTTTGAGAGGAGCGCAAAAAATCGAAAACAGTATGCTGTTACCCGGTTCAAGCGCGACAAAGTTGAGTAATTACATAACATATATTCTAGCTCCTCATTGTTTTTCTGCATGATATTGAGGAGAACTAACTTTCTACTTTCCAACGTAGTCGTAATGGAATTTTTCGTGTTTGGCCATTTACAGGGCTCATTTAGTAACCAGACAGGTCCACACCACCACAGCGAATTTTCGAAAATTTCTTTTACATCTATTCCTCGAGAAGCTAAATCGGCGGGGTTTGATTCGATGGGACGTGTCGCCATGGAGTGTTACCGACATGATTTAAGATTTCCGTAGTTTGATTGGCGATAAATGCTGTCCAACAGGTCGGATGACTTTTCAACCAGGCCAACACGATCTCGGAATCGGTCCATAGGAAAGTATTAATATCTGCGATATTTAATGACTCTTTGATTTTTGCTACTAATTTTGCCAATAATACTGCTCCGCATAACTCCAGACGTGGTATTGACACAGTCCGTATTGGTGCGACTTTTGTTTTTGCTAGAATAAGATGTGAGTGGGTTTCGTCTTCACGTCGATCAACTAAGTAAATTGCCGCTGCATAAGCTTTTAATGACGCATCACTGAATCCATGAAGTTCTAATTTCGAATTTTTAGTATAATGTATCCACCTAGGTATTCGTAAGCTTTCAATTTTCAATAATTTAGTTCTGAATTGAATCCATTTTTTGTGTATATCAGCTGACAACGGTTCATCCCAACAAAGCCCTTGTAACCACAAAGATTGTAAAAGTATTTTTGCATTAATCATAATTGGAGAAATCCAGCCCAAAGGATCATAAAGACGCGCGATGTCTGACAACATTTGACGTTTCGAGTATAGCTTGCTCTCTTCATTTAATTTGATACGATAGCTAAATTGGTCTGTTACTGGATGCCAAATAATTCCTAAGGATTTGTATCCCTGGTCTAAGTTCAAGTCTAATGGTTCTTGCATTTCAATATCTTCCACAGGTACGTCTTTTAAAATTCTAAAGTCATTGCTAATCCATTTCCGAAGAGGAAATCCTCCAGCTCGGAGCACTTCAAATATTTCCTTTCGCCTATTCGTTGCTTCTAAGAGATCGTCTCCTCCAGGCAGCACATCATCTACGTAGAATTCAGTTAATATAGAGTTGAATGCATTGGGAAACTTCTCCTTTTCATCTTCCGCCAATTTATGTAACGTCCTAATTGCCAAGAATGGTGCACAGCTTGTTCCAAATGTTACTGTATTAAGTACGTAATCCTTGATTTCTTCTGACGGGTGAGATCTCCACAAAATTCTTTGATATTGGGCATCTTCTGGATGGACTTTTATCTGGCGGTACATTTTTGTGATGTCGCCTACGAAAGCAAACCGATATTTCCTCCAACTCATTAATATTGTCGTCAAATCATTCTGGATTGCGGGGCCGGTAAATAAAATGTCGTTCAACGATACGCCAGAGCTAGTCTTCCTAGAAGCGTTGAAAACTACTCTGCAACTGGTTGTGCTGCTTTCTTTTCGAACTGCGTGATGAGGTAGATAATGTGCTACACAGTACCGTTGGTCTCCCCTTAATACGTGCTCCTCTTGGTTCTTGGCTATTTCCATATGTCCTAAGTTCAAATATTCTTGAATACAGTTTACATATTCTTTCCTTAAATTGTCATCATTTTGGAAGCGTCTTTTTAAAGACATGAAACTTGCAAGTGCTATGTTTCTTGAACATCCTAATGTATTTTTATCTTCGACACTTTTAAAAGGTAATTTGACCGAATATCGGCCTGTATTGTCACGACTTGTCGTTTCCAAAAAGAAGGATTCGCAGAATTTATCATCTGGTGATGGTATTTTCTGTGGCTGGATATCCTTTAACTCCCAAAATCTTTTCAATTGATCATTAATTTCAACATCATTATTCACTTCAATTTTCAAACCTTTCAGATTTTCCACGCACTGGGTGTCTACTTGACCCGAAATTATCCAACCCAGCTTTGTATCTTGAGCAATTGGTCCCGCTTCCAAATATTTAATATCACCCAACAACAGTTTCCCGACTACATCAGCTCCCAATAATATGTCAATGCGAGCGGGACGATCGAAGAATGGATCTGCGAGTTGAAGGTCCTCCAGTTGTTTCCATTCAGAAGTTGTGATGGTTCGAGTGGGTATCAAAGTGGGTAATTTATCCATAATTAACGCTTCAAAATTTAGTGTAGCTCCCTTTCGAAGGCACATGTTAAGGCCGACCATTCCGTTTACGTCAGTTTTATTCGATTTCCCAATTCCAACAACACTTATTCTTGTTGATGTCCTTTTTACCCCAATTTGTTGAACTGCCCACTCTGTGATCAGAGATGTTTGCGAACCTTGATCCAAAAGCGCTCGTAAGGTAACTAGTCCAGATGGTGTATTTAAGATAATGCGAGCTGTTGCTAACAGTACTTCCCGTCTTGTTGTTGTTTTGACGGAATTCACGCTCGCGGGTTCAATTTCTGAAGTCGATGAAAGTGGGTTCGAAATGTTTGAAGCATTTTTATGCAATAATGTGTGGTGAGCCTTCTGACATTTCATGCATCTAAATTTGCTGGGGCAATTAGCTATCAAATGACCCTTTTCCAAACAGTTTAAACATAAGCCATTTCTTTTTACGATTTCAAATTTATTCGCGTGTAGCAGCTGTTTAAATTGAGGGCAATGCACCAAGCGATGAGATTCACGACAATGAATACAAATGGAAGAAGCTTGGATCTGAACTGCATGAGTGTAGCGATTACTAGGCGTGCGACTATGAGCATGTTGACGAGCTTGCTTGGAACGATCGGTTCCTGTAGCCTCTAAGGCTCGAAATCGTTGATGCAAAAATAATCTAAGTTCCTCGAATGACGAAAAATTCGTGTTCCCTGTCTGAGTTTGCTCCCACAACTGTCTAGTTTCGTGAGGAAGCCGTTGCGTGGTCATGTATACTAAAATAAATTGCCACAAATCACCCACTTGCAAATTCTCGATTGATTGGACACACTCAACTGTTCTATCTAATAGATTTTTCAAGGAGGAAGCTGACTCAGACGCATTGTTCATGTCAAATAACCTTTAAAATAGGGCATTCAGTAGTACACGCAAATTGTCGTATCGCTCGTTCAAAAGTTTCCACGCTGAGTCGTAATTCGCACTAGTTAATGCAAAGTGACGAATTAAGTTTTCAGCCTCCCCTGTCAAACTGCATTTCAAATAATGTAATTTCTCTACATTCGATAAGGCGGATCGTTCATGAATGAGTGACACGAATAGATCTCTAAATGACACCCATTCTTCATAGTTTCCCGAGAATTTAGGTAAATTTATACGGGGGAGTTTCAATTCTAACTCATTCGATTTTTTATCACTTTGAGAAGCTGCAATTTGTTTATCTTCTACGCCCTCTAACCCTTGTAATAAATCTTCCAACTCTGATTTAAAATTCAAATGCAGTATTTCAAACTTCTCATGATCATCAGAAAAATACTGAGAATCTATAACTGTTTCATTAACGCATTCCAGAATTTTCTCATGCGTTGCAAGAAATCGATCATAATGAGAAGATACTTTATCGATTAAGGTTCGATAATACGTCGCAGTTTTCCTGGACTTAGAATCTTTGCGATAATTCGCTTGCATTTTTACGAGCTGGTCGCACGCTATTTTTTGCCGCAACATTAAGTTTTGTACATCAGCCATATTGACGTTCAAACAATCAAGGCACAAAGTTTCTCAAAGTAATTTTATAACGAGTTCAATCGGCACAGTTATAACGGAATGTCACGGTACAGTATTAAACTGCGAATTTCTCGAAACGACCGAATTTATTTCAATTTACGCACCTTTCACGACTTAATTTTCGATATTCACTATGTACATCACGTTTCAACTTACGCCACCACTATTCAAAGTTTTAATTATTTTTCTCGAATGCTCGTTAGGTTTTATTTATTCGAGTATATATATAACTTGTAGGTGATAAAGATAAATTATATATAAATGAAATAGATAGTTTATAGTCAGATAAATTATAGATCAATAAGATGCATTATAGATGTGTAAGATAGATTTTAAATTAACGAAATTATATGTAAATGAAGTAGATAGTTTATAGTCAGATAAATTATAGATCAATAAGATGCATTATAGATGTGTAAGATAGATTTTTAAATTCACGAACGGTAGATCTCAAGAATTATTTTAAATTTTGAATAAATCAAAAGATATTGCAATAAACGATATGAGGAAAGGAAGAAAGGATGTTCAAACAAAGGAATAAGTGTTTGGGACTTACCCAGCCGACAATTTCTATGTAGCGATTGTCTTCGAGGAATTCCAACTTCACTTCACTAACGCACACCCGATTTAAGTCCAAAAGTCTAATTTCTATTTTCTATTTTCAAATTCAAATATTAAAAAAAACCGGAGCCGAGAATTCAATGATCCGGTTCAAAGGACCAAATGTTTCGATTAGTAATTCTATTTTCGATTCTATTTCACACCCAATTCAATTCGAAGCACTTTATTTTTAAAACAATTCCATAAATTCACTTCGAAGTACTTTATTACAAATCTATTTGAATTCCAACAAATTTAACAAAATCAAATTCAAGTAAGTTCTACGTAACGTCCGATCACACTTTCAATTCGACAACTAATGAATCTTCTAACAAAGAACTAGCAAAATTCAATATGAAAATTTCGGTAAATCTACCGCTTTTACTGTAATAACATATCATTTCCAATGCAATAGTTTCTTTTAAATCAGCGATTCAATTTAACATACAGCATTAATATTCCAATGATCAGCCGATTGGAATACAATTGGAAGTTACTACAGCTGATATGATTTGTCGTTCGTAAGTGACAGTTCAAAGGTAAGTTTGATATATATTATTTATCAAATTTTAATATTTTTCTAATTTTTTAGACTTAATCCGAACACCGATTTTTATTTAATGTCTTCACATTGTATCTATTTTATAAATTTGATTAATATTTTTCTTCTTAGTGTCGCAATAGATTAAATTTTCTTCGTTCTCACTTTTGTTTAATTTTCTACTAACTTGAATCTCAATATTTGTTTTGCTTTCAGTTTCGATAATTCATTTTTTTTTCAGTTATTTCGAATGGCATAATCGGTACGTGATCGGAGTGTTTCTGTTGATTTACTTTATGAATTCACTCTTCAATATTACTTTTCCACATTTTGCTGTAAATAATCACGGCGAGCGGTCGTCAGTGCAGCATTGGCGCCCATCTCGTGCTACTGTGTATGTCTATATGTGTTGAACAGAGCTTGTCTCTATCAATTTAATCCAGATTTTTGTGGTTGCTGGAATCAAATTTCAGGTCATACGAAGATATCTCCTCTTGAGTAGGATCGCTTATATGAAAAAAGCTGTAGTTTGAATTTTTTTTGTACACCTGAGAACAGGTATTTTCTGGGATTTCTAACCACTCTGGTCTCAATCTTTGTCCACCTTCTTAGGTGTTGTTTGTTAATAACTAGTTGAACAAGATGCGAGACAAATGATTGGTTAGTCATCCTGTAGCAACCACAAGAATCCGTTAATCGTAAATGTTTTCCTTTCCTCTTTCTTCATTTTGTGTTACATTTTTATCCTTTTCCTTCCTAGCACTTGTTCCCATCCTTATAACGAAGAGAGGGAATTATTATTTTTTTTTCTCTCCATGATAAATTATCCATCAAAATTTCGGCAATCATTTTATTCTACAAAGAGAACAATAATATAATATATATATATATATATATATATATATATATATATATATATATATATATATATATATATATATATATATATATATATATATATATATATATATATATATATATATATATATATATACATATATATATATATTTATCAAAACTAAGTTTTATTGGCTATTTGTGATTTACATGCATTTGTATATTTATGCATCAATAACTATAACAATCTAATTATTTTTGATATTGATCATTTGGATTTGCTGTTGAGTGATATTATTGCATTTATATTTGTATTTAGTCTTATACCATATATATATATTGGTTTGAATCAGATTCGTGAATATAAGTCTCTGTTTTGGGTTTCGGTTCACTATTTTCGAGCTTCGAGGAAAGAATAATTCTTATTATTGAATTACGCGAGTTTTAAGGTAGAACTATAATGCAATTAAGTGAACTTAAGTGAGCGCTGAAACTGAACGAAAATTCACTCAATTGAAGTCGATCGGTTAATTTGCCCATAATAGAATTAAGTGAAGGTTCATGAAGCTGCCGTCAGAGTGGTGAATATGAATTTGAATTTGGTGGCATATGAGATGAACTGATGTGAGCATTTACGCAATTTAAGTGATCGACGAAAAAATATTTTAGATACCTGTTATTCTTTTTACAATGTCACGCAGATCATATTCGAGACATCTAATTACTACTTCCTATATTGTAAACTGTCAATGAGCCGTTTAACAATAAAAGGTATGTTCGCGTACTACGATTAATTGCAATTAATTGCAATAAAGCCGTTTTTACACTCCGTTTTACTGAAAACGGAAAATTTCCCCTTTTTCAGTAGGGTCTGAGCTACTTAAAAATACTGAAAACTGTCAAATGGTTTTTGGCCTATAATATTATAAAGGACGAATATTTTTGTGACGATAATTTATCACCGCTTAGGATGTTTTTATTATCATTATTGTTCTCCTGAAAACCGACAACTGACACTTTTGTTTGTCAATTATCAGGATATGCAATGTGAGCGTTTATGTACTTTTCATAAATGTCCCCCACCACATGATTCAGGAAAATTCAGTAAAATTCAGTGACTGAAAGTACGCGAACAGACTTAAAATATTCAAATTTTTCAGATACCTATTATTGCGTCTACAATACCGCATACGAATGATCATTACTTCTACCTCCTGCAAAAATACCAAACAATCCACGAAAACATATTTAAATATTTTACGTGCCTTCTATTGGTTTTAGTCGTTACGCAAACCTCTTGTCAAATTTACTTAATTGATGTACGGTCCCAGTCGTACGCCACTTAAGTGGCCCGAATTGAATGAAACTTAACGAAACGGCAGATAAGTACATTATGGGTATGCCGCTTGATTTCTATGCAACCGTACTGTCACTTAAGCCACTTAAAGCTCACTTAATTGCATTATAGTTCTACCTTTAGTTTTTCTATTATTTTTAAATCTGGTATCGTATTTTTCTCTGTTAATAAAATGCGTCGTAGAACAATGAGCTGGGACCCCAGTGATACGCCTTTAGACCGAGACATACGACGTCTTAATCTCTCAGCTGAAAGTCCTCCGCCATTGAATAGCTCAATTCAAACGGTGGTACCAGGAGCTACGGTGCCCTTGAAGAAGAAATCTGAACAGGGAAGTAGGTTTCCTAACATGCACATATCAGATTATCCGGTATCAGGCAACAGCGATGAGCCCCCTAGAGTGACGTTTAATAAACAGCCTGAAACGTTAGGTAAATCCACCTTGAAACTGCCACTATCCAAATGGAACCTGTGCTTCGACGGTTCAGCTGATGGGTTGGGAGCGAAGCAGTTTCTATTTCGCGTTATGTCTGTGGCCACTGATTATGGCATAACTGCTTCTGTGTTAGCTACGGACTTTCACCTGCTTTTGAAAGGAAAAACCTCAGATTGGTATTGGAGATACCGTGGGCTGAATTACCCCCTTTTGTGGAACCCTATGCAGGACGAGTTCCTGGAAAGATTTAGTTCACACAGCACTGATGTCGATGTGAGACGTTCCATGGATGCACGACTACAAGGACCGCGCGAGAAATTTCAGGATTTCTATGACGCTTTGGAAAATTTGTCACTGCAATTAGTAGCGCCATTAACTGAGGCACATTTCCAATGCATCGTTTTTCGCAACATGTCACATCGATTGCGGGCACATTTAGCAGGCGTGGAGTTTCGGAACACTTGAGAGATGGTACGTCGTTGTTGTCGTATAGAAGCTGAGTGGACTTTGTTATGTATGGATGTGGATAGGGAACACACTCGCAGATCTAGACAAGTACAGGAGTTAGATTATAAAGAAGAAAAGTATAACGAGAATATACCATGTTTAACTAGGGCTTCACTTACTAGATTTGATCATTTGACTGCCAGGCCTCAATATACTTCATCGAATATTCCAGTTGAACTTCCAGTGATTCATGAAATCCATAAAGTAAGACAGTTCGCAAAACCGGTTGAAAATGTATCACCGAATCAAGTATCAGGTGAACAATCAGACTACAGAGTTTGCTGGAACTGCAATGACCTTGGGCATTCTTTTATGGATTGTAATAAGCCAGTTCGGGGAGTTTTTCGTTTCGGGTGTGGTATGGCAAATGTTCTAAAACCACATTGTCCGCGTTGTCAGGCGGGAAACGGGCGGCGGAGTACGCCAAATATGGGGACGTGACGTATTCCTCTCCTTCGTCCACCATCCAGACCAGAAACGAAAGATGCGGCGACCAACGTAGACCCGGAACTTCGTCGAACCCGTAAGACCCTAAGAATTTAGAAACCCCATTGAATTTCCATTCGGTACGCAACATACCATGAATTCTGAGTTTGATTATCCTCGATCGGTCCGCAGACGCTCGACTTCGCGTTTTCATCGGGCATGGAAATATTTTGCCAAAAGACGATGGCTTTGCAAGGCGTGTGTCGGCACCATACTGACACCGCATGGAGAGAACCGTCCTTTTGCTATAATATCCATCAAAGGACGAGAATTTTAAGGGTAGTTGGATAGCGGGGCAAGCGTCAGCATTCTGGGAGCAGGAGCCTTAGACTTGATTGCGGAACTAAAGCTGTACATTCATACCATGCAGACAGATGTTCGGACGGCGTCAGGTCATGGGGCTTCTGTGCTCGGATATGTTGAGACTCTGGTGAGATTCAACTCACAATCGCGTATGATTAAGTTTTTGGTCGTTCCATCTTTGACCAACCCAGTTTATCTTGGAATGGATTTCTGGGACGGGTTCAAAATTTCACCAACTCAGCAGCTGATGGTTGCATCCCTCTCTGAAGTCCCAAACCCAGCGTTTCACACTCTGTCTCCTGAGGAGTAGTCCCGATTGCAGAGCATTATGCATCAGTTTCCCTCGTACAACATTAATGGCTTGGGTAAAACTACTCTAGTATCCTATCACATTGACACCGGTTCCGCTAAACCAATTAAGCAGCGACATTATTCGGTGTCTTCGGTCATTCAGAAACTGATGTATGACGAGTTGGATCGCATGCTGTCCTTAGGAGTCATCAAGGAAAGTAGAAGCGCTTGGAGTTCACCAGTCACACTCGTGCGGAAGCCTGGCAAAGTACGCCTATGCCTAGATGCCAGACGACTGAATGAGGTTACCTTGAAGGATGCCTATCTACTGCCTCTTATTGAAGGCTTATTGGCACGTCTGCAGTCCACTAAATTCATAACGAGTTTGGACCTCAAAGATGCCTTTTGGCAGATACCGTTGGACGTAGAATCTAGGGAGAAGACCGCTTTTACTGTTCCTGGTCGCCCATTATACCATTTTACCGTGATGCCGTTTGGTCTGTGCAATGCTCCTCAGACCATGTGTAGACTAATGCACAAAGTGATTCCTCACGAGCTACATGACAAGGTGTTTGTCTATCTCGATGATCTGCTCGTTACTAGCTCTTCTTTTGATGAACATATGGATTTACTTTCCAAGGTGGCGCAGTTGCTTCACGCAGCTAAATTGACCATTAACTTTGAGAAGAGTAAGTTCGTGCAGCGAGAGGTCAAGTATCTTGGTTATGTGGTTAGTGATGGAATCCTAAAAGCTGGCCCAGATCAAATCTCTGGAATCGTAGGTTATCCTACACCTTAGTCTGCGAAAGAGGTCCGGCGATTCATGGGAATGGCTGGGTGGTATCGGCGGTTTATCCCTAATTTTGCGGCAGTATCATCAGCCCTGACGGATCTGTTGAAAGGTAAGCGCTCGTTCCAGTGGACAGACGCTGCGAATAATGCTTTCTTGGAGATTAAAAGACTCTTAATTTCTGCACCAGTGCTAGCAAATCCCAATTTCTCCCGAAGATTTTTCATTCAGTGTGATGCTAGTGCCACCGAAATCAGGAGCGTCCTGTTCCAAAAAGATGATGATGGCGGAGAACACCCAATCGCGTTTATGTTTGTAAAGCTTAACGCTGCGCAGCGCAACTATAGTGTTACTGAACTGGAATGCTTGGCTGCGGTGCAAAGCGTTAAGGGGTTCAGAGTATATATCGAAGGGCTGCCTTTCACTATCATCACTGACCATGCTAGTCTTAAGTGGCTCATGGGACAACAGGACCTTTCTCGTAGATTGGCTCGCTGGAGTTTGAGTTTGCAGTCTTTTGATTTTACCATCGAGCATCGAAAGGGAACTCAAAACGTCGTTCCAGATGCGTTGTCGAGAGCCTGTGGGTCGATCGAGACGGATCAGTCCGGAATTAGTCACCTGCCTGAACACAACAGAATTGCTGGAATATTGACTGATGTATCATTTCGAACAGCTGAGTATTTGGATCTCATATCCCAAATTTCATATCCCAAAAGAGCCCCGAGGTCTACAAGAATATGCACGTTAGGGAGGGTCGTGTGTTCACCACAACCGGAACTCACAACGATTTGTGCACCGACATTCCGAAAACAAAGTTATGGGTCCCTGAGAGCGTGAGGAAACAACTTATCATGCAGGCACATGATGACCCTCTGGGGTCTCATTGTGGGGTTCGGAAAACTTTAGAGCTGTTGCAACGTTACTATTATTGGCCACAGTTGAGGAAGGATGTTAAAGATTATATTTCCTCCTGTAGCATTTGCAATCAGATCAAGCCTCCGAACCACACTATGAGGCCTCCGATGGGAAATCAGCGGGAAACAAGTCGGCCATTGCAAAGGCTTTTCATTGATTTCATGGCCCCATATCCGCGTTCGAAAAGGGGAAATACTCAGTTGTTTGTAGTGTTAGATCATTTTAGCAAGTTTGTTTGGTTTAAGGCCCTCCCCAAAGCAACTTCAGAAGCAGTTATTAAGGTTTTGAGGGATGAAATCTTTCTGACCTATGGAGTTCCGGAGTTTATTCACTCGGATAATGGAGTGCAATTTGTTTCTAAAGCCTTCAAGACTTTCCTTCTTGAGCACGGGGTTCAGCACATTACCACACCTTTATATTCACCGCAATGTAACGCATCGGAGCGTGCCAACCGATCTATACTCAATGCCATTCGTGCCTACATCGGTGAGGACCACAGGACTTGGGATGAACTGTTGGTTGAGTCATGTGCCGCATTCCGTAATGTGGTACATGAGGCGACTGGCTGTTCACCCCATTGCCTTCTATTTGGTTTCCAGCGGGTCCAGCATGGTAGCGAATATGAATTACTCCAAAATTTGCAAGCCTTGGAGGATGGAGAAGTTGAACTATGCTCCCATACAGACAGGCTGCGGTGGATGCAAGAAAGGGTGAAAAATAAGTTGTCTGAGGCTCATGCCAAGGGGCTCCGTGTGTATAATCTCCGGAGTCGCGTTAAATATTTTGTTCCGGGTCAGCAGGTATATGTGCGGAATTTCGTACTTAGCAAGGCGGTGGATCAATTCGCTGCTAAACTCGCGCCTAAATTTTTTAAAGCCTTTGTGCGTCGGAAGTTGGGGGAGGTGACATACGAGCTCGCTGATGAGAATGGAAAAATAATAGGTGTCTATCATGCCAAGCACATTAGACAGTGATGGACTAATGAAAGTTGCCCGGCATTTGAGGACTCTTCTCAGGGTAGGTCGGCCCCACGATTTGAAACGACACGAATTAAAACGACACGATATACCTGTGGCTATCGTAGTACGCGATCACACCTATATATGTCATGACTGACCGAATGACCTATTTACATTCGGTCAGCTGTTAGGTATACTCAGCTGTTATGTGAATCCAGCTGTTTTATGGATTCAGTGGGCAGTGTGAATTTAGTACTTAGCGTAGATCCCAACCCAGGGTCCACTTCACGATACTGCCCCAGTGAAATCCGAAAAAACTAGTCAGAAGGCGGACCGTTGATACGGGGTTTTGAAAAAACGGGGAATGGAAAAAAATTTTGGGTTGGAAGACAAAGGACATTCAGTTTTGAGCAGTGCAAGCGAACAGCCGCGAATTTCAAGAGCGTGGGAATTTTTTTTTGAAATAATCCAAAGTTCAGTTTAAATTGGGAATTGAACGTAAAGAAAACAAAGTGAAAATTCAAAATTACGAACAGTGGTAGAGGGAAAAGTGGAAAGTAAAAATTACAAACAGTGATATTTGGAGGAAAATTTGATCACTGTGTAATTGGCGCTGCATATAACATATTTGAGGCTGAATTATTGGAATTGGCGGAAACTGCATTTTGGAAATAGATCTGTATATTACTTATTGGAATTGGCGGAAACTGCATTTTGGAAATAGATCGGTATATTACTTATTGGTGTTGGCGGAAACTGTTTTTTTTATATGGAGCTGTTGGCAGAGAAAAAAATATTTGTAGGGAATTTCAAGTAAGTCTTTATCACAACGGGCCTCTCCTGTGCCTATGTGTGCTGCTCGTCAGGCCTCTGAAGATCGGCAGCCACGTTAACCTGACTTAAGTAACTCTTGATATAAGTTATTAAACGAAGCGGAAGGAATCAAGGCGTTCATATATTCAACAAAGTCTTTCGAATACGAAAAAAGGCGGAACCGAAATACAAAAACTTCTTGAATCCAGTCGGAACATTTTTAAGATTGGTTTTTTTGGTTATATAGAAAAACTTGATAAAGTAATGAAGGAAGAAAAAACTAAAGTTAATTAATCTAGAATTAAAATTGACTAGTGAATAGCAAATCGAAAAATTGATGCAGAGAGAGAAAAAAAAAGAGAAAAACAAACTGTAAATTTGATAGTATTAAACATTTTATTTTATTTTAGAATCTTCATCTATTTACATATATACAGTTAGCTGGTGTGGGAAGTGATATGTTCCAAAAATATTACATTTCTTTTATTCGTATGGTTTTAGTAGTATTTTAATTAACCAATTTTTGAATGAATTATAATTTTGTTAGGTTTCTTGTATGATTTCTTTTTTTTTTTTTGGTTTTATCATAACAATAATTTCACTGTCAAGATTGGTGTAAACCAATCCCGGCCGGGTTTGAGTAAAAGTATATAAACTACTCACACCTAAAGGATATTTAGTTTTTTATTTTTATTATTGGTTTCAATTGAATTATTAGTTGAATATTTTGGTTCTTTATTTGTCTATTTTATCTTTGTTTTGCTAAATTATTTATTATCTAATAAAATGGAATAATTCTAGTATAAAAAAAAATAATGACTCCTAATCTGAGTTTTCCTTTTCTCCTATTGTATGCATGTTTTAGTTTGGTGTTTGTTATTTGTTTCAAAATTTACGTAGTTAGCGTGCTGTAGCTCGAAGGTCTTCTTCTGGCCCAAAGCCCACGCCGGACTGAGCTAGTCGGCAAAAATATGGGCACGCGGGCCAAAGTAAGAAGAAGGTCTTAAACATTAAATTATGCTGCACTGACGGCGGCTCGAAAGAGCCTTTGTTGGTTGCAACAAT
>OX376372.1:85353062-85391672 GCA_947369275.1 Nemotelus nigrinus | reverse complement strand
GACAAGCTGAATCTTCCAAATGAAACTTTCTCCAACAAGAGACATGTTCATGAAAGCAAATCAATTTAAAATCTTTACTAGCCATTTGCCCACAGAACATTCCGGTTATAAGGAGATCTTTTTCGTTCCAAATACAAATTCCCTCTCATTCAAATGAAACTAGGGAAATTTTTTGGCTCCTTCTCTGACTGAGTAGGCTTAAGGGGTAGTTTCTACCACGTACCAAAAGTTTGTAGGATGCTAATATGCTGTCACATGCTCATAATACAATATGTTCATCTTTTAACTTAGTTCGATGGAATTAAATTGATTTAGTATTGTTTTGCACTCAGAGGATCAGAACAAGCTTTGGACTTTTTAATGGATATCTACTGTCTCTAAACTTTTGATATAGGTGAAGTTGCAATGTTTGCAAAAGGTATCTAGAAGACTATATTGATTTACCAACATACTTTTGTCTATGTTTCTTCCGTTCGAATTACGTTGCTGCTGTAGAATCTTTAGAACATTACGAACGAATTTCATTCACGAATACCAGAAAGCATAACTTCAAGTACTGTATTGAGCCTAGAGCACCGAATGAAAGTACATGTACGTAAGTATCGTGAAATGGTATGCGATATTGGCTGTTCGCTTTAAATTTTATTTCTATTTTATTTTTGTAGAGAAAATTGTATCTTTTCGAGCACAAGTAATCTTTGCCTTTGCGTGGCAAATTCAACCGCCGCTTTTAGCATCAACTCCGATGTACTTGTGGGTAAATGAAGAAAAACAGTCGATTACTTTAATTTACGTCTGCTTGCTCGCCGACCAATTTGGCTTACCGAAACAGTTTGTCTTTATTATCTCATGTTTTGCTCTTAAATAGTAAAATTTAAGTAAATGGAAAATATTGGTACTAAAATGTATGCATTTGGCTTTTAATGTTGTTTTTTTTTAACATTGAGTGCAACTGTTTGAGTTTCCACTAAGTTAAGTCTACTATAATTTTATTGTTCACCACTTTCGTGGAATATCCGTGAAATCGCAATGTGGACACATTTAATATGTTTTGACATTTATGTGTGCTAACATTTTAACATTTTAGTATTCACAACAATCGTCAGCTAATTTTGTTATGTACCAACTTCCTGTAAAAAAAATTATCTAAAATCAACAATTTTTGTTAAGTTCCTAAAATCGATGTTGTGAAAAGTGAACTTGTCAGTTTGACCAAAAGCCGTTATGTTAGAAAGTTAGAAATTCGTACAAGTTGAATGTGCATGCCTGTTCTAATTATGATTAAAGGTATATTTTTGGCCTAAAATACACCATTTATAACGGCGCATACTATGCCAATCTCATAATACAGAGTGGCGCAAACGTGTCTAGCCTTAGTATTTCTTATTTAAAATTTAAATGTTAAGAAATTGGTTAAATATTATAATTTTATTTTTAAGTACACACATTAGGTAACATAATTTATAAATCCTATGAGATGTGGCATCCTTCGTTTTTGACACCGCCTAAAATCCGCTTTCTGGAACTTTCACTTAAATTTCTTAGATACTCTACCGAAATTGCGTCTCATTCGACTTGTATACATCTAATCAGCTCCTACTTATTTTTTTGCCTGGGCTCTATATGCACCATTAATCTGGACCACACATTTTAAATACGATTCAGATCAGAGGAGTTGATAAACTAATCTATTCACGCATTAAGAAATGCTCATAAATCGCCTCATACGTTTTCAAGACGGTGATTCTGCCGGTAGAAATGACTTGATTGCATAAAAACAGGGAGGATATTTTTCCTGTAATATTCTCCATTAATAGGCACTTTTTGCTCAACTAGGTTAGGTTAGGTAAAGTAGTAAAGAGGGTCGCCGGGTGTTCGACAACAATATGGAAATGGAAAAAAACTAATAATTAAATGGATGGTGTGAATATATCAAAACCTTACATGGGTCTTGTTTAGACATGAACTAGACAAAACATATAGTCAGCTGAGATTTAATACATTGATAATTGTTCCAATTCAAATTTCTGATATCCAAACAAGTTCATAGTAGTCTAAAAAGTAATGTTCGAAAAGAACGTTATTTTTACCGGAATTTTTACTGAGATTTAAAAATAGGTGGAACACATGGCTCTGAGTTATTCATTGTCTTTAACTTGGAAATAGAGCTTGAAAAAACTTTGTTAACGTTAATAGAATCGCGTAAAAATAATAATATATAATAAGTCATTGTATCATTGTCTGAAGTTAAACTTCGTATATGTATATATGCACTAGAAAAAGTGAAATCCATAGTTGAATTCGTGAAAATATATCTGAAATTTTGGCCGGGTAATTTAAGCAAATTGTTTTCCTTTTATTGTAAGTGAACACTTTTGGTGCTTCAAATCAGATCATAGTAGTAGATAGTGATTGTTCAAACTTTGAAAATTAATAATAATTCAAACTTTGAAATTGTTGGTAATGTTATCTTTGATGTTAGAATGGATAATTAAATTTGACAATTGTTCGGTTTCGGTTCGTATTGAACAGTGATTATTTGATTTGAACATTGAATATCTTTGTGACTCTTGAAATATAACGGAAAGTCTGTTGAGTAAGTCCAGTTATTCATATCCGCCAACCTCACCAAATTATTTCATGCATGCATACTTCAAACGCACTAATCCAAATATAACTGTCGCACATTATATAAATTTATTTATCTAATCATATAATATATTATTTTCGAATTAAAAATTTACTAATAAATACAAAGTAAACCATAACCCATAATATTATGGTTCATCAATAACTAATACTAAAGGTACAAAGTCTTATACAATTTATAATTGCAGTGTGCAATCGCCGATATTGGGAACTTAGGGATTAAATTAATTCGGTTTGGGTATTGTTAAATAGTGAATTGTGCGTGTGATATCAAATCGAAATTAGAACCTGTTCATAAAAAAACAGAGTCAGCATCAGCGTTGAAACTCTTTCTTGATCGTACTGCAGAGTACGTCCAATCGATAGAAAATATGAAAGTAGAAGATTTATGGCTATTTATTGTCGTGTATTTGATAACACAACGACTGCCACAAGAATTAAGACGGATCTGGGAACAGGAATAAGCATTGAATGAGTAATTATTTTCTTTTGAAGATCTAAAAACATTTTTACATCATCGTTTTTGCGCTCTTGAGGGTAAAAGGTTAGAACCAGTTGTCATACTTCGTTTATTCAAAGTCAACATGTACACTCATTGCAATTACAATCGCACTTCTACGTACAGTGCAGTGCTCCTGATCGACTAATACACTGCGAACAATTTAAACAATTATCACACAGTGACAAATTTAGTACTGTGAAGCAAAATGGTCTTTGTTTAAATTACTTAGATAAAAGACATCTTGTGGTTTACTCTCCAAGCAAAATCAAGTGTTTCAAATGCGAAAAGGTCCACCATAGGCTACTTTATCCAGATAATGCTCAACTATGGTGTACAACTTAATAACAGGAACTTGACGCTAGATGTCCGTACTAACAAATATCGTGAGAGCTCGAACTTTATATATATGTCATTTTGAAGGTACATTTAACAGCTATCAAAATCAGTCAACAAAAGAATTTTATCTTGTGTGCATCATTATTATTTTCCACGATGAATAACTTTGAAAATTGGAGAAAAAGACAGCATTTGCGGGAGGTTCTGTTGGGTCATTTTTTTGCAAAGAAAACTGCTGCGGAAAGTCATCGTTTGCTTGTAAAAGTTTATGGCAACGATGCTTTAGCGAAAACAGTGTTTTAAATGGTTTCAACGCTTCAAAAGTGCCAATTTTGACATCAAAGACAAAGAACGCCCAGGACAGCCAAAAAAGTTTGAAGACGAAGAATTGGAGACGCTACTCGATGAGGATTCGTGTCAAATGCAAGACGAACTTGCCAAATCGTTGGGAGTGACTCAGCAAGCCTTTTTGAAACGTTTGAAAGCCGCCGGATACATTCAGAAGCAAGGTAATTGGGTCTCCTATGAGTTGAAGCCGAAAGACGTTGAACGGCGCTTCTGTATGTCTGAAATGATGCTTGCGCGCCATAAAAACAAATCATTTTTGCATCGGATCGTGACTGGGGATGAAAAATGGATCTATTATGACAATCCCAAGCGCAAAAAGTCATACGTGAAGCCCGGCCAACCAGCCAAATCAACGGCGAAGCCAAATATCCATGGCGCCAAGGTTATGCTGTGTATTTGGTGGGATCAAAAGGGGCCGTTATATTATGAGTTGTTGAAATCGGGCCAGACAATCACAGGTGACCTGTACCAAACACAATTAATATGTTTGAAGCGTGCCATCATCGAAAAACGCCCGGAATATGCAACCAGACACGAGGCTATAATTTTTCATCATGACAACGCTCGGCCGCATGTTGCAAGACCCGTGAAAAATTATTTGGAAAATAGCGGATGAGAAGTTTTGGCCCACCCGCCTCATAGTCCGGAACTTGCTCCGTCTGACTTTCATTTATTTCGCTCGTTGCGTTTTGCAATACGCGGAATACGCTTCACTTCAGAGCAAGGCATCCGAAATTGGATAGATTCGTTTTTGGCCGCCAAGCCGGCGCAATTTTTTTGGGATGGAATTCATAAACTGCCTGAAAGATGGGGAAATGTTATAGCTTCGGATAGACAATACTTTGAATGAAATATATTGTAAGAATTTTCCACAATAAAGCATCAGATTTCACTAAAAAATTCCGGTTATTAAGTTGTACACCATAATTGGCAATGCTCAATTTCTTAGTGCCACATCACAAATAAATCAATTACATTCCGATGCCACAATCCCTTTTAAACTCTTTAAACTGTCAACTGTGAATCTGGTTTTATCGTTTTACATGCTTAGCTTGATCAGGGTTCTTAGTTTTCATTAATTACTGAAACGGCTGCGCCGCAAATAGGCTTATGACGGGAATCAAAATAGATTAGCATCTTAAGAATTGGAATTTTGAACGCACTTGTGAAAGGATTGGTACAAATGAGTATGAGCACGATATATAACGAAAAATTAGAGTTTGATGCAATAATACTTGATAGATTGACGAATTTAATTCCAACACGAAAAATCATCACATCTGATTGGGATCAAATTCAGAACCTGGAACTTGCGGATCTACATTTCGATTGTCCTGGACAAATTGATATAGTTCTAAGAGCTGATGTATGTACATATATTGGCAGCTGGACCAATTGCACAGAGTATTTAGCTGGGCTGGGTAATTTTGGTTCCGATATAAAACGATCATCAAACAACTTTCAAAGTTTCAAAATTGAGATGAATGATGACATTGGAATCAATGAGCAACTGAAAATATTTTGGGAATATGAAGAAGTTAGTCAACAGCAAAAGGCAACAGCTAACGAAGAATTATCTGGATCGCATTTTCGTCAGCATGCCACATGAGACACTTCAACGCGATATAGTGTAAAGTTGCCATTGAAAAATGAAACTTATAAAACCTCATTGGGACATTCTCGAACTACAGCGCTAGCAAGTTTATTTGCACTTGAAAGACGATTCCACAAAGACAGTCATCTGTAGTTGGAATATAGTAAATGCATACAAGAGTATTTGGATCTTGGACACATGGAATCTGTCAAAGATACAGCTGAGCATCTAGTGATTGGAGACCAAAAAAGATGCGAAGCTTATTATTTGCTACACCCCGCAGTGTTTAAGGAGAGTAGTACCAGCAGCTGTCGAGTCGTGCTCGATGCATCGAGGAAGATTAGCTCTGGAGTATCATTGAATGAGACTCTCTTAACCGGTCCAGCTATACAGAATGATTTAATAACCATTCTGATAAATTGGAGACGGTACAAGTACGCATTTGAGGCAAATATTACAAAAATGTATCGCCAAATCAATGTCGACCAAGAGGACGCACAATGGCAGAGGATTCTATGGAGATCACATCCTACTGCCGAAATAAAGGACAATGCATTCAAAATGATTACGTTTCGAACAATATGCGCACTTTTTCTACCTATTCGCACTTTACATAAATTAGCTGAGGACGAGCGAACACATCATACCAAAGCATCGGATTCAATAAAAAAATAATTTTATGTTGACCACTTGATGTCTGGAGGCCACACTCTGCAAGACGCAATAGACAAACGGAAGGAGATACACAAAGCGCTACGAAACGGATGTTTCTAACTGTGAAAGTGGGTCAGTAATGATTTTAGAATATTGAAAGGCCTACCAATTGAGGATATCGATCAAAAGCACAAAACACTCGGTATAATATGGTACTCCTTGCACGACTATTTTGTCACTAAAATATGACGTAATCTGCAGACATTAGACGTTAGACATTGCAGACGTTAGACGTAATCTGCAGACATTAGAAACTTTGCGTATACCACGATGGATTAATTATGAAGCTAATTCAAGAATTGAACTATATGGGTTTTGTTGAATGGACACGTTCCAGTCACTCATAGATGGCGGCAGCATCGTATATATTTTTTGAAATGAAATGTGCCTACTTTGATTTTCTTTACCCATTTGTACATATGTTTACATGCGTAAACATATCCTTTTGTTTTTGGCATTCCCATTAAAATCGTGTAACGATACAAAGCGTATTTAATCAAGTCTATCATTTAATTGATTCCACGCAACAGGTTATGGGCCCAGTCCCAAGTCAGATGTAATTCATAGAAGACTTTTGTTTTTGGAATTTTAAAACGCAATTTGAATATTTTTGACTTTGAGTTTGGGGCATGAAAAAGATAACTAAAAACGACGAGAAGATTCCTGTCTTAAGGCGACATAGCACCTTCAAATTGAAAAAAAAAAATTTATTTTCAAAGGCTTGTTTTTAATTGCATAAAAAGACATATCTTAATGAAACTTTTTACACATACTTTACTTCTTTTATACTACATAAACAAAATTGTTAAAAAATTTTTGTGGCCCCATGTCGCCTGTTACAATTTTTTGAAAAAAAAAACACCAAAAAAACCTGGCGTGCATGATAACTGCCCTCAGGAAAGTCTGAAAAAAAACAAAAACGGGGTTTTGACCAACATTAAAGCGGCCTAAGAATGAACTAAAAGAAAAGAAATTGGTTGAAAAATAACAAAATGGCGATGTTTTTTCGAAAATCGAGGTTTTTTTCCCCCAAAAATCGGCTATAACTAAAAAAGTTTAATGCCGATTTTTTCATCCGTAGTTCATTCTGAGCATTAACATGTGCAGATTAACGTGTTAAAATTTCAAAACGATTGGATATATTGTTTTTCTTAATCATGCACGCCAACTTGAAAAACGTTGTTTCGAGAAAATCGCGTTTAAAGTTAAAAATCAATATTTTTTGCAATAAATCTTACCGGAAATTAATCTGCGATGCTTGGACCATACAATACACCTTCTTCTTGCTTATACTCTTCCTCTTCTAAAGGTTTTTGCTCCCTTCGAGCAGTTCTGGCCTCTTTAGATGCCTCAGTCGAGTGTTTTTCCGCCTGGTTAATTCTTGCAGCATCTCTATGCTCTGCATGTTCCAGCGCACATTGGCCAATTGTAATTCCCATGACTTGCACTATTTTCAAGATAGCCATAAATCCTTCATTAAATGTACATACAGAAATATTTGCAGCCATATTTAGTACGTTTTTCCCACAAAAAGTATGTTTGGGGGCCAAATTTCAAACACAAGAATTATAGCTTTCGTTAGTATTCTGCGCAAAATTGCCCAAGCAACGCTTTAATAAATCTTCTGATGATAAGTCATCATAAATAGGCTTTAAAATTTCTTGTACCTCATCATCTAAAGGTGGAGGATGCTTGAAATTGTTTAATGCATTATCACCCGCTGCCTCCGCCTTGCGCCAGTTACACCAAGTCGTTTCTCCAACAGGACAATAACAGTGTTGAGGGTTCTCATCAGTTGAAATTTTGTGGTAATATGCTGCCCAAATTTCCTTGCGCATATTTTCAACTGGATCAGGATTTCGTCGTATAGTTAGGCCATAATACGTGGCTAATTTTTTCATTAATTTTAGTGTCAGGTGAACTTTTTTCGGACCTTTTTTTTGGAGATTCTACACTTTTTTTTAGAAACATCTTTTACAGCTATTTTTTTGTTTTTTTTTTTTGCTAAGGCTAGCTTATTGTTTGCTTCTTTTAAAGGAGATGACTCACTTATCTTTGTCTACACTTTGGCTTAAGTCGATGTAGCGATATAGCGAAGTGAACGAAAATCATAGAAAAAATGATCTTAGGGCGCTTCGCTATATATACTCATAATTTTTTTTATTTTAGAATCTCAATTTTATATTATTAAAATCATGTTTTAAAACCTTCATTCTAACATATTCAATCAAAAAACAAAAATCAATTTTTAAAAATTTGGAGGTGCTACGTTGCCTTAACGAAGACAACGTACCAGCGTTGGCTGTACGAGGTGGAAGCGTGTCTACGCAGTCATAGAGTCAAGGCAGAAGCTGATGGTGATTCTGAGTGTCCTGAGAATGAGAAAGCAAAAATGGATTGGGATGTCAAAGATGCAAAGGCGATTCGCATCCTGACATGTGGGTTGAATGATGACGACCATTCATCAATTCGTGACTGCAAAACTGCAGCAGACGTATTTAGAAAAATTCGTTCTCTTTACGAATCAAAATCAGAAACAAATAAGTATCTGACACATCAGGCATTAATGGCGAAGAAATTCGTGGAAGGACAATCAATTTCGAGTTTTTGTGCTGAATTGGCAGTGCTTGTGCAAAGGCTAAACGCTCTAGGTGTCGAAGTAGACGACACAGTCTTGGTCGGAAAGCTAATGACAGAATTACCCGAGAAATTTGAAACGTTCCGTCAAACGTACATAATACAAGCGGCTTGTGGTATGACGTTGCCATATGATAAAATGAGTGAGCAGCTTCAAATTATTGAATCGTCAATACCAACGGTGGACTTAATTGGCAATGGAGATGCCATGATAGCCCAAAAGGGTAATAATAATAAGAAAAACCGAAAACGTGCCAACAAGAATATTGTTTGCTTTTACTGTCACAAAAAAGGTCACATTAAAGTACACTGCTTGAAAATGAAAGCAGATCAAGCAAAACAGCCTGAAGAAGGAGATTTGCTTCTAGTGACAGCATCAGGAAATCATTTTCTAGTTGCTGAAAATAAATGTTTAGCGGTGACTGAACAGGGTAACGGCTGGATTCTCGACAGCGGAGCAAGCTTTCATATGACCAATGACAGGTCTAAATTTGATGATTTCGTAGTGATAAGATCTGGTAACGTTGGTGTCAAAATCAGCAACAACGATGTGCTCTACGCAGAGGGCCATGGAGACATTCGAATCAAATCGAAATCTGGTGGCAATCTGACAACTACTGATGTACTTTACGTGCCAAAAATTGGACGAAATTTAATATCGATTCAGTATCACCAAAGGGTTGCAAAGTGAATGCATTTGGTGACAAAATGACTATAACTCGTGACAGTAAGCTAATAAGTGTTCCACATAGAATGCCGAATAATTTATACAAGATGGATTTTGAAGAAATTACATCCAGTGACATACATGCATGTCTTTTAACCTCAGAGGCTTCGTTGCAGACATGGCACGAACGTTTTGGTCATCCGAACTATGAAGTAGTTCGCGAGCTAGCAAATGGAACAGCTGTCATAGGTATGCAGATCTTAAATCTGCCATCACAGCCAAAACCAAATACATTTTGCGAAAGTTGTGTTTTTGGGAAAATGTGTCGTGAAGCATTTAAAGAAAACACCGAACGCTCCAGAAAACCAGGTGAACAGATACATTTTGACATTATCGGACCGATGCGTGTTGAAAGTTTTGGAGGCTCCAGGTTCAGCGCAACATTTGTTGATGACTGTTATGGCTATGTATGGGAGATACCACTCAAGACAAAAGAAGGAATTACATATGCTTTAGCAGAGGTAATCGCAGATGTTAAAGCAGCAGGTCACCAAGTACATCGCATTAAATGCGATAATGCTGCAGAATTTAAAAGTCAAGCAATTAAACTGTTATTGCGAAATAATTTGATAAAGGCTGAATACACGGTCCGGTAGCAAAATTGTCGCGTAGAGAGGCAAAATAGGACAATAGTCGAATCGGCTCGATCCATGCTTGGAAATTTACCGTTAGGACTTTGGGCCGAAATGTTGGTAGCATCAGCAAACTTACGAAATTTGATCCCGTTGAAACGACTGGAAGGTAGAACACCGTTTGAAGTGTTTCATGGACGGAAAACAGATGTTAGTAAATTGCGAATTATAGGAAGTAAAGCGTTTGCGCTTATTGATGAAACGAAGCGATGGAAGATGCAGCCAAAGGCCATTGAGTTGAAGTTAGTTGGGTATGCAAAGAATGGATATCGTTTGTGGCAGCCCGGAACTAATAATGTGCGAATATTTCGTGACGTAAAAATCCTGGAAGATCATCCAAAACAAATGGTTCAGCTATTGGATGAATTTCCCAATTTAATTGACAATGATCAATCACACTTGATAGAAGATGAAGATGATGGTCCGCCAGCGGCACGAACGCGAAGTAAAACAGCTAAAAAGGCTGCAAATGACATTCAGACACTGTCGGAAGAATGCATGTTATCTGTAGAAGATTGTTTCTTTTCAGCAGGTGCATTTTTGGCCAATGTGGATATTCCAAATACAATTGAAGAAGCACGTTCTTCGACATTTTCAAAACAGTGGGAGCTGGCAATGGCTGACGAATTGAAGTCTTTAAAGGAAAACCACACTTGGGAAATAGTAGATTTACTTCAAGGTCGACAAGCTTTAAGCAATAAATGGATATTTAGATTGAAGACTAATCGTGATGGTTCAACAGAACGTTACAAAGCACGTCGCGTAGTCAAAGGCTGTTCACAACGACCAGGTGAAGACTATATCGAAACTTTTGCACCAGTTTCACGGTTCGACTCAATTCGAACATTGTTGGCAATTTTTACAGCAAAGAATTACGAAATTTTTACTTTCGATGTTAAAACTGCCTTTTTATATGGTGATCTTAAAGAAGCGATATATATGAAGCAACCATTTGGATTTCCGAATAACAGCGGTCACGTTTGTTTGCTCAAGAAATTCTTGTATCCTAAATACCTCGAGTGTAGCAAGGAGTTCCTCAACCGAATCGAAATTGATTCGCATCTTTTGACCACAGACCATTTGAAGAAGGCCGCCGATCGTAACACGAAGGTTGGCGAACGCAAGAAGAATACTTTGACAATCCTCACCGAAGAAGACGAGTTGAAGGATTTCAAGCAACCCACCAAGAACAAGAAGGTGGAAGTTAAGAAAGAAGGCATTATTGAAGTAAGGCATATATCTACTGGCGGGCAGCTTGCTGACATGCTTACGAAACCACTTGGACGTGGAAAGTTTACAATTAATCGAGACTTAGGCCCGTTTCACACGAGACACTCGGTGTCCGGCCACTGTGTCTCTAGCCACTACCGGTGCATAGAAATAAATGGGAGCGTACACACAGAGCCACAGTGTCCCGGTCCACTAGATTCCGTGTCTCAGAGTGGCTTTCCTCTCAAGCCGCCCAGACACTTTTTGTGGCTTGGCGACTTGTCACACATTGAGTTATATGAGTGTGTTCACACACGATAATCGTGGCTCAACATTCTACTTGTAACAACGGAAATTTAATTCCTAAATTAAAAAAATGAATGCGCCCTTCGACACCGAGCATTTTATAGAGCTAATTCGAGAAAGGCCGGCTTTATGGAATGTTCAATCGGTAGATTATGCAAATAAAATAAAAAAAACAAATGAGTTGGAATGAGGTATTGTGTTCAATCGAAGTGAATTGTGAACAACTTACAAACGAAGAAAAAACAAAAAAAAGTAAGTAAAACATTCAAAATATTATTCAATTTCAATTTATTTATTCAATTTAAATTTATTTTTTACTGTGCATTGTGAAAAAAATCTTAACTACTACAGTAAACAAAAGTAAAGTGCAAATGATATTTTTGGCAAAATATGTAACTATATTCTGTTATATTGCCATGGTAAATTACCTTCGCCTACGAAAAATTCCGCGAATAAGTCTCTAATTTCTCTTGGTTGTTTACCATTCACATTATTGACTTCATCAATTCCAACGAATCCTTCGCAAGAGAGCGTATCATCGAAATTATAGCCATCTCGTGAACGTACAAAATTGTGTAAAATAACGCATGCTTTAATAATATCGGTAGAAAATTCAATTCCTACATTGAGTGGCCTGTGAAAAATTTGCCATTTATTGGAGAGTATTCCAAACGAGCACTCAATGTACTTTCTCGCTCGACTTAGGCTGCGGTCACGTCTCGAGCTTGTAGGAGTGTAGGCTCGTTGCGATTGTTGAAGCTAGTAAGCGTTTACGCTTTCTATGGTCAGATCTCACGCTTGTGAATGTGTAGCTAGTTCCATTTGTAACAGGTACTAGGCATTTACCCTTCGCCATTACGCTTCGTAATTTTTTTATGCATTACTTTCAACTATGGCTCCTTCGAGTGGAGCAATCTTTTGTGCGGAAAGTAGTTATTTAAGAGGATCATCATATAGAAGTTTGGTTTTTAGCTACAGGATACCACATAATACAATTTCTGGTATTGTTCCAAGTGTGTGCAATGCAATATGGGCTAAATTTGTACGTAGGCATTTGCCTGGTCCATGTGAATCAGACACTATCAGACATGCGGAAGAGTTTTATAAACGCTGGGGATTTCCAAATTGTGCGGACTGCGTTGATGGAAAACATATTCGAATTAAATGTCCACCACACTCTGGAAGCTTATATTTTAATTACATGGGATATTATTCCGTTGTATTGCAGGCGGTAGCAAATGCACATTATAAGTTCATAGCAATAGAAGTTGGAGCCTATGGGAGGCAAAGCGATGCTGATATATTTTCATCGTCTGCACTTTGTCATATGCTAGAAAATGACGAATTTGGAATTCCTGCTCCCACACCTTTACCTGGCACAGATGTCGATGCGCCTTTTGTTTTATTGGGGGATGAAGCCTATCCACTTCGAAGCTACTTGCTGCTGCCTTTTACCTATAACACCAATATCAGTGGATGTGAAGCTGTATTCAATGAAAACCACACAAGAACAAGAAAGGTTATGGAATGTGCGTTTAGTACGACCGCTGCAAAGTGGCGCATTCTAACGAAAGAAATAGATAACAGTGTGAATACTACGAAGCTGATTGGAAAGACGGGTTGCCTGCTACATAATATAATTATAGATAAAGAAGGTGTCGATCGATCTATGTTATTGCAGCAATAGCAAACAACATCGTCCATTCCATTGCTGAAAGTGCTAAAAAAGCAACCGTAATACATTTAAAAACTATTTTCTTCTTGTCAATGGATCTTGATGTAAATTAAAAACTTCCTATTTGCATTTACAACTTACCTTCATTTTTCCTCACTTCACTAATCATAATTACGCGTGCCACTTATTCTCGCGAGTGAGCTTGTAAATCAAATAAATTTGATCTACCAGCTCACACGCTTGAGCAAGCGTATACGCCTAAACGCTTCAATCGTTGAACGTGACCGTTCTATTGACATCCCGTGTTTTTGATTTACAATCGTAAACGCGCGAACAAGCTTTCACTCTTAAGCCGGAATTACATGCTCGCCGAGTAATGCCAAATGAAGACAAGGTGAATGTGTAAACGGTCTCCTTGTCTAGTCTCGGCTGTGTTTTTCATGGCAAGCACGCGTGTGTAAATGGTTTGCTCGTCGGCTCTTGTTTGTTTTACGAAGGGATAATGATCCTTTTACTGCTGTGCCTGAGTGTTTATGACCGTCTCGTCCGAGTTCGAAGCCGCTGGAAGCGAAGTCGGTTTTATGCATCAAGTCAAAGGGATTCGAGAGGGTAGCATGTGCTCATTTAAATTTTCGAATTTTTCGCCGGGACTTCAAACATGTGTTTGCGTGTCCCAGATTGAAATCACTCAACGCACACCAGGCAGTTGCAATAGCCACAGCCCGTACCTCAGTCATCGTTCACTGAACTGAACAAAACAGCTCACAACTGTCGAAAGATGCAAAGTGCAATATCCTAAGTAAACAATTCACCCTATGAAAGGTGCATGGTGTATGGTCCGTGTTGTACGGTGCAATATCCTAAGTAAACAATACACCCTATGTCTTGTTGAGTCTCGTCCAATGTCTTGTTGAGTCTTGTTTACTCTTGTACCCGAGACGCTCGTTCCAATGTATAAATCGGGCATTACAAGCGCGAGACGTGACCGCAGCCTAAGGCGATAATTAAACACTCTTTTCCCAACAGTGAGATTTTTCCCACCATATGGTCTAAGAACATTTTTCGCTAGACCAAATGCCTCATTGCCTACAAAAACAAATGGTAGTTTTACGTTTGGGTCGCTTCCTATCGGTGTCGGTTTAGGAACATTTAACTTATTAGATTGTAACGCTTCACATAGCGTACTATCCTTAAAAATTCCTGCATCTCCCAAATGAACCAATGTCCACATAGGTGAAGTTGTAGTTACTGTCGCAAGCCGCCAAAAGTACAACTGACATATACTTTTTATAATTATAATAAAATGACCCACTATTAGTTGGTTTTACTATCCTAACATGCTTTCCGTCCAAAGCCCCAATACAATTCGGAAATTTAGCATTTTTATTAAAACCGTCGGCAATTTCCTGCCATTTTTCTTCAGTTGGAGCTGGGATGCTTTCAGATTTTAATCTTTCCCACAATATTTTGCACGTTTCTTGTACAATTCCACATAACGTTGAAACACCGATTCTGTAGTAATAATGCAGATCGGTTAAAGAGCATCCAGTAGCCAGATATCTGAAAATTATTGAAAATCCAAAAATGAATAGAGTTATCAGTGAGAGTTTTTCATTATTATTTTAGGTTTTGAAATGCAACGAAGATGGAAGAGCTTAAGGAACAGCTTTACTAGAGAGCTAGGTAAGCAAAAATATGCCAAGTCAAGAGATGGAGCATCAAACAGGAAAACTTACATATACTTTGATATGTTAAGCTTCCTAAAGCCAAATTTCCCAAATAACAGGTAAAACTAGATAAGTAACATCAAAATGCAATGGACCTTTGACTCTTTGGGTGATTGATAAGGATAGATTACAGACATAATGATTAATGATAAATAACCATGCTTTGTTTAAAATTCTCCATGCAACATAATCTGAGTTACAGAATAAAGAAGTACGTGGATACATGTGATGAAAAAAGAAAATTGTTTCTGAAAAATCGAGGTTCCACTCCATATATTTTCTAAATGTTTTGTTTGAAGGAACGTTTGAAGGCAATGTATTTGAATTTCTGACGTATGTACTTACTTATGTATTAGACGCCTTAATACCAACGACCGTCTGGGAAAGACAACCTTTTCAATCTTTCTAAATGCCAAATTAAAGACGCTGAAACATTTTTGAACGTTTTTCAATATCATCCTTCAAAAACATTCGAATTTTCATAATGTAATGTCTGATTTCCTTTCAATAATTCACTGCGTTTTCAAGAAAAAATCCCAAAACGCACGTGGATACATGTGATGAAAAAAGAAAATTGTTTCTGAAAAATCGAGGTTCCACTCCATATATTTTCTAAATGTTTTGTTTACAAAATTAATTTAATATGCATCCGTACAGCACTCACTCAAGCTTGGATCCGGAAATTGAAGGCCAAGCAGCCAAAGAAAACCAAGAATCTCCTTTGCCACAAGAAAGAGCGCAAAGAAAAAAAAAATTGGATAATGCCGAGGACCCAATTAAAGAGCTCAATGAAACATTAAAGGAGTCCATAAGATTACGCTCAAGCAGAGACGATGACGACAAACTGTTTTTATTGTCTCTACATGGGCATTTGAAAAGCATACCGGAAAATAAAAAACCAGCTGCCAAGGCAGAGCTGCTTCAAGTTTTAACCAATTATAATGAGGCATATTTTTCCGTTACTCCTACTTCAGCCACCCATCATCCTCTAAACCCAGTTTATTACTCAATAAACATGCAGAACAATCGTCCTCGGCCTCAATCCATCCCCAACATTGCAATGCAGAGTGCTGCTCTTTCGCCGAATATTCAGTCTCCAGTGCCATCAGATGATTCTAGTTTGATTTCCATAATCAATTATGATGATTTTCAATAATTAATTCTAAGTTTATGATGTTAATTAATACTTTAAGTTTGCATAGTAATACTATTCTATAATATATTTTATTCTTTAATGTATATTGTATTTTACTCACCTGATGGTCACAGCCAATCTCTCTTTCCCTGGAATACATTTCCGCATATTCGTGTCCTGGTATTTGAATTCAAATTTGATTTTCTCATAAAGCTCATCAAATGTTGATTTCGACATACGGAAATAGTTAAAGAACTTTTTATCGTCCTCTATAAGTTCATTTAACAGGCTATAGTATGCCCCACGTTCCAATCTTTTTGCACAAACCGGATGAACCCACAATGTCCTCTTTCTCGTTTTCTTTTTATTTACATGCCTATTCAAAATGCAGCTTACTGCTACCAATTCTTCACATTCGAACATTTTAAATTGAACTAGAGAGAAATTATGCATCTCTGACGTCAGAGACACTCAGTGGCTCTTGTGTGGCAGTGTCAAATTCCGGTGGCTGGTGGCTTTAGATTCAGTGGCCGGCCACCGAGTGTCTCGTGTGAAACGGGCCTTAGCCATGACAGGAACGAGTGGGAGTGTTGAATGGACACGTTCCAGTCACTCATAGATGGCGGCAGCATCGTATATATTTTTTGAAATGAAATGTGCCTACTTTGATTTTCTTTACCCATACTTGTACATATGTTTACATGCGTAAACATATCCTTTTGTTTTTGGCATTCCCATTAAAATCGTGTAACGATACAAATCGTATTTAATCAAGTCTGTCATTTAATTAATTCCACGCAACAGGTTTAGCGATGCTTCGTTTCAAGTGTATGCTGCAGCAGTATACCTTGTAATTCGTAACCAAACCCACACTCAAAAAAAATATATATCGCTGACAGATATAAAACGAAGAAAATATAATATATCTCACATGAGAATATGGGTGTATTTTGAAAGACATAATATATTTACTTCAGGTATTATATAAATATTTATCGTATGTACACAGAAGGAAATATTTAGCTGTAATCGAAATTAAATTATATACTGCAGTTTTAGTCGACACTCATGAAAGAGCTTATATTACATATTTTGTAGATATATTGGTATTTAAACTATAAGCTAATAATTTGGTTAAAGTAGGAATACTGATATATCTACAAAAGATATTATAAAAATTATGTCTTTGTATCGTTGTTGTCTTTGCTACAGTTGCGGGCTTAATGAATTCAATGTAGTTGTCCCGAATCGTTGTTATTCCTTTTACGGCGCTTGCATAAAAGCAATCTGTGTTAACAATGAAGTAAGAATTTTCACCAAATAATAGTCAAAGTTGATAGCAGCAATATAAAAAAAAAATTCTTTATTATGTGCCTATAATAAATTGAGTAAACCCTGACTGATTATTTTTGGGTTGGAATTTATCACCTGCTTCTAATACTTATTTATCGCATTTCATTCACTATAAGCTCAGTCTCAAACTAGAAATAAAAGCAGCCCAATAATAAGAAACGAAAATACATTTAATCATCTTGATATAAAACAAATCTCTCTTCAACATTCAAATTTGAAACAAAATAAATGTTTTAATTCAACAATTATCTATTTCAATCCACTTAAAAATACAATATCTTTATACCAATGAAATATGCTACATTATTTTTTTGTTTTTTATTCAATAAGTTTTATTTTACTTATAGTGAAATAAGATGAATATTACTAATGCTTTCAAACAAGAGATATACTTCGTAATAAAAATTTTCACATGTGCAAGGCGTAGTTCATTAGTTTTTTCTACTCTAAATCCAAAATAAAGATTGTCACAACCTTTGTTGTCAAGGCAATTACATCCAAAGTATAATTTATCATTAATACGCAAAATTCCATATATTTCACAAAATTCTGGTAATTCATCGTTTGTGAAGCCTGTTTTAATAACAGTACCTTCTCTGAATTTGATACTATCATAAACACCCACTTACTGGTATAAATTTTACCATTATTGAAATTTATTACATATTTTTCGTTTATGTTTTTCAAAGCTAATTTCTTTACTCAGTCCATATTCCATTGGATCACAAAATGGTTTAAAATTCATCACGAAATTCGCAAATTGAATTTGATATTTTGAACTTAACGTTTTCAGCAAGTTCCGTTTGTTTTTTGTTATTTTCGCCATAGCTTTCAAACTTTAATGAAACGATTCAAACCTAATCGAAGATATGTTGCACAAGGGGGTAATGCAACATGAAATGGTGTTTTGGTTTTAATGTAGGTCCAAAACAGGTTATTTACAGCTCATGATGATGATAATTGATAAGCAGCAATTTGTATTGATTTCGAAAATAGTACTGAAATAATGTCTCTTAAGTTAGTGTAGAGTTTCCACTCGTCACCATCAACGTCAATTGAATCACCTATTATAAGAAAAAACTCTAGCGCACCTGAACCGCTAGAAAACTAATTTTCGAAGAAATTGTCTTTGAGTGACAAAAAAGTGTGGAAAGACGCAATACACTGTTTTTTAGAATCATATCAACCATTCCTTATCCAAAGCAACAAAACTCAACTATAACACATATAATTCAGTGCTGGCAACACTTTCCGAACGAAGCAGCAATAAGTTTACCATAACAAGCTCATACTCAAATCAACGTATCTTTTGAATTTCGTTCTCTTCGCAGGATTTCATCGAAGGTTTCAGCGGTTAAACGTTGTTTGAGGCTGCCATCCGAAAAATGTTCAAAACTCGAAAAATTTAATAAAAAAGAATTCCTTATTTTTATTGCAAATGCTTTGCATATGAGAACGTTGTTTGAAGCATCTGTTGGTGCAATATTTACGGAAATGGCTAATGCTGGTTACCCTGTGTCAGCAGCAGAGCAAAATATATACCAAATCTGCTTCACATTAAGTTAAACTCAACCAGTAAATTTCGTTTCGATTGAATCACTGCGCTGGAAGCTTAACGGGTGAAAAGAATTTTAGGGTTGCCCCCCTCAAAACTTTTCAAATTTTTGAAACGTTAATATTTGGTGTTAATTTTCATTGCAGGATGATTCCCATTTGCAAATCTAATGACATAATCGCTCAGTAAAGAAATTAAACAAAATTACAAAAATGGTCATAGCTGGCAGCCCTTTCATGATTTTGGTACGAAATTTCTATGACATTTGGCTCACATTAAAGTCCATTTACTGCGTGAACTTCGTTCTGATTTTTACACTGGACCGGAAGTTATAGGGAAAAAAGCTTTATTTTGCTGAGCAAATTTGCAAGATTTATGAGACAAAAATCACCATAGCTGGCAACTCTATTCTAATTTTTCATCAAATGTTACATAAAGCAAGATCCAAGTATTGGATGAATCTTGTCAAAATCTGATGGCTGAATCGGAAGTTATAGGCCAAAAACCGGTTTATTTTCTGGGTGATTTTTCAACATGGTACCACTGGCACAGGGCTGCCCGCATTTCAAAATCACTTCTATCAGACCTGGTCTTAGCTAATACCAACATGTTCTGTAAATTTCACTATGATCGGATTATCCGGTCGTCAGTTCTCGTGAACAGAACTTTCGAGTGCTGAAAATAGAGGTAATTTGGTGATGGGTTGCCTCTCTTGTGCAAATCGGAATTTTGAAAGTTTTAATTTGACATGATGGACAAAGGTTAAAGTTTATCAGTGATCTGATTTCTTTGTCAAAAATCAAAAATTTTTCAGGAAGGTCAATGATTTGAAGGTTTTTTATTCAGGAGCCTGCCGTAGCTACAGGGTTACCCGCACTATCTTAAAAATCCACATGTGCTAAATTTTAGTCAACATTAATACGCTCTGCAAATTTCACGATGATCCATTGTTTTTCTTAGAAGTAATGACAAATCAAATTTTGAAAAAAAAATCCTTGCCTACTTTTAGGCACCTTGCACCCACACACGGCTCACAATTTCCAATTTTTTATCATAAATAAGCTAAGAACATAATAAGTTTTCATTCCCAATACTTTTCTTTAACAAAACTTTACACTGCTTGGAAATATAGGAGTACCTCCAAATTCACTAAAACGCTCGCCGCCGCCAAAAGGTTTAGAATATCTGAATTTGAGAAAGTTGTGGACCTACCTACTATATACATGTACGTTCTCCGAAAATTTCAGCTCAATCGGATCGGCCACTCCAGAGATTATCTCCCTTAATCATTTTGCTGATATATATATATATATATATATATATATATATATATATATATATATATATATATATATATATATATATATATATATATATATATATATATATATATATATATATATATATATATATATATATATATATATATATATATATATATATATATATAAAGAAATATGAATTTTCGGCAAAACGAGTTTAATACTATTGTTCTTCGAACATTAGTAAAAAATTGTAAATAGACAAAGCATTTCTGAAGCATATGTCTTGAATCTCTCTTCTTTCAAAGAATTTGGACTTATTTCTGTGATGTGAAGCCAAAGTTATGCTTTTGCATTCTGTAATTAATCTGCTGGATAGTGAAGTACTTATATTTGTATACAAATGATGATTTTATTTTAGATAAGTCGTAATGCAAAATTTCTTCTAGCACATCATGCATAATATCTACGCTTAAATTTTTCGTTTCGTGAAATCTACCTAAACTATTCCACACGCTTATTTCTTTTATCCATGTAGATATCTTGTTCATATTTAGAAATTGAACGAAACTCGTAATTTGATTATCTGATTTGCTCTTTTGTTTTAAGTCGCGGTGATTTGCAAAATTGGCAAAAGTAGGTGGAAGAGAAACTTTCATTAAATCCTAAAATTTGTTGTAAGCCAAGATTGTACCCAAGAAGTAAAGTTGGTATGAGACACATTTTTTTATAGGATTTGTAATTGGTAGAAATCCCGCCATTTTGCAATTTGTTTAACATATCAATAAAAGGTGAAAATATTCTCGAATTCCCGTATTTTGTTTTCCTCTGAAAAAATTAGCATACCTTAAATTAAATGTTCCAACTTTCAATATACAGCACCGATTTCGTAAGCTCCACTATGAGAACCAAGAGCATTGAATGGTTCGAATTCGTCATAATATATTAAAAGTGTCAAGACAAGCGTTTCATTTTGATTAATGGTGTTTAACTTTTCAAGCCAAAAACATGACTGTATTATGCACGAAATTTTTTTATCGTTGTGAGTGGGTAAAGTTTCCAAAGATGTTACTAGTTCAGAGAGATAGTTTGCACTGCTATTAAAAAGTGTGTCAAATCAATGCTCCAAGTTTGCTGTTTTTAGAATATGAGTATTTTCAGTATCGTTTCGATCACGGTATGAAGACAGAATATAACCTTCAAAGTTTATGAAAGATTGCTGATCCTTAAGTTGTCGCTTTTACTAATTTTCGGAGAAAATTAGTATTAAACTCGTTTCTCCGAAAATTCATATTTCTTTATATATATATATATATATATATATATATATATATATATATATATATATATATATATATATATATATATATATATATATATATATATATATATATATATATATATATATATATATATATATCTATTAATAAAAAAGTTTTGGAAATTAGGTCGGATTATATTTTTATTTTTCTCTTATAGTAGTCACATAAACGTACGAAATCCGACGTGAATATATATATATATATATATATATATATATATATATATATATATATATATATATATATATATATATATATATATATATATATATATATATATATATATATATATATATATGTATATTAGTGATGGGTAAAACCAGCACACTTTACTGTGCTAGCACACTTCGCACACCACACTTAAGTGTGCTAGCATTGTGCTCCCAGCACTGACACAGTGCCGCACACTGACACAGTGCCGACACACTGACACAGTGCCGACACACTGACACAGTGACGACACACTAGCACAGTGTCGGCACACTGACCCAGTGCCGACACATTAGCACAGTGGCGACACACTGACACTGCCGGCACACGGACACTGCCGACACACTGACACAGGGCCGACACACTGACACAGGGCCGACACACTGACACAGTGCCGACACACTGACACTGCCGGCACACTTGTACTGGCAGGCACACTCCACGGGAACGAATGCTGTACGAGTGGCGTTGATTTTGCCCATTAATATGATGTGCTTCGGTAACAAGGCGTTGTTTGCATTGCAGAATGTGTACACATTTTGCGGTTTCGAAAGCATTTGCTATTGAATGCATTAGCTGATGAATGAGATAATTAGGGAACGAAAACAGGCAGATAAGATTTGTTATTCGTATATTTTCTGGGTGAAAATTTTGATTTTGAGTACACTACCGACGATTTGTGTTTTTCTAAATGCAAACGGGATGAAAGTTTAAACACAGATACAAATACGTTTACTTGCGGTACATATGAAAGAAATGCTTTCACGTTGAAAATATTTGTGGAAAATAGGTTTTGAGCAGATAGAAGGGTTTTGTCGTAACATGCAACGATAAAATGATAGCGATAAAATGATCTGCTGCAGATAGAAGGTTTATGGTAAGTAGTGCCATGATACAATGAGAACAAGGTAGTCTATTCCGAGTACCAAAATGCGTTCGTTCTGCGCTGGTGACAACTGTGAGTGATTTGCCTTTAAGCCAATGTAAAATTGGGCAACTTCGAGGAGGGCGTTTGGGGTGTTAGTAGAGGGATATTTCGATTTTGATGACGGGGATTGAATGACTAGTATGTGCTTATAAATGTCCAAGAAAATCTCAATGAAAAAGCTATTCTACAAAGCACAATGATGGAAAACCCAATAGCTTATTTTCCTCAAGAAAATGTTGAATGCACTCACTTTAACGAATCATTTAGAGTGTTTTTATGGGTACGATGCTAGTTGTATGTACGTGCGATGTTGGGTTGCAGATTCATGCAGCTCGATAGATGCACACGGGCATAGATGGAAACGTGCATTGAAAAATTATGATGTACTTGATGTACTTGAATTATGTTCATTGCGGCTGTTGGTCAGGTGCAATTTGAAAATATTGGAACAGTTTGAAAAAATGTTGGTATTTTCTTATTAGCATCGCACATTTGGGAAATGCTTAATTGAAAAAGTTAAAAAACTTGTTGTTAAGATGCGGTTTCTTCCAGCCCGGTAGGGTATTAGATGTAAATATGGATTGAGAAATAATGCTGCAGTGAGATATATATGTATGTGCGTATGCATATAAGACATGGCAATGGGCTAATTGAGGATATAAGGTTGTTCAATTATGCGCAAAGTGCATACATATGATATAATTGTTGTTTAATAATTATGTTGATTGACGTTGTTTGTGAGGTGCATTTTCAAGATATCGGTAGAGTTTGAAAATAGATTTGTATTGTGTTATTATGTATGGAAATGCTTTATTGACATATAAACAAGCATTTGAATGGTCAGCGAAAGCGAGTTGATAGTGGCGAAAAAATTAATAAAGTAGATGTTAAGATGGGGATTCTTTCAGCCCGGTAGGGTAATAGATAAATCGGTACAGTTCCAATATAGATATGTGTTGTGCTATTAACACCGCACAGTTTGGAAATGCTTTGTTGAATTTGACCACCGAAAGGATGTTGATTGTGAGTGGGGAAATAATAAATTTGATGTTAAGAAGGTGATTTGTGTAACCGGAGAGGGTCATAGATGCAAATATCCATTTATAAATTATACTTCAGCGAGATATATGTGTATGTGCGTATGCATATATGATAATGCCAATGAGCTAATTGAAGATTTAAAGTTTTTTAATGCTGCGCAAAGTGTATACATATGATTTAATTGATGTATAACAATTATGTTGATTTCGGTTTTTGGTGAGGTGGATTTCGAAGATATCGGTACAGTTTGAAAATATATATTTACATTGTGTTATTAACATCGCAGAGTATGTAAATGCTTTGTTGACATAGAAATAAGCATTTGAATGGTCAGCGAAAGGGAATTGATAGTGGGCGATAAAATAATAAATTTCATGTTAAGGTGCGGATTAATACAACCGGAGAGGGTCATCGATGTAAATATGAATTGTGAAATTATGCTTCAGTGAGATATTTGTGTATGTGCGTATGCATATAAGGCAATGCCAATGAGCTAATTGAGGATATAAGGTTGTTCAGTTATGCGCAAAGTGCATGCATATGATTTAATTTTTGTTTAATAATTGCTAATCGCGTTTAAAGTTAAAAATCAATATTTTTTGCAATAAATCTTACCGGAAATTAATTTGCGATGCTTGGACCATACAATACACCTTCTTCTTGCTTATACTCTTCCTCTTCTAAAGGTTTTTGCTCCCTTCGAGCAGTTCTGGCCTCTTTAGATGCCTCAGTCGAGTGTTTTTCCGCCTGGTTAATTCTTGCAGCATCTCTATGCTCTGCATGTTCCAGCGCACATTGGCCAATTGTAATTCCCATGACTTGCACTATTTTCAAGATAGCCATAAATCCTTCATTAAATGTACATACAGAAATATTTGCAGCCATATTTAGTACGTTTTTCCCACAAAAAGTATGTTTGGGGGCCAAATTTCAAACACAAGAATTATAGCTTTCGTTATTATTCTGCGCAAAATTGCCCAAGCAACGCTTTAATAAATCTTCTGATGATAAGTCATCATAAATAGGCTTTAAAATTTCTTGTACCTCATCATCTAAAGGTGGAGGATGCTTGAAATTGTTTAATGCATTATCACCCGCTGCCTCCGCCTTGCGCCAGTTACACCAAGTCGTTTCTCCAACAGGACAATAACAGAGTTGAGGGTTCTCATCAGTTGAAATTTTGTGGTAATATGCTGCCCAAATTTCCTTGCGCATATTTTCAACTGGATCAGGATTTCGTCGTATAGTTAGGCCATAATACGTGGCTAATTTTTTCATTAATTTTAGTGTCAGGTGAACTTTTTTCGGAACTTTTTTTTGGAGATTCTACACTTTTTTTAGAAACATCTTTTACAGCTATTTTTTTGTTTTTTTTTGCTAAGGCTAGCTTATTTTTTGCTTCTTTTAAAGGAGATGACTCACTTATCTTTGTCTACACTTTGGCTTAAGTCGATGTAGCGATATAGCGAAGTGAACGAAAATCAAAAAAAAAATGATCTTAGGGCGCTTCGCTATATATACTCATAATTTTTTTTTATTTTAGAATCTCAATTTTGTATTATTAAAATCATGTTTTAAAACCTTCATTCTAACATATTCAATCAAAAAACAAAAATCAATTTTTTAAAAATTTGGAGGTGCTACGTTGCCTTAACGAAGACAACGTACCAGCGTTGGCTGTACGAGGTGGAAGCGTGTCTACGCAGTCATAGAGTCAAGGCAGAAGCTGATGGTGATTCTGAGTGTCCTGAGAATGAGAAAGCAAAAATGGATTGGGATGTCAAAGATGCAAAGGCGATTCGCATCCTGACATGTGGGTTGAATGATGACGACCATTCATCAATTCGTGACTGCAAAACTGCAGCAGACGTATTTAGAAAAATTCGTTCTCTTTACGAATCAAAATCAGAAACAAATAAGTATCTGACACATCAGGCATTAATGGCGAAGAAATTCGTGGAAGGACAATCAATTTCGAGTTTTTGTGCTGAATTGGCAGTGCTTGTGCAAAGGCTAAACGCTCTAGGTGTCGAAGTAGACGACACAGTCTTGGTCGGAAAGCTAATGACAGAATTACCCGAGAAATTTGAAACGTTCCGTCAAACGTACATAATACAAGCGGCTTGTGGTATGACGTTGTCATTTGATAAAATGAGTGAGCAGCTTCAAATTATTGAATCGTCAATACCAACGGTGGACTTAATTGGCAATGGAGATGCCATGATAGCCCAAAAGGGTAATAATAATAAGAAAAACCGAAAACGTGCCAACAAGAATATTGTTTGCTTTTACTGTCACAAAAAAGGTCACATTAAAGTACACTGCTTGAAAATGAAAGCAGATCAAGCAAAACAGCCTGAAGAAGGAGATTTGCTTCTAGTGACAGCATCAGAAAATCATTTTCTAGTTGCTGAAAATAAATGTTTAGCGGTGACTGAACAGGGTAACGGCTGGATTCTCGACAGCGGAGCAAGCTTTCATATGACCAATGACAGGTCTAAATTTGATGATTTCGTAGTGATAAGATCTGGTAACGTTGGTGTCAAAATCAGCAACAACGATGTGCTCTACGCAGAGGGCCATGGAGACATTCGAATCAAATCGAAATCTGGTGGCAATCTGACAACTACTGATGTACTTTACGTGCCAAAAATTGGACGAAATTTAATATCGATTCAGTATCACCAAAGGGTTGCAAAGTGAATGCATTTGGTGACAAAATGACTATAACTCGTGACAGTAAGCTAATAAGTGTTCCACATAGAATGCCGAATAATTTATACAAGATGGATTTTGAAGAAATTACATCCAGTGACATACATGCATGTCTTTTAACCTCAGAGGCTTCGTTGCAGACATGGCACGAACGTTTTGGTCATCCGAACTATGAAGTAGTTCGCGAGCTAGCAAATGGAACAGCTGTCATAGGTATGCAGATCTTAAATCTGCCATCACAGCCAAAACCAAATACATTTTGCGAAAGTTGTGTTTTTGGGAAAATGTGTCGTGAAGCATTTAAAGAAAACACCGAACGCTCCAGAAAACCAGGTGAACAGATACATTTTGACATTATCGGACCGATGCGTGTTGAAAGTTTTGGAGGCTCCAGGTTCAGCGCAACATTTGTTGATGACTGTTCTGGCTATGTATGGGAGATACCACTCAAGACAAAAGAAGGAATTACATATGCTTTAGCAGAGGTAATCGCAGATGTTAAAGCAGCAGGTCACCAAGTACATCGCATTAAATGCGATAATGCTGCAGAATTTAAAAGTCAAGCAATTAAACTGTTATTGCGAAATAATTTGATAAAGGCTGAATACACGGTCCGGTAGCAAAATTGTCGCGTAGAGAGGCAAAATAGGACAATAGTCGAATCGGCTCGATCCATGCTTGGAAATTTACCGTTAGGACTTTGGGCCGAAATGTTGGTAGCATCAGCAAACTTACGAAATTTGATCCCGTTGAAACGACTGGAAGGTAGAACACCGTTTGAAGTGTTTCATGGACGGAAACCAGATGTTAGTAAATTGCGAATTATAGGAAGTAAAGCGTTTGCGCTTATTGATGAAACGAAGCGATGGAAGATGCAGCCAAAGGCCATTGAGTTGAAGTTAGTTGGGTATGCAAAGAATGGATATCGTTTGTGGCAGCCCGGAACTAATAATGTGCGAACATTTCGTGACGTAAAAATCCTGGAAGATCATCCAAAACAAATGGTTCAGCTATTGGATGAATTTCCCAATTTAATTGACAATGATCAATCACACTTGATAGAAGATGAAGATGATGGTCCGCCAGCGGCACGAACGCGAAGTAAAACAGCTAAAAAGGCTGCAAATGACATTCAGACACTGTCGGAAGAATGCATGTTATCTGTAGAAGATTGTTTTTTTTCAGCAGGTGCATTTTTGGCCAATGTGGATATTCCAAATACAATTGAAGAAGCACGTTCTTCGACATTTTCAAAACAGTGGGAGCTGGCAATGGCTGACGAATTGAAGTCTTTAAAGGAAAACCACACTTGGGAAATAGTAGATTTACTTCAAGGTCGACAAGCTTTAAGCAATAAATGGATATTTAGATTGAAGACTAATCGTGATGGTTCAACAGAACGTTACAAAGCACGTTGCGTAGTCAAAGGCTGTTCACAACGACCAGGTGAAGACTATATCGAAACTTTTGCACCAGTTTCACGGTTCGACTCAATTCGAACATTGTTGGCAATTTTTACAGCAAAAAATTACGAAATTTTTACTTTCGATGTTAAAACTGCCTTTTTATATGGTGATCTTAAAGAAGCGATATATATGAAGCAACCATTTGGATTTCCGAATAACAGCGGTCACGTTTGTTTGCTCAAGAAATTCTTGTATCCTAAATACCTCGAGTGTAGCAAGGAGTTCCTCAACCGAATCGAAATTGATTCGCATCTTTTGACCACAGACCATTTGAAGAAGGCCGCCGATCGTAACACGAAGGTTGGCGAACGCAAGAAGAATACTTTGACAATCCTCACCGAAGAAGACGAGTTGAAGGATTTCAAGCAACCCACCAAGAACAAGAAGGTGGAAGTTAAGAAAGAAGGCATTATTGAAGTAAGGCATATATCTACTGGCGGGCAGCTTGCTGACATGCTTACGAAACCACTTGGACGTGGAATGGGAGGGTACACACAGAGCCACAGTGTCCCGGTCCACTAGATTCCGTGTCTCAGAGTGGCTTTCCTCTCAAGCCGCCCAGACACTTTTTGTGGCTCGGCGACTTGTCACACATTGAGTTATATGAGAGTGTTCACACACGATAATCGTGGCTCAACATTCTACTTGCAACAACGGAAATTTAATTCCTAAATTAAAAAAATGAATGCGCCCTTCGACACTGAGCATTTTATAGAGCTAATTCGAGAAAGGCCGGCTCTATGGAATGTTCAATCGGTAGATTATGCAAATAAAATAAAAAAACAAATCAGTTGGAATGAGGTATTGTGTTCAATCGAAGTGAATTGTGAACAACTTACAAACGAAGAAAAAACAAAAAAAAGTAAGTAAAACATTCAAAATATTATTCAATTTCAATTTATTTATTCAATTTAAATTTATTTTTTACTGTGCATTGTGAAAAAAATCTTAACTACTACAGTAAACAAAAGTAAAGTGCAAATGATATGTTTGGCAAAATAATTAACTATATTCTGTTATATTGCCATGGTAAATTACCTTCGCCTACGAAAAATTCCGCGAATAAGTCTCTAATTTCTCTTGGTTGTTTACCATTCACATTATTGACTTCATCAATTCCAACGAATCCTTCGCAAGAGAGCGTATCATCGAAATTATAGCCATCTCGTGAACGTACAAAATTGTGTAAAATAACGCATGCTTTAATAATATCGGTAGAAAATTCAATTCCTACATTGAGTGGCCTGTGAAAAATTTGCCATTTATTGGAGAGTATTCCAAACGAGCACTCAATGTACTTTCTCGCTCGACTTAGGCTGCGGTCACGTCTCGAGCTTGTAGGAGTGTAGGCTCGTTGCGATTGTTGAAGCTAGTAAGCGTTTACGCTTTCTATGGTCAGATCTCACGCTTGTGAATGTGTAGCTAGTTCCATTTGTAACAGGTACTAGGCATTTACCCTTCGCCATTACGCTTCGTAATTTTTTTATGCATTACTTTCAACTATGGCTCCTTCGAGTGGAGCAATCTTTTGTGCGGAAAGTAGTTATTTAAGAGGATCATCATATAGAAGTTTGGTTTTTAGCTACAGGATACCACATAATACAATTTCTGGTATTGTTCCAAGTGTGTGCAATGCAATATGGGCTAAATTTGTACGTAGGCATTTGCCTGGTCCATGTGAATCAGACACTATCAGACATGCGGAAGAGTTTTATAAACGCTGGGGATTTCCAAATTGTGCGGACTGCGTTGATGGAAAACATATTCGAATTAAATGTCCACCACACTCTGGAAGCTTATATTTTAATTACATGGGATATTATTCCGTTGTATTGCAGGCGGTAGCAAATGCACATTATAAGTTCATAGCAATAGAAGTTGGAGCCTATGGGAGGCAAAGCGATGCTGATATATTTTCATCGTCTGCACTTTGTCATATGCTAGAAAATGACGAATTTGGAATTCCTGCTCCCACACCTTTACCTGGCACAGATGTCGATGCGCCTTTTGTTTTATTGGGGGATGAAGCCTATCCACTTCGAAGCTACTTGCTGCTGCCTTTTACCTATAACACCAATATCAGTGGATGTGAAGCTGTATTCAATGAAAACCACACAAGAACAAGAAAGGTTATGGAATGTGCGTTTAGTACGACCGCTGCAAAGTGGCGCATTCTAACGAAAGAAATAGATAACAGTGTGAATACTACGAAGCTGATTGGAAAGACGGGTTGCCTGCTACATAATATAATTATAGATAAAGAAGGTGTCGATCGATCTATGTTATTGCAGCAATAGCAAACAACATCGTCCATTCCATTGCTGAAAGTGCTAAAAAAGCAACCGTAATACATTTAAAAACTATTTTCTTCTTGTCAATGGATCTTGATGTAAATTAAAAACTTCCTATTTGCATTTACAACTTACCTTCATTTTTCCTCACTTCACTAATCATAATTACGCGTGCCACTTATTCTCGCGAGTGAGCTTGTAAATCAAATAAATTTGATCTACCAGCTCACACGCTTGAGCAAGCGTATACGCCTAAACGCTTCAATCGTTGAACGTGACCGTTCTATTGACATCCCGTGTTTTTGATTTACAATCGTAAACGCGCGAACAAGCTTTCACTCTTAAGCCGGAATTACATGCTCGCCGAGTAATGCCAAATGAAGACAAGGTGAATGTGTAAACGGTCTCCTTGTCTAGTCTCGGCTGTGTTTTTCATGGCAAGCACGCGTGTGTAAATGGTTTGCTCGTCGGCTCTTGTTTGTTTTACGAAGGGATAATGATCCTTTTACTGCTGTGCCTGAGTGTTTATGACCGTCTCGTCCGAGTTCGAAGCCGCTGGAAGCGAAGTCGGTTTTATGCATCAAGTCAAAGGGATTCGAGAGGGTAGCATGTGCTCATTTAAATTTTCGAATTTTTCGCCGGGACTTCAAACATGTGTTTGCGTGTCCCAGATTGAAATCACTCAACGCACACCAGGCAGTTGCAATAGCCACAGCCCGTACCTCAGTCATCGTTCACTGAACTGAACAAAACAGCTCACAACTGTCGAAAGATGCAAAGTGCAATATCCTAAGTAAACAATTCACCCTATGAAAGGTGCATGGTGTATGGTCCGTGTTGTACGGTGCAATATCCTAAGTAAACAATACACCCTATGTCTTGTTGAGTCTCGTCCAATGTCTTGTTGAGTCTTGTTTACTCTTGTACCCGAGACGCTCGTTCCAATGTATAAATCGGGCATTACAAGCGCGAGACGTGACCGCAGCCTAAGGCGATAATTAAACACTCTTTTCCCAACAGTGAGATTTTTCCCACCATATGGTCTAAGAACATTTTTCGCTAGACCAAATGCCTCATCGCCTACAAAAACAAATGGTAGTTTTACGTTTGGGTCGCTTCCTATCGGTGTCGGTTTAGGAACATTTAACTTATTAAGCCGGAATTACATGCTCGCCGAGTAATGCCAAATGAAGACAAGGTGAGTGTGTAAACGGTCTCCTTGTCTAGTCTCGGCTGTGTTTTTCATGGCAAGCACGCGTGTGTAAATGGTTTGCTCGTCGGCTCTTGTTTGTTTTACGAAGGGATAATGATCCTTTTACTGCTGTGCCTGAGTGTTTATGACCGTCTCGTCCGAGTTCGAAGCCGCTGGAAGCGAAGTCGGTTTTATGCATCAAGTCAAAGGGATTCGAGAGGGTAGCATGTGCTCATTTAAATTTTCGAATTTTTCGCCGGGACTTCAAACATGTGTTTGCGTGTCCCAGATTGAAATAACTCAACGCACACCAGGCAGTTGCAATAGCCACAGCCCGTACCTCAGTCATCGTTCACTGAACTGAACAAAACAGCTCACAACTGTCGAAAGATGCAAAGTGCAATATCCTAAGTAAACAATTCACCCTATGAAAGGTGCATGGTGTATGGTCCGTGTTGTACGGTGCAATATCCTAAGTAAACAATACACCCTATGTCTTGTTGAGTCTCGTCCAATGTCTTGTTCAGTCTTGTTTACTCTTGTACCCGAGACGCTCGTTCCAATGTATAAATCGGGCATAAGATTGTAACGCTTCACATAGCGTACTATCCTTAAAAATTCCTGCATCTCCCAAATGAACCAATGTCCACATAGGTGAAGTTGTAGTTACTGTCGCAAGCCGCCAAAAGTACAACTGACATATACTTTTTATAATTATAATAAAATGACCCACTATTAGTTGGTTTTACTATCCTAACATGCTTTCCGTCCAAAGCCCCAATACAATTCGGAAAATTAGCATTTTTATTAAAACCGTCGGCAATTTCCTGCCATTTTTCTTCAGTTGGAGCTGGAATGCTTTCAGATTTTAATCTTTCCCACAATATTTTGCACGTTTCTTGTACAATTCCACATAACGTTGAAACACCGATTCTGTAGTAATAATGCAGATCGGTTAAAGAGCATCCAGTAGCCAGATATCTGAAAATTATTGAAAATCCAAAAATGAATAGAGTTATCAGTGAGAGTTTTTCATTATTATTTTAGGTTTTGAAATGCAACGAAGATGGAAGAGCTTAAGGAACAGCTTTACTAGAGAGCTAGGTAAGCAAAAATATGCCAAGTCAAGAGATGGAGCATCAAACAGGAAAACTTACATATACTTTGATATGTTAAGCTTCCTAAAGCCAAATTTCCCAAATAACAGGTAAAACTAGATAAGTAACATCAAAATGCAATGGACCTTTGACTCTTTGGGTGATTGATAAGGATAGATTACAGACATAATGATTAATGATAAATAACCATGCTTTGTTTAAAATTCTCCATGCAACATAATCTGAGTTACAGAATAAAGAAGTACGTGGATACATGTGATGAAAAAAGAAAATTGTTTCTGAAAAATCGAGGTTCCACTCCATATATTTTCTAAATGTTTTGTTTGAAGGAACGTTTGAAGGCAATGTATTTGAATTTCTGACGTATGTACTTACTTATGTATTAGACGCCTTAATACCAACGACCGTCTGGGAAAGACAACCTTTTCAATCTTTCTAAATGCCAAATTAAAGACGCTGAAACATTTTTGAACGTTTTTCAATATCATCCTTCAAAAACATTCGAATTTTCATAATGTAATGTCTGATTTCCTTTCAATAATTCACTGCGTTTTCAAGAAAAAATCCCAAAACGCACGTGGATACATGTGATGAAAAAAGAAAATTGTTTCTGAAAAATCGAGGTTCCACTCCATATATTTTCTAAATGTTTTGTTTACAAAATTAATTTAATATGCATCCGTACAGCACTCACTCAAGCTTGGATCCGGAAATTGAAGGCCAAGCAGCCAAAGAAAACCAAGAATCTCCTTTGCCACAAGAAAGAGCGCAAAGAAAAAAAAAATTGGATAATGCCGAGGACCCAATTAAAGAGCTCAATGAAACATTAAAGGAGTCCATAAGATTACGCTCAAGCAGAGACGATGACGACAAACTGTTTTTATTGTCTCTACATGGGCATTTGAAAAGCATACCGGAAAATAAAAAACCAGCTGCCAAGGCAGAGCTGCTTCAAGTTTTAACCAATTATAATGAGGCATATTTTTCCGTTACTCCTACTTCAGCCACCCATCATCCTCTAAACCCAGTTTATTACTCAATAAACATGCAGAACAATCGTCCTCGGCCTCAATCCATCCCCAACATTGCAATGCAGAGTGCTGCTCTTTCGCCGAATATTCAGTCTCCAGTGCCATCAGATGATTCTAGTTTGATTTCCATAATCAATTATGATGATTTTCAATAATTAATTCTAAGTTTATGATGTTAATTAATACTTTAAGTTTGCATAGTAATACTATTCTATAATATATTTTATTCTTTAATGTATATTGTATTTTACTCACCTGATGGTCACAGCCAATCTCTCTTTCCCTGGAATACATTTCCGCATATTCGTGTCCTGGTATTTGAATTCAAATTTGATTTTCTCATAAAGCTCATCAAATGTTGATTTCGACATACGGAAATAGTTAAAGAACTTTTTATCGTCCTCTATAAGTTCATTTAACAGGCTATAGTATGCCCCACGTTCCAATCTTTTTGCACAAACCGGATGAACCCACAATGTCCTCTTTCTCGTTTTCTTTTTATTTACATGCCTATTCAAAATGCAGCTTACTGCTACCAATTCTTCACATTCGAACATTTTAAATTGAACTAGAGAGAAATTATGCATCTCTGACGTCAGAGACACTCAGTGGCTCTTGTGTGGCAGTGTCAAATTCCGGTGGCTGGTGGCTTTAGATTCAGTGGCCGGCCACCGAGTGTCTCGTGTGAAACGGGCCTTAGCCATGACAGGAACGAGTGGGAGTGTTGAATGGACACGTTCCAGTCACTCATAGATGGCGGCAGCATCGTATATATTTTTTGAAATGAAATGTGCCTACTTTGATTTTCTTTACCCATACTTGTACATATGTTTACATGCGTAAACATATCCTTTTGTTTTTGGCATTCCCATTAAAATCGTGTAACGATACAAATCGTATTTAATCAAGTCTGTCATTTAATTAATTCCACGCAACAGGTTTAGCGATGCTTCGTTTCAAGTGTATGCTGCAGCAGTATACCTTGTAATTCGTAACCAAACCCACACTCAAAAAAAATATATATCGCTGACAGATATAAAACGAAGAAAATATAATATATCTCACATGAGAATATGGGTGTATTTTGAAAGACATAATATATTTACTTCAGGTATTATATAAATATTTATCGTATGTACACAGAAGGAAATATTTAGCTGTAATCGAAATTAAATTATATACTGCAGTTTTAGTCGACACTCATGAAAGAGCTTATATTACATATTTTGTAGATATATTGGTATTTAAACTATAAGCTAATAATTTGGTTAAAGTAGGAATACTGATATATCTACAAAAGATATTATAAAAATTATGTCTTTGTATCGTTGTTGTCTTTGCTACAGTTGCGGGCTTAATGAATTCAATGTAGTTGTCCCGAATCGTTGTTATTCCTTTTACGGCGCTTGCATAAAAGCAATCTGTGTTAACAATGAAGTAAGAATTTTCACCAAATAATAGTCAAAGTTGATAGCAGCAATATAAAAAAAAAATTCTTTATTATGTGCCTATAATAAATTGAGTAAACCCTGACTGATTATTTTTGGGTTGGAATTTATCACCTGCTTCTAATACTTATTTATCGCATTTCATTCACTATAAGCTCAGTCTCAAACTAGAAATAAAAGCAGCCCAATAATAAGAAACGAAAATACATTTAATCATCTTGATATAAAACAAATCTCTCTTCAACATTCAAATTTGAAACAAAATAAATGTTTTAATTCAACAATTATCTATTTCAATCCACTTAAAAATACAATATCTTTATACCAATGAAATATGCTACATTATTTTTTTGTTTTTTATTCAATAAGTTTTATTTTACTTATAGTGAAATAAGATGAATATTACTAATGCTTTCAAACAAGAGATATACTTCGTAATAAAAATTTTCACATGTGCAAGGCGTAGTTCATTAGTTTTTTCTACTCTAAATCCAAAATAAAGATTGTCACAACCTTTGTTGTCAAGGCAATTACATCCAAAGTATAATTTATCATTAATACGCAAAATTCCATATATTTCACAAAATTCTGGTAATTCATCGTTTGTGAAGCCTGTTTTAATAACAGTACCTTCTCTGAATTTGATACTATCATAAACACCCACTTACTGGTATAAATTTTACCATTATTGAAATTTATTACATATTTTTCGTTTATGTTTTTCAAAGCTAATTTCTTTACTCAGTCCATATTCCATTGGATCACAAAATGGTTTAAAATTCATCACGAAATTCGCAAATTGAATTTGATATTTTGAACTTAACGTTTTCAGCAAGTTCCGTTTGTTTTTTGTTATTTTCGCCATAGCTTTCAAACTTTAATGAAACGATTCAAACCTAATCGAAGATATGTTGCACAAGGGGGTAATGCAACATGAAATGGTGTTTTGGTTTTAATGTAGGTCCAAAACAGGTTATTTACAGCTCATGATGATGATAATTGATAAGCAGCAATTTGTATTGATTTCGAAAATAGTACTGAAATAATGTCTCTTAAGTTAGTGTAGAGTTTCCACTCGTCACCATCAACGTCAATTGAATCACCTATTATAAGAAAAAACTCTAGCGCACCTGAACCGCTAGAAAACTAATTTTCGAAGAAATTGTCTTTGAGTGACAAAAAAGTGTGGAAAGACGCAATACACTGTTTTTTAGAATCATATCAACCATTCCTTATCCAAAGCAACAAAACTCAACTATAACACATATAATTCAGTGCTGGCAACACTTTCCGAACGAAGCAGCAATAAGTTTACCATAACAAGCTCATACTCAAATCAACGTATCTTTTGAATTTCGTTCTCTTCGCAGGATTTCATCGAAGGTTTCAGCGGTTAAACGTTGTTTGAGGCTGCCATCCGAAAAATGTTCAAAACTCGAAAAATTTAATAAAAAAGAATTCCTTATTTTTATTGCAAATGCTTTGCATATGAGAACGTTGTTTGAAGCATCTGTTGGTGCAATATTTACGGAAATGGCTAATGCTGGTTACCCTGTGTCAGCAGCAGAGCAAAATATATACCAAATCTGCTTCACATTAAGTTAAACTCAACCAGTAAATTTCGTTTCGATTGAATCACTGCGCTGGAAGCTTAACGGGTGAAAAGAATTTTAGGGTTGCCCCCCTCAAAACTTTTCAAATTTTTGAAACGTTAATATTTGTTGTTAATTTTCATTGCAGGATGATTCCCATTTGCAAATCTAATGACATAATCGCTCAGTAAAGAAATTAAACAAAATTACAAAAATGGTCATAGCTGGCAGTCCTTTCATGATTTTGGTACGAAATTTCTACGAAATTTGGTTCACATTAAAGTCCATTTACTGCGTGAACTTCGTTCTGATTTCTACACTGGACCGGAAGTTATAGGGAAAAAAGCTTTATTTTGCTGAGCAAATTTGCAAGATTTAGGAGACAAAAATCACCATAGCTGGCAACTCTATTCTAATTTTTCAGCCAAATTTTCATCAAATGTTACATAAAGTAAGATCCAAGTATTGGATGAATCTTGTCAAAATCTGATGGCTGAATCGGAAGTTATAGGCCAAAAACCGGTTTTTTTTCTGGGTGATTTTTCAACATGGTACCACTGGCACAGGGCTGCCCGCATTTCAAAATCACTTCTATCAGACCTGGTCTTAGCTAATACCAACATGTTCTGTAAATTTCACTATGATCGGATAATCCGGTCGTCAGTTCTCGTGAACAGAACTTTCGAGTGCTGAAAATAGAGGTAATATGGTGATGGGTTGCCTCTCTTGTGCAAATCGGAATTTTGAAAATTTTAATTTGATATGATGGACAAAGGTTAAACTTTATCAGTGATCTGATTTCTTTGTCAAAAATCAAAAATTTTTCAGGAAGGTCAATGATTTGAAGGTTTTTTATTCAGGAGCCTGCCGTAGCTACAGGGTTACCCGCACTATCTTAAAAATCCACATGTGCTAAATTTTAGTCAACATTAATACGCTCTGCAAATTTCACGATGATCCATTGTTTTTCTTAAAAGTAATGACAAATCAAATTTTGAAAAATAATCCTTGCCTACTTTTAGGCACCTTGCACCCACACACGGCTCACAATTTCCAATTTTTTATCATAAATAAGCTAAGAACATAATAAGTTTTCATTCCCAATACTTTTCTTTAACAAAACTTTACACTGCTTGGAAATATAGGAGTACCTCAAAATTCACTAAAACGCTCGCCGCTGCCAAAAGGTTTAGAATATCTGAATTTGAGAAAGTTGTGGACCTACCTACTATATACATCTACGTTCTCCGAAAATTTCAGCTCAATCGGATCGGCCACTCCAGAGATTATCTCCCTTAATCATTTTGCTGATATATATATATATATATATATATATATATATATATATATATATATATATATATATATATATATATATATATATATATATATATATATATATATATATATATATATATATATATATATATATATATATATATATATATATATATATATATATATATATATATATATATATATATCTATATATATAAAGAAATATGAATTTTCGGCAAAACGAGTTTAATACTATTGTTCTTCGAACATTAGTAAAAAATTGTAAATAGACAAAGCATTTCTGAAGCATATGTCTTGAATCTCTCTTCTTTCAAAGAATTTGGACTTATTTCTGTGATGTGAAGCCAAAATTATGCTTTTGCATTCTGTAATTAATCTGCTGGATAGTGAAGTACTTATATTTGTATACAAATGATGATTTTATTTTAGATAAGTCGTAATGCAAAATTTCTTCTAGCACATCATGCATAATATCTACGCTTAAATTTTTCGTTTCGTGAAATCTACCTAAACTATTCCACACGCTTATTTCTTTTATCCATGTAGATATCTTGTTCATATTTAGAAATTGAACGAAACTCGTAATTTGATTATCT
>OX376372.1:85272705-85347705 GCA_947369275.1 Nemotelus nigrinus | reverse complement strand
AGCTAGAGAAACGAGAGTCCAGGTGGATTAGTGGTAACAGTGAAGGGTTCGTGGATCAACCATGGCTGAGACGAAGACGGATTTAGTAAACTAAGATAAGTAAACAATCTTTGTCCACACTTTTGATTTCAATTGTTTTATAGATGAAATATCTGTAGAATATATATATTGGTTGGTGAATTTTGGTGTGATTGTGTACAGTGCTGTATACTTTGATTGAGCTAGTGAAATCCTTAATTATTTTTGCGAATTTTCAAATTGGGTTAGAAAGAAACAACCTGTTGTTAGGTATTGTGCTATACAGAGTGGACTCAAGATTCGGGGCGCTTGTGTGTCGCAGAGGGCAGTATTCTTCTGAATTAGAATTAGGATAAGTATGAGCGTGGGATAAGGGTATTAACCGAAATTTTAGTTTTTGGAGTGAAGATAACGCTGATATAATTCTTCTTCATTATTATTGATATCGCGGATGGATAGTGGTAAAATGAAGATTAGTGTAGATAGATTAAACAAGGATGAGCTCGCCATTTGCGGATTCCCCTCAGATACTGTAGAGAATATGCGGAAAACGCTCAGAGCAACGCTGAAGGCAGAGACAGCTCTCGACACGTCCTATGTGGAAGTGGCATACCCTTTTGAGTTCGAAACAGATCTCGCAGAGTTGACGGCGAAGGCAGCCGAAATCGAGGATTTGGTGGCTAAAATCTCGGGTGATAAGACATCATCAGACTTTATCAAAGCCAGAGTCAAGATATAATTTGGCTTTCGTAGACTCGGAAATATGCAGGCAGTTACCCTCGAGCAGGTGGAGTGTGCGAGGAAGATACGCAATCGTCTCATTATATAAGTATATATGGGCCCTTTGGTGGAGAAGACGGAAGGGGTCAGCGAAGGCGAGGCGGATCTTGCTAGTGACATGACGAATATGATGGCACCACGGGAGGCGAAAGTGACAAATCCGGCAGAAGTAGTAAAATGGGGTCTCAAGTTTAGTGGGGGTGCTTCTAGGTCCGTGAATGCCTTTATTGAGCATGTTGAGAAGTTGAGACAGGCAAGGGGACTTTCTAAGCCATAACTATTCAAGGCGGCTGTGGGTCTATTCGAATCAGGAGCTTGGATTTGGTTCAGGGCCAATCGCGATTTAGTGTCATGTTGGGACTATCTGGTAGAAGAACTGAAGGCTGAGTTTCTGCCGACGGACTATGAGGACCGTCTGCGAGATGAGATCCGCAGGCGGACGCAGGGTGAAGGCAAATCGATGGGCGTGTATGTGGCCGTAATGGAGCGCCTGTTTTTTCGTCTGAAACAGCCCTGTTCGGAAGAGGAGAAATTGAGAACACTGCGCAGGAATATCTCGCCCTTCTACCAGCAGCAGCTAAGTCTGACGCCGATATCATCGATAGCGGAGCTGGTCAGAATAGGACGGACGTTGGATGCAACGAGGACGTCTGTAGCGGCTTTCATACCACCCAATACGTGATCCAGATGCTGTTTAGAGCCGGAAATGGCATATGTGAGCGCAGAAGTCCCAGATCAGGTCGCTGGACGGAGCCGTTAGTAGGTATAGGGTCGGTTGAGCCAGACAGTCGTGACGTCACAGGCGCCACAAACCGGTTTTGAGGCAAGGGTAATAATTCACGTTAATGATCCTGCATACACACCAATGCACAACACCACAGACGCAAGTGACCTTGTACGAGGTCATTACACTTTAAACACACACACACACACACACAAAAGATTTTTGCCTAAACCGGGTAGCGGTTAAAGTCCACTGGCGTGAATAAGTGTAACTCTGTGTGATTATTACAAATTTGGTGATTTGGCGTAATTCGACATTTCATAAAAAAGCCCAGAAGCCCCTAAAACTTGCCATATTTAGAAACATTTTACAAGCCGTCGAACAAGCACAGTTAAGTTTATAAATTTGCACTACCAGGCAATCAGATATCTAAAACACAAAATCTTGCTTAAGATCTTCTGCAGCTAGCAAGCATGCATCGTTGTTTTCATATCTTCGGTTGTTGTGCATATTTAGAATGAAACCAAAACGGATTGGACAAAAGTAATACAAAAAAAAAACTTTTTACTACAAGCAAGATGCAATCTTTGAATGAATAGCAAGAAGGTATTATAAAGCTATAGATTTTCTTGATGTATTTGATCGAGATCGGCGGTTTTTAACCCTAGATTCATAAATATCCATTGGAGTTACACTATTCATAAACATTCGTCTCTCAGACGAACATATTATATTGATGATTTTTATTTTAAAGAACACAAAAAGCAATGAAACACACTTAAAATCTTTCAATATGGTTATTGATCATTAATTTTCTGCAATGAAAATAAACACAATGGTTATTGTCAGTAATCGACACATAATAAATCATGGTGATCCATACGTATGAATGATACATATAGGTGTTTTGCGTGGTCTCTGGCCACTCTGACTGCCATGAGGCTAGAAGCTTTATAATTTTTTTATGTTTAATGATAAAATAAAACATGTACATAATACTATTGTTGCCTTCTTTCTGGTTTAAAATGTACCTGAAAGCATCCAAAAATTTACCGTATCATTCTAGGGTTAAACACGTTGTATGTTTTCAGTCTGTGACGATTGATCAGATGGTTGATTAGCACATGCATTTTTGTTAGTAAACAAACCAGCTCACGATGATTCAACAGAACGGTCGTGAAATGGCGACAATATATGCATGAATCTTTTTTATTTCATTTAAGCTTCGTAAGCTGATTGCCGCGAATGCATATACGATTTTTTTTTTTTTTGTACTTGCATATTCGATGAGAGGAACAGTTTCATTCATTCATCTGTGAGAACTAATTTTTTTTTTGGTAGCCTGATACTCGGTGAACGTAAATCACATCGCTAAAATCAATTTTTATTACGACCAAAATACAAATCGTAACTATATTACGCATGATTCTTCAATTCAAACATACGCTGTTTGTATATAAATTGTAATTGTATATAATAAATCGTTCGAAAAAAAAGAAGAGAATAATTTCTTTTTGAAATAAATTAAGACAGATATAAAAATTGCGTTGCAGGTGCATATGGCTCCATTATAAAAAAATTCTAATTATGTACATCAACTCATGACTTTAATAAAAAGTAGTTGAATTCAAGTCTATCTTTTAACTTTCAAAATCTTTTATTTTAAAATGAAACAAACCAATAACTGTTTAAGATAAATTGTTATTTATTATTTAGTATCGAAATATATTATTTATGCTAAGGGTTTCTTATGAAAATGAAATTAAAAAACAGTTTAAATTATTTTTAATTTTATTTCGAAGAACATAATATTATTTTTACGTTTTCAAAAGCGTGCAAAACATTCACATAAATTTTTTTTTATAAATTAAGCACCTATATAATTATCGTTAAAATTATTTTGTATTTTTTATTTATATTCTTGAAAGCTTATTTTATAAACAACGTCTTTTGAATCCATAGGGTACTGAACTACCATCCTCCAAAAATCTGCGTTTTTCACTTTTGGGTATATATGTCTTAATTTCGGGGGTTGTTACAACCTCATGATCGAAAGTTCGGCGTATATTTTGAGAAAGTATGGAGATGCTATCTCTTTCGATAGGGTTCAAAATCATGTTTTTCATTGTTTCGAAATTTATTTTTTTGGAGGCTTCATAAGTTAAACGGATGCCTTTCACTTTGCATTCAGTCTTAATAGAGTTATCCGATGTTCTGAAGTACTCGTATGCATAATTTTTTTGGGCCACCGCACACAAATTTTGTTATATAGCTCCCCGGGCCATGGCATTCAAGTTCATCTGTCATATCTCCTACAAGTTCACCTGTTGGTGGATCATACTCTCCTTCGCGACTCACATAAATGACAGAATCGGTGTCATAATACAAAACTCTATCACCGAGCTGTTCCAGGTAGCTGTATAATTTCAGTCGAGCCTGTGTAGTAGTATAAGCTGCTATACAAACATTGACGGTGGATAAAGGTTCGGCGACTTCTTCTTTATAACACCAGTTGACGATTAATGTTTCTTCGTTGACAGGGAGTAGATGATGCACTTCTATTGCAGAATTTGTTAACAAGCTATATAGCTCGCCTGAATTATTTATTATGCTTGTTTTTGGTTGATTTTCACGCTGACCGAACTTTCCCCAAAAGGAGTTTAGAATCAACTTAGCTAGAGATCTTAGTCCTGGATTGCTTATAATTTCAGAGAGTTCAAGTTTTATTCCTTCATTTTCAAGAAAGTTTTCAATATATTTCTCTCTTTCTTCATCAGTTGCGCATTTACTAGGCCAGCCTGACGCCTGTTGCTTCATTTTAATAAACTTGTTCATCATTTTGGTAAATAATCCACCCGAACGGGCAAGTTTATCATATTGTTCTGATTCATAGCTCCATATTTCATACATCTCCAACAATTTATATCCTCTACTTAAAGCTGCATTAATTTCATCAATCACCCACGTCCCTACGAGAGCTCTCTCATCATCGGTGTGTGAACACTTGACAGCCTGACTTTTTTCTTCACTACAAGCACGACACAGCGAAAACATTAGTTTATTATTTTGTTTAATAGGAAGAACCGGGTGATATAATCCTTCTGGTGGTAAAATCTTGCACTTTATCAATCCTACAGTATTTTGTAAATTTATTTTAGAACTTTCATTATTTCCAACATGTAATTTTGGGTGACCAATCGGAAATTTGCCATTTTTGCACACCCATGGGTACAATGAACATACATCGACATATTTTATTTTTTCGCCAGGTTTACATTCGTAAAACATAAAAGTATTTCCCGTTCGACCACCATAAAAAGCATCACGAGGATTCAATGGTGTGTTCACCAGTAGAGGATGACCTTTCAAATATTTCATGCCTTTATTCTTTTCCATTTGCCTATGAAAATCACACTCCCACATTTCGATAACTTCATATCCGTAAGAACGTAAGCGCTCGGTTTTCACCACAGTTGCTTCATATCGCCTGTTTAAAGTATCATTGGGTTCATCATGAAGGAGAGCATCGCGATCATGCATTAAGCATGCAGTATGCCCGTGATAATAACAGCCATGAAATTCGAAAACTTGGTTTGTTTCCGGGCAGTATCCATCTACTTTGACACCATTCAACACGACCTCTCTTTGCTTAAAAGCATGTAAGATATCAATTTTGCGCTGATCTTCTTCCCATATCAACCATTGCATTGCTGTTTTCGATTGATTATCGGCATTCCGATAGCCGTTTCTTGGAATAATTCCAATAGTATCTTTCTTAAGGAAATTGCGTCGATATACAAGATTGCAGGCAGAAGCTATTGTTGTGGCCTCCAAGAACGGCTCAACATTACATTCTTCGAGGAACAGTTTTCTAAATTTTAAGCATGCCTCGGTCAAAATTTGCACGTCACTAACACAATATTCGATAATATCACGCTGCATATTAAATTCTTCATCCTTATGTTCGTCATACCACTTAAGAAAAGTCTTCCGTTCTTCGATTTTCATTGTATCAGGGCTATAATATTTCATGTCAGGAAGTTTACCAATATAATTCTCATTTTCTGTTGTATTGAAAAGATGTGGAAAGTAACCCTTTTTATACACAGGTGGTAAGTCAAATGCTTTCGGTAATTTTGACAGAGCCATTGGAAAATAGTTTAGTGAGTCTATAAATTTGACGTTATCTAGCTGCATAAGTATAATCTTGGTTCCACGCATAATTAACTCGGGTTTTAAATCCATGTTTTGCAGAATGTAACTCAGCATAAATTGATGATCAAACGCTTGGCCATTGTGTGCAATTACAACAACATTTTTAAATAATTTTCTCTGATTTAGCACAAAATCTAGAAATGTTTTCACAGGATCTCTTTTTAATACATGCTTTCTTATTCCACATTTTGCACATATTCTAATTTCGGATTCGTCATTTAAACATTGATCGCATCTTTGTTGAAACACACATACATTGGGCTCGTGCTGTTTAATTTCACCGGTTGCATTTTCTCCTAGAACTTTTTCGTCAATAACTCTTTCTTGCCGTGATTCTAAATCATAAAATATATATAATGAGCCTTTGAGTTTTGGTCGCCTCTTGTCTGGTTGAATGTAACAAAAATGGCCTTGAGGAACATGCATGTCACAGACCTTGCAAAAATATTCTCCGCAAACGTGGTTTCTGTTTGTCTTATATGTTTTTAGGCAGCCCACACATCTTTTTATCTGTTCACAAACACTGCTCTTATTTAAAGATCCAGAAGCTTTGTGATGATTGAAACATTCTTGACCCCTAAAGTAACGGTTGCAAACATTACATAAAATTTCATTTATAACCTTAGGGCAGGATGGAGATTGTTGACATTGGGGGCATGTTCCGCCACATCTGTGGTCATTTTTATTATTGTATGGCACATGACACTTTTCACAAAAATAGATGCAACAGAATGCTGCTGTGAGCGAGGTTATCACGTTATAATGACCCTCGTGGTACAGCAGATTCAGACGTTTTCCACTACCAAACCCCTCAAAAATAACATCTCTGCCTTTTGCTGTACCATACTGGTAAACAACAATCTTATATTCCTTTAGATACTTCTGGAATTCGCGAAGTACTTGAATTCCCGCTCCTTCGAATGGTATAGTAATTTTCGCCATATTTAATAATTCTAAAGCACGCTGTGTTTGAAGCTTCCCGGTATCTTTTCGAACGTTGATATAATCGGCATCTTTTTCAATATTCGCTAATGCGACAGCAAGGGCTCTTGGAAGACATAATCCATCCTTATTGTTGATAGTCACTATTCCTCTGCGCATCGCACATTCTTCGTTGAATGTATTATACTTCCTTGCGCGGTCAGTTCCTCTTCCCTGGGGTAAATGAACCGCTGTTACCCCCAAACAAAATGTGTCCGTGCTTAGTCCTATAATGGTTTAAAAAAAAAAAAAATATGAATATAAAATATGGTTAAAAAACATATAAATTTAAAATATGGCTAAAAAATAGTGAAGACAGTATACTTTTATCATTATCTGCTGAATTGCTTTGAAAGATTTTTGAGATTAATTCCCAAATATCTCCCAATTTAACCTCCGAGGCAGGTCTAAAGCTGAGCCAGCCTGGGCCTTTCTCCTTAAAACTCTCCCCGCAGAAGGTTATTCCAACCTGATCAGTTGATTGGAGGCCTCTCGTAGCATACTGGATAATTTCTTCAATGGAGCTCCTAATCCAAGATGAGGGCTCCGCATTTGAAGGTGGGGCACTAATTTTGAATTCAAGTTTCCGGCCTCGAGTATTGAAACGTTTTATATGAGTTATACAGTCTCTAGAAATAATAAATTTTTTCATTTTAAGGCAGATTCACTAGCACGTCTAGTCACTTTGAATATCAAATTAAGAATGGGATAAACCAGATCGTTACGGCAAATTTATAGTAACCAGGTCTGAAATAATTTTTATGTTGAGACGATTTATTTCAAAGATAACGAAATATCGCGAAGCGATTATGCTAGAATTCATACTTGATTCAATAAATAATTTCTTAGCCCTCTCACTACTCCACAAAAATATCTAGTACTGACTACTGATCTTTGGTTATTAATAATTAAATAATTATTGAAAGATGGGACTATAAATTACTTCATTTAATTGTGCTGTTATTAATTAAATAACCCTATCGAAGTAGATAATTCATAATATTGTATCAGGCGATCATGATTCAGACGGCAAAATTTGTTTGATATGCTCATGCATGGTTAACTCAGTATATTATACAGTGCATGATAACCCTCGCCGACCGCAAGCATAAAAGACATTGCTCATGGTTATCTACATGAATGGGTGGATAAGAAGACACTTTTTTAATTCTGCTCATAAAGAAACAACAACAAAACCTTCATTGCATAGTGGTCAAGTTCAAGTTTTTTAAAATTCGTAAGATCTACAAGAAATATGCCTGGTATGGAATATTGATATAAATAAGAGTGACTAACACATCAAGCTTAGTTGGAGCGGCAGAAAAATAATTAACCGGTGTGAAGCAATGGAGTACAAAATAGATATGCAAATTGCAAAACAAGAATAAAACGAAAATCTACTGTTGCATCAAGAAGGTTTAACAAGCAAAAACAGCACACTGCACTTTTCTGTGGATGCGCTCATGTGTCCAATTACGCATTTACCTTCATGTGCTCCTGTTAGTTTGCTTTTTAGATTCACTTTCTTGCTACTGCTACTATGCATTATTCTTATATAAATCATGAAATCTGGCTATTTGCATAATATTGCGAAATTGCCATCTCTGATCTTGTTTAAATACATTTTGGAATATAGTATATATATGTATGTGGGAATGGGAGATTATACATACATTTTATGATGATGATTAATTACGAATAAGTATAACATAAGTATGTCTTGGAGGAAGGTAACATAAACAAAAATCACGAGGTATATATAAGGTTTTGCAAGATAACCGAAAAAAAGCTAAATCGGATTGCAGGGTTATTGGACAGGTATGTAAACAAGGGGCTCGTGCCGATGAAAAACAGGTCGACAGTTAAAGTTTTTTAGTGAACTTGAACTGTGAGCTGCACGACAGATCGTATAGGCCGTAGTAAAATATTTTTCAATGCCCGTTCTAGCAACTTTAGCTAATTTCGTATATCAATGCCCGTTCTAGCAACTTTAGCTAATTTCGTATATCAATGCCCGTTCTAGCAACTTTAGCTAATTTCGTATATCAACGAAAAATATTTTACTACGGCCTATACGATCTGTCGTGCAGCTCACAGTTCAAGTTCACTAAAAAACTTTAACTGTCGACCTGTTTTTTATCGGCACGAGCCCCTTGTTTACATACCTGTCCAATAACCCTGCAATCCGATTTAGCTTTTTTTCGGTTATCTTGCAAAACCTTATATATACCTCGTGATTTTTGTTTATGTTACCTTCCTCCAAGACATACTTATGTTATACTTATTCGTAATTAATCATCATCATAAAATGTATGTATAATCTCCCATTCCCACATACATATATATACTATATTCCAAAATGTATTTAAACAAGATCAGAGATGGCAATTTCGCAATATTATGCAAATAGCCAGATTTCATGATTTATATAAGAATAATGCATAGTAGCAGTAGCAAGAAAGTGAATCTAAAAAGCAAACTAACAGGAGCACATGAAGGTAAATGCGTAATTGGACACATGAGCGCATCCACAGAAAAGTGCAGTGTGCTGTTTTTGCTTGTTAAACCTTCTTGATGCAACAGTAGATTTTCGTTTTATTCTTGTTTTGCAATTTGCATATCTATTTTGTACTCCATTGCTTCACACCGGTTAATTATTTTTCTGCCGCTCCAACTAAGCTTGATGTGTTAGTCACTCTTATTTATATCAATATTCCATACCAGGCATATTTCTTGTAGATCTTACGAATTTTAAAAAACTTGAACTTGACCACTATGCAATGAAGGTTTTGTTGTTGTTTCTTTATGAGCAGAATTAAAAAAGTGTCTTCTTATCCACCCATTCATGTAGATAACCATGAGCAATGTCTTTTATGCTTGCGGTCGGCGAGGGTTATCATGCACTGTATAATATACTGAGTTAACCATGCATGAGCATATCAAACAAATTTTGCCGTCTGAATCATGATCGCCTGATACAATATTATGAATTATCTACTTCGATAGGGTTATTTAATTAATAACAGCACAATTAAATGAAGTAATTTATAGTCCCATCTTTCAATAATTATTTAATTATTAATAACCAAAGATCAGTAGTCAGTACTAGATATTTTTGTGGAGTAGTGAGAGGGCTAAGAAATTATTTATTGAATCAAGTATGAATTCTAGCATAATCGCTTCGCGATATTTCGTTATCTTTGAAATAAATCGTCTCAACATAAAAATTATTTCAGACCTGGTTACTATAAATTTGCCGTAACGATCTGGTTTATCCCATTCTTAATTTGATATTCAAAGTGACTAGACGTGCTAGTGAATCTGCCTTAAAATGAAAAAAATTATTATTTCTAGAGACTGTATAACTCATATAAAACGTTTCAATACTCGAGGCCGGAAACTTGAATTCAAAATTAGTGCCCCACCTTCAAATGCGGAGCCCTCATCTTGGATTAGGAGCTCCATTGAAGAAATTATCCAGTATGCTACGAGAGGCCTCCAATCAACTGATCAGGTTGGAATAACCTTCTGCGGGGAGAGTTTTAAGGAGAAAGGCCCAGGCTGGCTCAGCTTTAGACCTGCCTCGGAGGTTAAATTGGGAGATATTTGGGAATTAATCTCAAAAATCTTTCAAAGCAATTCAGCAGGTAATGATAAAAGTATACTGTCTTCACTATTTTTTAGCCATATTTTAAATTTATATGTTTTTTAACCATATTTTATATTCATATTTTTTTTTTTTTTAAACCATTATAGGACTAAGCACGGACACATTTTGTTTGGGGGTAACAGCGGTTCATTTACCCCAGGGAAGAGGAACTGACCGCGCAAGGAAGTATAATACATTCAACGAAGAATGTGCGATGCGCAGAGGAATAGTGACTATCAACAATAAGGATGGATTATGTCTTCCAAGAGCCCTTGCTGTCGCATTAGCGAATATTGAAAAAGATGCCGATTATATCAACGTTCGAAAAGATACCGGGAAGCTTCAAACACAGCGTGCTTTAGAATTATTAAATATGGCGAAAATTACTATACCATTCGAAGGAGCGGGAATTCAAGTACTTCGCGAATTCCAGAAGTATCTAAAGGAATATAAGATTGTTGTTTACCAGTATGGTACAGCAAAAGGCAGAGATGTTATTTTTGAGGGGTTTGGTAGTGGAAAACGTCTGAATCTGCTGTACCACGAGGGTCATTATAACGTGATAACCTCGCTCACAGCAGCATTCTGTTGCATCTATTTTTGTGAAAAGTGTCATGTGCCATACAATAATAAAAATGACCACAGATGTGGCGGAACATGCCCCCAATGTCAACAATCTCCATCCTGCCCTAAGGTTATAAATGAAATTTTATGTAATGTTTGCAACCGTTACTTTAGGGGTCAAGAATGTTTCAATCATCACAAAGCTTCTGGATCTTTAAATAAGAGCAGTGTTTGTGAACAGATAAAAAGATGTGTGGGCTGCCTAAAAACATATAAGACAAACAGAAACCACGTTTGCGGAGAATATTTTTGCAAGGTCTGTGACATGCATGTTCCTCAAGGCCATTTTTGTTACATTCAACCAGACAAGAGGCGACCAAAACTCAAAGGCTCATTATATATATTTTATGATTTAGAATCACGGCAAGAAAGAGTTATTGACGAAAAAGTTCTAGGAGAAAATGCAACCGGTGAAATTAAACAGCACGAGCCCAATGTATGTGTGTTTCAACAAAGATGCGATCAATGTTTAAATGACGAATCCGAAATTAGAATATGTGCAAAATGTGGAATAAGAAAGCATGTATTAAAAAGAGATCCTGTGAAAACATTTCTAGATTTTGTGCTAAATCAGAGAAAATTATTTAAAAATGTTGTTGTAATTGCACACAATGGCCAAGCGTTTGATCATCAATTTATGCTGAGTTACATTCTGCAAAACATGGATTTAAAACCCGAGTTAATTATGCGTGGAACCAAGATTATACTTATGCAGCTAGATAACGTCAAATTTATAGACTCACTAAACTATTTTCCAATGGCTCTGTCAAAATTACCGAAAGCATTTGACTTACCACCTGTGTATAAAAAGGGTTACTTTCCACATCTTTTCAATACAACAGAAAATGAGAATTATATTGGTAAACTTCCTGACATGAAATATTATAGCCCTGATACAATGAAAATCGAAGAACGGAAGACTTTTCTTAAGTGGTATGACGAACATAAGGATGAAGAATTTAATATGCAGCGTGATATTATCGAATATTGTGTTAGTGACGTGCAAATTTTGACCGAGGCATGCTTAAAATTTAGAAAACTGTTCCTCGAAGAATGTAATGTTGAGCCGTTCTTAGAGGCCACAACAATAGCTTCTGCCTGCAATCTTGTATATCGACGCAATTTCCTTAAGAAAGATACTATTGGAATTATTCCAAGAAACGGCTATCGGAATGCCGATAATCAATCGAAAACAGCAATGCAATGGTTGATATGGGAAGAAGATCAGCGCAAAATTGATATCTTACATGCTTTTAAGCAAAGAGAGGTCGTGTTGAATGGTGTCAAAGTAGATGGATACTGCCCGGAAACAAACCAAGTTTTCGAATTTCATGGCTGTTATTATCACGGGCATACTGCATGCTTAATGCATGATCGCGATGCTCTCCTTCATGATGAACCCAATGATACTTTAAACAGGCGATATGAAGCAACTGTGGTGAAAACCGAGCGCTTACGTTCTTACGGATATGAAGTTATCGAAATGTGGGAGTGTGATTTTCATAGGCAAATGGAAAAGAATAAAGGCATGAAATATTTGAAAGGTCATCCTCTACTGGTGAACACACCATTGAATCCTCGTGATGCTTTTTATGGTGGTCGAACGGGAAATACTTTTATGTTTTACGAATGTAAACCTGGCGAAAAAATAAAATATGTCGATGTATGTTCATTGTACCCATGGGTGTGCAAAAATGGCAAATTTCCGATTGGTCACCCAAAATTACATGTTGGAAATAATGAAAGTTCTAAAATAAATTTACAAAATACTGTAGGATTGATAAAGTGCAAGATTTTACCACCAGAAGGATTATATCACCCGGTTCTTCCTATTAAACAAAATAATAAACTAATGTTTTCGCTGTGTCGTGCTTGTAGTGAAGAAAAAAGTCAGGCTGTCAAGTGTTCACACACCGATGATGAGAGAGCTCTCGTAGGGACGTGGGTGATTGATGAAATTAATGCAGCTTTAAGTAGAGGATATAAATTGTTGGAGATGTATGAAATATGGAGCTATGAATCAGAACAATATGATAAACTTGCCCGTTCGGGTGGATTATTTACCAAAATGATGAACAAGTTTATTAAAATGAAGCAACAGGCGTCAGGCTGGCCTAGTAAATGCGCAACTGATGAAGAAAGAGAGAAATATATTGAAAACTTTCTTGAAAATGAAGGAATAAAACTTGAACTCTCTGAAATTATAAGCAATCCAGGACTAAGATCTCTAGCTAAGTTGATTCTAAACTCCTTTTGGGGAAAGTTCGGTCAGCGTGAAAATCAACCAAAAACAAGCATAATAAATAATTCAGGCGAGCTATATAGCTTGTTAACAAATTCTGCAATAGAAGTGCATCATCTACTCCCTGTCAACGAAGAAACATTAATCGTCAACTGGTGTTATAAAGAAGAAGTCGCCGAACCTTTATCCACCGTCAATGTTTGTATAGCAGCTTATACTACTACACAGGCTCGACTGAAATTATACAGCTACCTGGAACAGCTCGGTGATAGAGTTTTGTATTATGACACCGATTCTGTCATTTATGTGAGTCGCGAAGGAGAGTATGATCCACCAACAGGTGAACTTGTAGGAGATATGACAGATGAACTTGAATGCCATGGCCCGGGGAGCTATATAACAAAATTTGTGTGCGGTGGCCCAAAAAAATTATGCATACGAGTACTTCAGAACATCGGATAACTCTATTAAGACTGAATGCAAAGTGAAAGGCATCCGTTTAACTTATGAAGCCTCCAAAAAAATAAATTTCGAAACAATGAAAAACATGATTTTGAACCCTATCGAAAGAGATAGCATCTCCATACTTTCTCAAAATATACGCCGAACTTTCGATCATGAGGTTGTAACAACCCCCGAAATTAAGACATATAAACCCAAAAGTGAAAAACGCAGATTTTTGGAGGATGGTAGTTCAGTACCCTATGGATTCAAAAGACGTTGTTTATAAAATAAGCTTTCAAGAATATAAATAAAAAATACAAAATAATTTTAACGATAATTATATAGGTGCTTAATTTATAAAAAAAAATTTATGTGAATGTTTTGCACGCTTTTGAAAACGTAAAAATAATATTATGTTCTTCGAAATAAAATTAAAAATAATTTAAACTGTTTTTTAATTTCATTTTCATAAGAAACCCTTAGCATAAATAATATATTTCGATACTAAATAATAAATAACAATTTATCTTAAACAGTTATTGGTTTGTTTCATTTTAAAATAAAAGATTTTGAAAGTTAAAAGATAGACTTGAATTCAACTACTTTTTATTAAAGTCATGAGTTGATGTACATAATTAGAATTTTTTTATAATGGAGCCATATGCACCTGCAATGCAATTTTTATATCTGTCTTAATTTATTTCAAAAAGAAATTATTCTCTTCTTTTTTTTTTCGAACGATTTATTATATACAATTACAATTTATATACAAACAGCGTATGTTTGAATTGAAGAATCATGCGTAATATAGTTACGATTTGTATTTTGGTCGTAATAAAAATTGATTTTAGCGATGTGATTTACGTTCACCGAGTATCAGGCTACCAAAAAAAAAATTAGTTCTCACAGATGAATGAATGAAACTGTTCCTCTCATCGAATATGCAAGTACAAAAAAAAAAAAAAATCGTATATGCATTCGCGGCAATCAGCTTACGAAGCTTAAATGAAATAAAAAAGATTCATGCATATATTGTCGCCATTTCACGACCGTTCTGTTGAATCATCGTGAGCTGGTTTGTTTACTAACAAAAATGCATGTGCTAATCAACCATCTGATCAATCGTCACAGACTGAAAACATACAACGTGTTTAACCCTAGAATGATACGGTAAATTTTTGGATGCTTTCAGGTACATTTTAAACCAGAAAGAAGGCAACAATAGTATTATGTACATGTTTTATTTTATCATTAAACATAAAAAAATTATATAGCTTCTAGCCTCATGGCAGTCAGAGTGGCCAGAGACCACGCAAAACACCTATATGTATCATTCATACGTATGGATCACCATGATTTATTATGTGTCGATTACTGACAATAACCATTGTGTTTATTTTCATTGCAGAAAATTAATGATCAATAACCATATTGAAAGATTTTAAGTGTGTTTCATTGCTTTTTGTGTTCTTTAAAATAAAAATCATCAATATAATATGTTCGTCTGAGAGACGAATGTTTATGAATAGTGTAACTCCAATGGATATTTATGAATCTAGGGTTAAAAACCGCCGATCTCGATCAAATACATCAAGAAAATCTATAGCTTTATAATACCTTCTTGCTATTCATTCAAAGATTGCATCTTGCTTGTAGTAAAAAGTTTTTTTTTTGTATTACTTTTGTCCAATCCGTTTTGGTTTCATTCTAAATATGCACAACAACCGAAGATATGAAAACAACGATGCATGCTTGCTAGCTGCAGAAGATCTTAAGCAAGATTTTGTGTTTTAGATATCTGATTGCCTGGTAGTGCAAATTTATAAACTTAACTGTGCTTGTTCGACGGCTTGTAAAATGTTTCTAAATATGGCAAGTTTTAGGGGCTTCTGGGCTTTTTTATGAAATGTCGAATTACGCCAAATCACCAAATTTGTAATAATCACACAGAGTTACACTTATTCACGCCAGTGGACTTTAACCGCTACCCGGTTTAGGCAAAAATCTTTTGTGTGTGTGTGTGTGTGTGTGTTTAAAGTGTAATGACCTCGTACAAGGTCACTTGCGTCTGTGGTGTTGTGCATTGGTGTGTATGCAGGATCATTAACGTGAATTATTACCCTTGCCTCAAAACCGGTTTGTGGCGCCTGTGACGTCACGACTGTCTGGCTCAACCGACCCTATACCTACTGCCGTTTGCAATGCTGGAATTGTAGGAGGGAGGGTCATGTGTCGAGAGATTGCACAGAACCCAGGCGTTGTTTTGGTTGCGGGCGACAAGGAGTCCTGCGAGCAGCTTGCCTTACGTGTCGAGCCAGGACGAGCGAACCAGGAGCGAGAGCGCGATCAGACCCACAGGTTCCGGGAAACGGCCATTGCTGACTAGGCGGCCGAGCGAGCACTAGCAGTAGGTCGCGATGAATAGAGAAGTCTTCGCGAGTGGACTTTGCGCTAGCAAACAGTGGGCAGGATAATCGCCCGCACTTGCGAGTAGAGGTAGAGGGGGTTGTCATGGAGGGCCTGCTAGACTCTGGTGCGAGTCATACAATTCTGGGGGAAAGAGAATGGTCTCGGTTAGTCAACAGAAGAGTAACGTTGAGCCAGGGCAAAGTGGAGGAAGTTGGACTGACCAATGGGGAAAGATGCGTGGTAAATGGAGCTGTACGACTGAAGTTCGCCCTGAACGGTCGCAAGAGTCACTTGGTCGTACTGGTTGTTATGTCCATACCCCAGGAAATAATTCTAGGAGTGGATTTTTGGAAATGCTTCGGGGTCGTGTTGAACATGAAGGGTCGACAGTGGACGTCCGTCGCGGCGGTAGAGTCCGTATCGGGAAAGATGCTGCGGAACCAGTCCCATTTGTCCGAAGAGGAAACAGTGATTTTAACGAGTTTACTGACGGAGCAGTTTCAATTGATGGGGGATGGACTAGGCTGCGCCAAGTTTGTGGAGCACTCGATTAAAACGACGGCCGCTTTAATTAAACAGAGATATTACCCTGTCTCTCCTGCCGTACAAAAGCAGATAAATTTGGAACTGGACGAAATGCTGAGACTGGGAGTGGTTGAGTCATCATCGAGCCCTTGATCCTCGCCAATTTTATTGGTCCGTAAGAAAGACGGCTCCTATAGATTCTGTGTAGACTTCCAAAACTTGAACGCGGTATCGGAGAAGGTTGCTTATTCCCTGCCGTACATATCCACGACACTTGAAAAGCTGCGCAATGCGAAGTATTTGTCAACGCTGGACGTGAAGTCGGCGAACTGGCAAGTACCAATGGCAGAGGACTCTCGAGAGTATACTGCGTTTACGGTGCCAAGGAGAGGCCTATTCCACTTTTTGTGGATGTTTTTTGGACTCCACAATTCGGGTCAACGTGGCAGCGCCTGAAAGATACGGTTCTGGGACCTGCACTCGAACCTTTTGTATTTACATATTTAGGCAGCATTATAGTTGTTACAGATACATTTGAGCGTCATGTGGAGGTGTTGCGTGAGGTCTTTGTGCGTTTGAGGGAAGCTGGCTTGCGTGTCTCCAGAGATAAATGTCAGTTCTGTAGATCGCGGCTGAAGTATCTGGGATATGTGATAGATGGGGACGGCTTGCATGTAGACCCGGAGAAGGTGGAAGCCATTAGTGAATATCCTCGGCCGAGAACGGTAAAGCATGTGCGACAGCTGTTAGGAATCGTATCATGGTACCGGCGGTTTATTCTGAACCATGCTACCATGGTGGCACCTCTAAGTGACTTATTAAAAAAGGGTCGGAGGTTGGATTAGTCAGAAGAGTGCGAGCGGGCATTTCAAGATTGCAAACACAAGCTGTCCACTGCCCCAGTCCTGGCATGTCGAGACTTCGACCTCCCTTTTAAGGTGCAGACCGACACTTCAAACGTGGGCATAGAAGCCAGGCACATGCCACATGTTAAGCCAGGCACATGCCACTGGAGAAAAAATAGTGTGCTGTCTTAGCAGAGCTTTGTCGGTTCAGGAGAGAAAGTGCTCCACAACCGAAAGGGAGTGCTTGGCGGTGCAATGGGCCGTCGAGAAATTTCGACCGTACATCGAGGGTACCCCATTTATAGTGATCACGGACCATCATTCGCTAATTTGGCTAAATAAACTTAAAAATCCCACGGGCAGGTTGGCGAGATGGGCGGTGCGCCTACAGCAGTTCGAGTTCGAAGTTGATCATCGAAAAGGCAAGAAACATTTAGTTCCTGATGCGCTTTCACGGGCGATCGGGGAGGTGAGTAGTATAACAGTACCTGTTCTGAAATGAAAACGAAAAATGAAACGACTTGTTTTAATTTGCAGGTAAAACAGAACACAATTTATTTCCGATATTCGTACATTATTTATATCATTCTGCTATCATGATGCATCATCTATTTTTATTGAAGTTGCTGACTTCAAGCTGTTGTCGCATTCTAGAAATCGACTCGCTGATGTAAGTTTCCACAACTCGGTCAACAATTTTGCTGATCAACGGATTTGTTGAATGCAATAAACGGTTGACCGTGTGGAATTCGCTGATGGGTCGATGCGTATGTACGTTGCTCCAGTTACCAGTTGTCGATCGATGAACTTATTGGTTTATTCGCTGATGCGTTGATGAATGAATATGTTGTGCTGGTCAGTGGTTGTTGGCCGATGATTATTTTGATTATTTTGCTGATGACTAGTTGAGTTTAGTAGATTTAGTTAATGAACATTACCGCCCGCCATGAACCTTACGAGGTTTTTAATTAGTAGACGACGTAGGCCGGTCATACCATGTTGTTTGTTGTTGTTTTGGGGTAATATTTATCTTCATTCGGTGACGTTGAATTAAGATGAGGCCCGTTGTGATAATTATCAGAGTGATGACGACCGAAAGGCTGATACTCGTTCCGTGTTGTCGGATAGTTGACCAAGAGATTGCTTGATATTCTTCCACCATTGTTTGTTCGTGTTCAACATATGCTCCGAAGGATTCATCAGCTTTGATGATTGCTGGTGCTGTGAGCTGAGGAATAGATTTTAGTTTTAAACTCTGGTTGAGGGCAGGTGAATGTGGAAGAATATAAATAGCGAAGTTTCTCGTGGATGCAACCCAGGTAGCAGTGAACAGTGAGTTTTCGACTCTAAGACTGCAATCTTGTGAAAGGCTAACGACTCCTGTACCGTTGAGAATAATATTTTCGCGGTTACCGTGACAAACAGCCTGGCCAGGGGTCACCGTTGGTGTTGCAAACATCCAAGAGTTGGCATTGTATAGCTGTTTCCATATGATGATGTGTGATTTGAAAACATGTATTGGACATGGTTTTCTATCAAATACCTTATGCATTTCGTTGATGATGCAGTTGGGTTTTGAATTGACGTCGTATAGCACACTGATGTCCACAAGATATTGATTAGTTTTGATTTTGGTAAGGTCATGCGATGAAGCTTCGAAATATTGCTGAAGGTTGTAGTTTACGCCCAATATTGTCGATGGGATGTCATAGGTTTGAAAAGTGTTGTTTCCGACGCTGAATGGGACTGGTGTAGGTTTTATCAGATCGTAAGGGCGCGTATCTATGATAGGAAGAAATGCCAGTAACTTCAGATGGTTGTCATCAGAGTCAACTTGTGTTGGCTCCATTGGCTGATATGCAATCTGCAAATGATCTGGAAGTAGCGTTTGAGTGTGGTTGATGTCTTGTAGAGCGTTATTTATATTGATGCAGTCCCAGATGCTTGAGCGTGATATGCTGGACAATAGACTGGAATATTTATGATAGACTTCATCTAAATAGTTTTCTGCTTGCTTGAAGATAGCCAGCATATGAATGTTGACCTTGTTGTGGTCAAATGTCTTATACCAACTGCTGAATTCATTGATGCGGTCTAAACCTCTTTGGAGCTGAACTTGAAACCGGTTTAATTGCGTGTTGATCCTTCCTGACGTACTGTTCAACGTTGTCGTGGCCTTTAGCATTAATTTGGTTTGGCTGTCCACGGAACGAATAATTTTCTTCTGATTGTCAGACAAACCTTTGATGTCTTCGTAAACTGCGTCATTCGCACCAAAAACTGCTGTCAACAAAGTTCCAAGTACACCTCGTTTTTTCCTGTTGTGGACCAACCTCAAACTATTCATGTTGTGAATGATTTCATCTCTGTATTCTTCTAAGTGTTTTACTAACTCCCAGCATCCAATTTCTGTTGCTGCACTTGAGCTGCCTTGGCAAAAACCGCGACATTTGGTTATAACGGTCTCTACGGCAGTCTGATCATACTTTACATTCTCCCATGGAAGTTGAAGTTGCATTTTCAACGCTCCTCTGTGGATTCGTGCAGTTCCGAAGTGTTCAATGTAGAATCCGGTCGTTAGTTGGGTGATCGTAACGTTACTCTTAACTGGTGGAAGTACACAGCACACCACTAGCAAAGAAAGCAGCAGGCGGGACGCTAGTGTTGGAGTCTGCGGTTTTTCTGTTTTTGGTTTCTTTGAGTAATTTGACAAATATTCAGACCATGTGTCTCCTGTTGGCGCGATCTTGATTCTTTTCCTCTTATTTGTCTTTGTACTTGCTAGCATTGAGTCCGTCTGGGGTGATTGCTTAGGCTCTTCTGGTGGAGTGTCAGGATTCGAATTGGCAAATGGTAAACGACAGATTTTGGTGATCGGGCGTCTAGTTATTCTACCGTGGAATTTGACCGAGACGACGCGTACTATACCATCAGGTCCGGGGTGTACTTCCGTTACTCTAGCAAGTGGCCAGTGAGTGGATGGAAAATTGTCAGCTGCCACAAGCACAAGGTCTCCGATTTGGATGTTGGGTCGTATCTTCAACCATTTTGGTCTTTCTTGCAATCGAGTGAGATACTCGAGCTTCCACCTATCCCAGAAATGTTTCCGCATTTGCTGGACGACTTCCCATTTGCGGTCGATTTGCTTGTTTGATGAAATAGATGGTATTTCGAATAAGTTGCATCCAGTTAAGAAGTGCCCTGGAGTAATAGCTGTAAAGTCAGCAGGATCGTTGCTTACTTCGCAAAGAGGGCGCGAGTTGAGGCATGCTTCTATCTGGGCCAAGAGTGTATATAATTCTTCGATGGTTAACAGTTGCTGACCAACTGCTCTTACTAGGTGTCGTTTCATCGATTTCACTCCAGCTTCCCAAAGTCCACCAAAGTGTGGACTACCGGGAGGAATGAATTTCCACTGAATCTCTTCATTTAAGAGAAACTCCTCACTACGTTTTGCAATTTCTCTGAATGCTTCCTTCAGTTGTTTCTCACTGCCTTGAAAATTGGTTCCACAGTCACTATAGATTGAGTGACATTTCCCTCTTCGAGCAATAAACCGTCTGATCGCTGCAATGCATGCTGATGTTGAAAGGTCGCTCACTGCTTCGAGATGGAAGGCTTTGGTCGATAAACAAACAAAAACAGCTATGTAAGCTTTAGCAGTTTTAGCCCCACGTCCTCCATTCCATTTTATCGTTATGGGACCGGCGTAATCTAAACCAGTCTGCGCGAACGGTTTTTCCATCTGGAACCTAGGTGGTGGTAGCTGTCCCATTAGCTGGTTTCCTGGACGTGCAATGGATCTGAAACACGTGAGACACTCATGCAGTATGCTTTTAACAAAAGACTGTGCGTTGGTAATCTAATACTGCTGTCGGATGGTCGCTAGGACCAGTTGCGTTCCTCCGTGTAGCGTTGCAAGATGAGTTTGCTTAACAATCAATTTGGCAAATGAACCTCGCGGTATGATTGCTGGGTACTTTGCGTCATCACTGATTGGCGCATAGTATAACCTTCCTTCCGCCCCGAGTGTTCCATGTCTGTCAATGCGGGGAGTTAAACGGCGTATGTGGCTATTGCTGGGTACTTCGGTTTTGGTGCGTAGTGCGCGCAATTCTTCTGAGAAAGCATGTTGCTGGGATAGATGTATGCACTTCAGTTTGGCTTCCTGAAGTTCTTCAAAAGTTAAAGAGCCTATTCGCTTGTGGGTCGGATGAGACGCGTTGTAAGTAAATCGTCTTATGTAAGCCATTACTTTGAACAGTTTGGGTAAAGACGAATATTTGCTGAGTATTTCTGGTTCTGGATTTGGTTCGGTGGCGCCGAGACCCACTAAACGGACTTCATCCGTCACGGCCTCCTGCTCAACTGCTGTTAGCGCTAAGCTCGTTGCTGAAGGAATCACTGCATTTGTAAGCCATCTCGGCCCCTTCCACCAAAGGGAAGAGTGGAGTAGTTGTTCAGGACGGATTCCTCTTGACGCTACGTCAGCAGGATTATTGTCTGTAGTGACATGATGCCACTCGTGAGGAGCTGAGCCGTCCTGGATTAAACTGACGCGATTCGCCACAAAAACCTTCCAGGTTGCTGCTGGTTTTTGTATCCAGGCTAGAACAATTTTTGAATCGGACCAGAAATACGTTTTGATATTTATCCAATTGCAGGCTGTTTTTAGTTGCCTCATCGTCTCTACTAATAAGACAGCACCACAGAGCTCGAGCCTTGGAATAGAGACCTTCTTTGTCGGGGCGACTCTTGCTTTTGCAGTGAGTAAATTTGTAGATATACGTCCGTTTGGTTCTAATACACGTAGATAGATTGAACTTGCGTAGGCTACCGCAGATGCATCGCAGAACCCATGCAGTTCTATGGTCGTGCTGCTTGTAGAGTTGATCCATCTGGGGATTCTAAGCTTCTCGAGTGCTGGTAATTGTTTACGTGTTTCACACCAGTCCTTCACATCAGCTGGTGAAACCGGTTCATCCCAGCCTAACTGTCGTACCCATAGGCTTTGAATGGCGATTTTTCCGATGATAATGCAAGGTTGGAGCCATCCCAGTGGATCGAATAGTCTCGCTACTTCTGAAAGAATAGAACGCTTTGTTAGCTTTTGGTCGTCGACTGGCTGGACCCTGAACGAGAAAACGTCATGTGCAGGATGCCACTGCAATCCAAGTGTCTTAATTTCTTCAGATAAAGCCAGCTCTATTGGCTTTTGATTCGCTCGGTCAGTCTCTGGGATTGCTTTCAACAGTTCTGTGTGATTGGCTGACCACTTTCGTAGATGGAAACCTCCCTTGCGAAGCGTTATTGTGAGTTCATCTTGCAAGTGTTTCAAGTGCGTTAAGTCATCCGAGCCAGTTAGAAGGTCGTCAACATAGAAATCTTGTTACAATGTTTCAGCAGCTTCTGGATGGTTATCACGTTCGTCAATTGCTAGTTGTTGAAGAGTGCGAATAGCTAAAAACGGTGCACACGCAGTGCCGTATGTGACTGTCTTCAGCCTGTAGTGACTAACTGGCTCTTTGTCTGAGAATCTCCACAATATACGCTGGTAATCGCGATCACTTTCATGAACTTGTATTTGCCGGTACATTTTCTCAATGTCGGCGGCCATGACATATGGGTAGGTTCGCCATCTGAATAATAGATGGAGAAGATTGTTTTGAATTGCCGGACCAACATGTAGTAGGTCGTTCAATGACTTTCCACCCATTGTTTTTTGCGACGCGTTGAAGACGACTCGTAGTTTTGTCGTGGAACTTGTTGCCTTGATCACTTCATGGTGTGGAAGGTAGTAACAGTCCGTACTCTGGAGTAGATGATCAGGCACCTTCTCCATATGACCAAGAGTTAAATATTCCTTCATGAAAGCGTGGTATTCCTTCCGACGATCAGGATGGTGGCCGAGACGCTGTTCTAATTGTCGAAACCTAATGTGTGCTATACGAACAGATTCTTTAAGTTCCTTTCTGCGGTCGGTGTTGTCTTTGAATGGCAGCATTACTGCATATGTTCCATCCGACCTTCTACGTGTGTTCTGACAGAAATGACTCTCCGTTTGCTGTTCGTCTGGTGACAGCTTTACCGTTGTTTGAGGTTCTTCGAGTTCCCAAAACCGTTTAATAGCTTTGTCAAGCTCTTCAAATGCTACGAATGACGTAAAGCCAACGTTGTTTTGCGTATTAGCGGCTGATCCAAATAAAACCCAGCCTAGCTTCGTGTTCTGTGCGCATGGGTTACCTTGAATGAACCCATGCGTTACGATGTTGCCATAGACATCGGCTCCTAGTAGTACGTCAATACGCGAAGGATGATTAAATTCAGGGTCTGCTAGCTTCAGTTTTTTGATGCGGGTAGGTAAGGCTACGTTGATACTAGTAGCGGGCAACAATGTCGTTATCTTAGGAAGTATCATAGCGGAGAAGTGCAAAGGAACAGTGTGCTTACCGGCTCCCACAGATGCTATGATATCGACGATTCCCCGTGTCGTAACTGTATCTGTACATCCAATACCTCCTATAGATACTTTGGAATGGTTGCGTCGTAGTCCCAACAGTTGCACAGCAGCTTCTGTTATGAATGATCGTTGTGAGCCGATGTCCAGTAATGCTCGGAGCGTTACGGTCTCACCTTGACTGTTGTTTATCGCTATCAGTGCGGTTGCAAGCAGTACTTGAGTATTGCACAACATTGCATTATGTGCTTGTGCCTGAATGTTGGCAGGTTTGGAATAAGACATTTCTGACCGTTGTGGCCTGAACACCTTATCATCTGTCGTATGTAACAGAGTATTGTGTCGTTTGGTGCAATGTTTGCAGTTCTTCTTCGACTGGCATTGGCTGACTGTGTGTTTATTCGACAGACAATTAAAACACAACCGTCTGTTTTTTACCACCTCCCGTCTTACGTCCACTGTAGCTTTTTGAAACTGCTGGCACTCGAATAACCGGTGCTGATCATTGCACATGGCACAACGATCTAATGAGACTTGTACGGTATGCGTGATGGCCCTTTTTGATGACCTTGATTCCGAACATGGCTTGGATAGAGCTAATGTTTCTAGCATCGTGAATCTCTGCGTTAGAAAAGTCATCAACTTGTTTAAAGTGGGTACATCTGTACTCTCACTTATTAGCTTTTGCCATTCAGCTCTTGAATCTTTGTCAAGTTTGCTGTTCAGGATAAACACTGTGGCGAGGTCGAAACCATCGATTTTTAGCGTTTTAAGGCTCGCTCTGAGTTGGTTGGTTGTATTAACCATCTCTCGTAGGCTAGCCGCGTGGTTACCCTGGCACAGCCCGGCATCCCACCAACGTTGCATAAGCTCTTGCGCTATGATCTTCATGTTGTCATAACGCTCGCATAGCAGTGTCCAGGCAGCTTCGTAATTGTCGTCAATTATGTTTAAACGACTGATCAATTTTTCCGCTTCGCCGTTCAAGTTGCTGCGAAGATATTGCATTTTCTGGACGTTTTGCAATCCTGGGTTCTCATGAACCATACTGCGGAATAAATCACGGAACGCTATCCAATCCCCATAGTTTCCACCAAACACAGGGATCTTGATGCGTTCCAGTCGCAAGCCTTCGTTTCCAGTAGTAGACATCTGCGATTGTCCTGAGCAACTAGGCTGGAATCTGTAGATTCCTTCCTTGAAGATTGTCTGGTGTTCCAGAACTAAATCCTCAATGCCCCCGAAGTCATCCACATACTTCGCCAGAAGTCCCTTGTCGCCATCTTCTTTCAATGCGGCATATGCGTTAGCATGCATTTCCTCGCATGCTTTCCAGCGTTCTTCCAGGCGTGCTAACCTGGTTTCGAAATACGCCAATGAATGTCGGCTCGATCCATCCTTCTTAAAGTTCGAGATGATGCGGTTGACGCTATCGAAATTTAATTTTTGCGATGATGCTGCGTCAGTCATAATGCTTCGATTTGGACGTTAGCCTGCGGTGTGCTCTGTATATCTGTATACCGGTGTGCTCTGTATACGCCTCTGATAAATTGGTAGCGCACTCCTGAGGACCAGTACTTCAATTATCCGGTTCGAAGGACCAATGTTCTGAAATGAAAACGAAAAATGAAACGACTTGTTTCAATTTGCAGGTAAAACAGAACACAATTTATTTCCGATATTCGTACATTATTTATATCATTCTGCTATCATGATGCATCATCTATTTTTATTGAAGTTGCTGACTTCAAGCTGTTGTCGCATTCTAGAAATCGACTCGCTGATGTAAGTTTCCACAACTCGGTCAACAATTTTGCTGATCAACGGATTTGTTGAATGCAATAAACGGTTGACCGTGTGGAATTCGCTGATGGGTCGATGCGTATGTACGTTGCTCCAGTTACCGGTTGTCGATCGATGAACTTATTGGTTTATTCGCTGATGCGTTGATGAGTGAATATGTTGTGCTGGTCAGTGGTTGTTGGCCGATGATTATTTTGATTATTTTGCTGATGACTAGTTGAGTTTAGTAGATTTAGTTAATGAACAGTACCCCAATCATCGGATCATTGGTATGAAGAAATAATAGTGTGGGTCCAGACTGAGTTGCAGAGATATCGCGATTGGAAAACGGTGAGTGATACGTTGTGGAAAAGATTGTCTAGTAGCAAGGGGAAGGGGAAGATGGATTCTGCCTGGAAGCGTGTCGTGCCGAAGGGAGAAAGAGATGTCATCCTCAGACGATGTCATGACGACCCAAAAGCAGGGCACATGGGTACCACTCGGATACTGGCGAGAATAGCGCAGAATCATTACTGGCCACGAATGCATGCTGACATTCGTGAATACGTCAGGAAGTGTAAGGTGTGCCAGGCGTGCAAGGTAGAGCAGAAGGTACCGGTGGGGCTGATGTCAACGAGAGCAGGAGTGGCGAAATCTCCATGGGAAATTGTATACATAGATTTGGTTGGACCATTACCCAGGTCGACGCGAGGTCATAGTTATTCATTGACGATTTTAGATTATTTTACCAAATATTCGGTGATACTACCAGTCCGCACTGCCACGGCATCGGCGGTCTTTCGCTTGCTAGAGGAGAATGTTTTCCTAGTATATGGCGTGCCGAAGGTGCTAGTGAGTGACAATGGAGTACAGTTTAGGGGAAGACAGTTTAGCCAAGCTGTGGAGGAATATGGGGTGCAAGTAAGTTACACTGCTTTGAACCATCCCCAATCCAATCCAGCAGAGAGACGGAACCAAGATATGTATGCTGAGATGTTACGCGACAGATAATCATCGTTCATGGGATCAAAACTTGGCCAAGATAGCATGCGCACTAAGGACGTACAAGTACGAGGTGACCGGGATCTTGCCTTATTTCTTGGTGTTTGGGAAGGAAATGATTACGTACCGTGAGAGGGTTGAATCTCCGGGCGACGCACAACGAGACTTGTCACCATTGAGCAGAGCTCGAGAGAAGAAAGAATGAAGAAAGCAGCTACCTGCAGTAAAGGGCACTACGATCTTCGTCGACGAGTAGGAGATTTCCAGATAGGCTACTATGTGTGGAGGAGGAACTATGTGCAATCGGATGCAAGCAAGTATTTTTCTGCGAAGTTGGCTCCAGCGTTCGTGGGTCCGTTAAAAATGGCTAAACAGACGTCAGCAGGGGTATACGAGTTAGTCGATGATAAGGGGAAGGTATCAGGTACATGGCACGCTAAGGATCTCAAGCGGTACGTGGAGTGACATATATATATATAAAAAAAGGGAATTGGCATTAATTTGTATGATCAGCTACTATATTAATTTAGGAAATGGCGGTGGGAATAGTCAGTAACCTGGAGTCTTCATTGGCCATGAGCTCTGCCATAAGCGATGGCAACGAATGTCAGTTTATGGCATGTCATCTGATGCCTGGGCAACGGCATGTCATGCCATATCATTTTGAAAATATCATTCAGCAGTGAACATTTGCCCGCTGTCTGGTGTTTGAGAACTTTGCGAAGGTTAGAGCAAGAAGAATGTGAGGAAAGGCACAAATTGAGGAAGAGGCGAACATATATTTCCATACATTTTTGCATTCGTTTAGGGTTTGTAATACTATTTCCCTCGACATCGCCATTTTGAAAATGATCAACTGTCAGAGTATGGCCATACTCATGGCCATGCAAATGCTTTGCCATATGGCTTGACATTTATGGTATGCCATCAAATATGGTATGCCATGTACCGTCTACATTTTCCATTGCCATGGCAAGTCGAAGGTTATGCCATCTCCCATGGCCAATGTGGACGCGGCGTTAGTGGTTGGTAGAATTAGCGACTATAGTAATTTAAGAATAGGTGATGGGAATAGACAGTAAGAGCAATTGGCTATAGTGTAAGTATTGATGAGTATTAAGTACTTCGAGAAAGCATGCAGTAATACTTAAGTTAGTGGGTGGCGGGTTGATGGCGTAAGTAAGGTAGGGTGTGATGAAGAGTTTGGTAGACTAAGTTTAACGTGTGAAGGCTAGTATTGAGTTAATCGTGAAGCTAAATTTTGACATGTCTCCATTATCTGGTCATTCTTTCGAGCGAAAATTTCAGCAATGTAGAAAAGCAGAGACACTGCTCATTTCTGACGGATAAAATGTCAAGAATTTCATTTTTTGGTCGATTTTCTTATTGGAAGACATGTTTCAGTGCCATCTGCGTTTTCAACGTGAAAGCAACGTCAAAGCAACTTTTCATGCTAAGAACAGGGTACAGCTCTTGCTTATTCTCAAGCTAAATTCTCGCCGAAACAGATTGCACGTGAAATTTTGTATGAAAGTTTCACGTGAAATCGAACTCAGTACTATGCTTGAGTGGGTGTGAGCATGGCCAATAGATAGAATTTAATGATTCATATGGCGTGATAGGGATAATGAAGTGGTGTAGTTGGTACGAATGAGTTACTGACATGATTTAGGATTAAACGAATTAATGATGATTTAGAATTAAACGAATTAATATAAGCCGGATATGAGCATGCAGATAAAGATTTAAGTAATACCGTAAGTTTTCTGTCCATCGTTCGTTTCCACCCCCAATTTTTGGGTCTCCAGGGATTAGTTGGTGTGTTGGTGTTCTGGTTTTATAAGGTACGTCCAGGTACCAGTCAGCGTGTGCTTGACAAATCCGTTTCTTGGGTATTAGCTCGGCAAGTTTAGCAGACTGCTAGCGGGTCATCCTAAAAACGAGTTCGAGGGATATTAGATTCATAACTAAAATGATTATGGGCTCCTTCACCTTACAAAAGGGCGTCACAAAACATATAGTCATGCAGAAATGAAATACTGGACGAAACAGATATATATTAGTGGTGGTTGTGTGAAGGAACGTTAAGTTGAGATAGAGATTGAACAATCTAGTAGTTGAGTATCATCCAGAATTCAAGAAATTTTGCAGTCGAGTATATCGTTCGGACGTTACGGTAACGAGCCATAGACGCGCGCGCTAAATGGAAAACGAATTCGCGTATCGGAGTTCAAAGAAAAATCAGGAGAAAAGCAATGGGGGTAAAGGCCGAGGATTCCTCCGAAATTCTCTGAGGCGAGGGGGTGTCACGGTCGCCCGTGTTTCGCAAGTATCATTAAGAAAAAAAAACCTCCACTGACCTACGGATGCTAGCTTGATGGAGGTTGAGCTACAACCACCGAGGAATTAGCTCTCTTAAGTCTGTCATATATCTTACATTAAGCAAATCAGGTTGTGTATATGCATTAAGCACAAACGATAGGACAGTAGCTTAGGACGCGAAATTAGCATGCATCTAAGCGACGGAACAACCTATACACTCAACGCGACCTACGACCAGACATTTAATACGACTCAGGACGATCTCGATGGTGTCATCTAGATGATTCGTACCATCAACTATCGAGACACAACAACCAAAACTCAAAGACACCTGGGATTACTGAAGACGAATCACGAAAGATATTTCAAACGAATCTAACCGCTAGCGAACTAGTATTATAATAGGCGGCTCAGAGTCAGTTATATCTATTTCGACACGTTAATTTCGACGCACGAACACGCGGGGCATCGCACAATTTTGGTCATTCGGGTCGGCGGCTCCTGACCTGGGCCAACATCTGACCCAGATATGATGAGAAGGGAATGCACGGTGGGAACTATCACAGTAGGCAAGTGACTGGGTACATGACTGGAGAACTCAGTCTGGAAGACATTCGGAAGGCATTGAATGAACGATCGACGAATCAATCATAATCCTACGGCGAATAGTCTAGAGAACCCCACTCACTGACATCATAGAAATTTCGGAACGAAGATGCATACACAAAACTTTGGATCGCGCAAGATGTTTTTCCCCCGGGAGTGGCACAAACTAGCAGGGATCTTACTTACCTAATGAGCAAATTTCCTGGATACACGTACGTAAATTTAGTCATTTTCCCGACACTACAAAACTTGAAATTGACAATTTCACGAATTTCACCTGTTACCATACAATTTGAAGTGTGACAATTCGAAATGTCACAGATGACGGATGTTGGAGCAGGGGAAATCGAGTTGTCCCAAATGGGTGGAACGCGAGGTGAAAATGAGAACTCGACGCGTGGGGGACAGTGACGGGGTGAATAAACTAAGCCGTTCAGGGAAGTCCCGATAATTTGAAAAAATTGCGCTACATCGAGCAAAAAGTGAAAGCCTTTCTTTCTTTTGGAATGGAACCAGGTATGGTAGCAGACGTGTGCGGTACGCTTTGAAAAAATTAATTGGAGGTTTTCTTTTGTTCAATTGCATGTCGATTGGAGTCAGACTAGGAGGACATTTATTCCTTCTGGAAGGAGGCGAAAAGTTTGAGGAGAAATAAATCGAAGGTGTGTTGGCGACATCGTGGCGTAATTTCTTGAACGTAACTCGTAAAGAAAAGGAAAGTCCCGATCAACAGAAGAAAAGGAGATTTTCGACCAACAGGAGGAAGTTGGCTAGTAGTACGAGTGTCAGCGAGGGAGAAAAATTATTTCGATTGTCGGTGTCGAGACATCTGGGCCCCAGCAAGGGATTTTTGTAGCCAGGTTCATTTATTCTTATATTTATTTTTGAATTTTGTTTGTTTCTCCTAGTGTTAAGTAAGTTAAGTGCATAATTATACCACGGCAGCATAGGATTAGTATCGGGTTTTGTGTGTAAAATTCTTTTGGAATCGATAGTGGAAAAAATATATGTAATCGTGTAACAATGGAAAATCGTTCGTAAATATCATTTTTACTCAAAGAGGTAATTCCGTCGGTGAGAAATTGAAGGTGTTTGCACGTCGCTCATTTCTCGCTTTAGAGCTGTGGTGCCTTTAGTGATTTCAGGTTGAACAAAGCAAGTGGCGCTCAAACCCACCCCTTTCTCCGTGAGCAGAGGCGCCCGAAACTACTGCCCTAACGTCCCAGTCGGACATTCAGTGTTAGAGGACGGTTTTTAAAATATAACGGTGACAATATATATATATATATATATATATATATATATATATATATATATATATATATATATATATATATATATATATATATATATATATATATATATATATATATATATATATATATATATATATATATATATATATATATATATATATATATATATATATATATATATATATATATATATATATATATATATATATATATAAATATATGAATTTTTTGCCAAATCGATTTTAATAGTAATATGTTCTTCGAACATTAGCAATAATGTTCTTCGAGCATTAGTAATAATGTTCTTCGAACATTAGTAAAAAAGCCTAGTGCATCAGAGCCGCTAGAATCACTAATGTTCGAAGAACAGTAGAAAATTTGTGCAGATTTTGAATGTGTTTTCTACCAGTACTTACTTTTCTTACTTAAAACTAATACACCCTTTGTTATGTAATCTAGTACTAAAACATGTAGCCTTATACTTAAACAACATTTATTCCTCATTATATTCAATATAGTATGTAAGAGTTAGCTATAAGCGAGACACAGAACAATACAGATGTTTTTGATGTAATTGAAAACCAGTTGTTTTATAATCAGCGAAAACTAAAGAGTGTTTTGTACAACTAAAAACCGAAACTGACAAATGTCAAAACAAACACTGTCGGCCATCTTTTTTTTGCTCACGATTGATAGCAGTGACAACTGACCACCAAGCGGTCAAGATGAACAAGAATTAAATGATTAATTATTTTTTGAATTCAAAACCGGTCCATACACTAAATCGATTTACAAGAAATGTATGATATATATAGGAGAACAATGATGCAATAAAACAGAGTCTGACTTGGTAACCCATGCTTGAATAGGCGACCATAAAGACACAGAGAAACTAAAATATATTTTTCATTTTATTTTCCTTGCATCAAATCACTCTGAGCTAATGCTAAAGGGGCGGCTAAATTCGCCACGCAAAAGCGACGAGTGAATTTGAAATAGTAAAAATTGAAGTTAAAGTTGAAGGATTGAAGAATTGAAAAAATTAAATAAATTAGTTTGTTCAGTCCTCGATCTGACCTAGGAACAAGAAGAGAATCATCCGGTACCGTTACTTTTCATGGCGATCCTGCCTCCAAAAGAATTGGGTTTACCGAAGGTTGGTGGACCACAACCAAGGATCCATCCAAGAATCCTACAGGCCAGAAAAGAAGAAGCGCTGAGGACAGCAATACCTAAAGTAGATACAAAAAACTCTAGCGCACCTGAACCGCTAGAAACACTAATGTTCGAAGAACAGTAGAAGAATCGTGCAGGTTTTGAGTGCATATTCCACCACATGTGCTGATTATTACGGCCAAACTATTTCAAATGCCACGTTTTACTTTCGTCTTAAGAATGCATTATAACTCATATGGTGCAAGGTTTCAGATATTACCACTGGCATGAATTTCAACGTTTATGAGAGCAAAATACGGGTTAATTATATTCGTTATCAGTTGCTTATTTCACATAATTTTGAAAGCAGCATCTCATATAACATCAATGAAGAAAATGCTCAGTGCCTGCAGCACTGTAACTGAAGTTGGTGTTTGGGGCTGCGATCCGAAAAATTTGCAGAACTTTGCGAATTGTAACATCGGTTATTTATTTTCATTGTAAATGTTTCCGGTATGTATACTAACTGTAAGCATTTATTGATACAAAAGTAGCACAACCGACTCGTGCTGGCAACCTTTCGCCAGTATCAAATCCAAGAATATATCAAATCTGCTTCACGTTGTTTAATTACATTCGAAGTTATAGGAGTATAAAGAAATTTAGGGTTACCTGCAGCGAGTTTTTTCAAATGATCGAAAGCTTAATATTTGCTGTTTATTGTCACTACAATATCATTACCATTTGAAAATTCTACGATAAAACCGCTTAATAAAGATATTGCAATTAAACACAAAACCAACAATAGCTGGCAACCCTATCGTGTCTTTTCAACCAAATTTGGCCTGAATAAGTTCGGAAATCTTTCCGTGCTATAATGTCTACCGAAATGATCGTAATAGAAGTGCTTCTGGTAAGGTCGATGGTGGTGGTGTCCTTGTAGCCGTATTAAGCTCTCTTCGAAGTAAGCTCTGCTCTGATTTTTCTCCTTCTCCTCCCATTGAATTTGTTGCAGTCTGTGTCTCCTTCTCTGACAAATCTTGTTTATTTATTGCTTCATTGTATATTCCGTGTAACTGCCCTTTTCCCACCATTGAAAACTTTTTCGGTGAGCTGTCAGCTTACCTTAATGTAGCCTACCCTTCCACTCCAATTATCATCTGTGGTGTTTTTAACTTACCTTCTGTTCAGTGGAACCTCACTTCTCATTGTGTGGAGTCTTGTAACAACATATCTATTTCCTTGTCATCTTTTCTTTCTTCGTGTTCTCTCAATCAATTTAACATTTTCCCCAATAGTAATGGTAGAATTCTTGACCTTATCCTTTCCAACCTAGATCCATCTTCTTTTACTCTGTCTCCTGCTTCTTATCATTATGTGAAATCTGATAGCCATCATCCTCCACTATCAGCAAATATACGCCTCCAGAGCTGTATTCTAAGCAAGAGGTGCAGGGTGAGTCGTTACAATTTCCATAAAACGAACTATGAAAGACTAAGTGTTGAAATTAATTCTATAAATTGGTTTAGTTTTTTTCGTGGACTTGATCCTGACCGCGCTGCTGTCTACTTCTACCACAAGCTTCATCAACTTATACTTGCTAACACCCCTATATGTCTGGCTAATAAACCTCATGATGCTCCATGGCTTACCGGTAATGTCTTGCGTGCTTTAAATACTAAAAACGCTGCTCGCCTGAAGTATTTGCAGTCGGGGTCTGAAAGGGATTATGCCGCTTACTCTCGTTTGCGATCTGCTGCTAAAAGAGAAACTAAAATTGCAATGCGCAACTACTTTTCTGACATTGAATTGTCACTTAGATCAGATGGTCCTAAAAGGTTCTGGTCATATGTGCGTAGTTTAAAATCTTCTTCATCTATACCTGATTCTGTTTCTTTTAATAATTCTTGTGCTTCTACTCCGCAAGGAATATGTAATCTGTTTGCTGACTTCTTTTCCTCTGTATACTCTAATTTGTCTTCTCATATCTCCAGCATTCCTTCCTTTCACTTTCCCACTTGCCTATCTGTACTTGAGACCAATCCTCTTGAAGTCCAATCTATTATATCTACATTTGACTCCAGCTCTTCTCTCGGCCCTGATGGAATTCCTAACTTTTTCGTTAAAAAACTTGCTTCTTCTCTTTGTGTTCCCTTGTCCATCATTTTTAACATTAGTCTGGGTAATGGTATTTTCCCTGCTTCTTGGAAAGTGTCAAGCATTTTTCCTATCCACAAGTCTGGTGATCTAAACCTAGTCTCTAACTATCGCCCGATCTCTATCATTCCCTGTTTTTCTAAAATCTGTGAGCGTTTAGTTTTTAATCGCGTCTATGATTCTCTTTGTCATGTTTTTCCTGCTCAACAACACGGTTGAAAGGCCGAAGTACTACTACTAATCTTGTTGAGTTTTCTCATTTTGTTGCTTCTGCTTTAGATAATCACCACCAAGTAGATGTCATATACACTGACTTCTCTAAGGCCTTTGACTCAGTCAACCATGAGCTCCTTTTTCTTAAATTGGAGCATAATGGTATATCGGAGCCTCTTCTCTCGTGGCTCTCATCATTTGTATTAGATCGCATTTGTTACGTCTCTCTCCGTGGTTCCTCGTCCTCTCCTTTTTTTCCTACCTCCGGTGTACCTCAGGGATCTATTTTAGGGCCTTTGTTATTTAATTTCTTCGTCAATGATCTTCCTTATGTGTTTGAATCTCCTTGTTTAATGTACGCTGATGACCTGAAAGTTTTTCGTGCTATCAATGCTCCTTCCGATCACCTTGCTCTTCAGTACGATTTGAATCGTCTTGTTTCCTGGTGTGACCGTAATTACTTGTCCTTGAATATCTCTAAATGCTACTCAATGTCTTTTACATTGAAACCTTGTGCTTTTGAGTTTATTTACTCTATCTGTGACATCACCCTTTTAGTTGTGGACCATTTTACCGATCTCGGAGTTACCTTCGATCGGAAGCTAAAGTTCGATATTCACATTCGTACCATTACTCGTAAGGCGTCCCGAATCGCTGGTTTTGTTATACGCGTTTGCCACAATTCCTTCAACATTTCCACTTGTGTGCGTCTTTTTCTATCCCTTGTTCGTTCTATCCTTGAGTATTGTTCTGTAGTGTGGGGTCCTCGTTTCTGTTATTTGTCTGAGGCGGTTGAATCTGTCCAGCGAAGGTTTACTCGCTGCCTTATTTTCAAGTACAACCTACCATATTGTTCTTACAGTGAACGTTTATCAGCCCTTAATATTCCTCGACTTGACCAGCGCAGAATTTACCTCGATGAATGTTTTCTTTTTAAAGTTAATTGCGGCTATTTACCTTCATCCTTGTCGTGTTTTTTTACGTCACGCATTCATGACAGACCTATCAGAGCAACCTCAATGTTCAACGTACCTTTTGCACGTACTGACGTTTTTTTTCATTCGCCTGTTTTGCGTTTACTGAGGACGCATAATAATCTTCAGCTTGGTTCTCTCCCTCAGTCAATTGCAATTTTCAAAAGTCTAGTTCGTAGTGCACTTTTTTCGCCTACTTAATTATTTTATTTATGCATCCGTAATTCTTTTTTTTTCTTTATTTTTGCTTACTTAATTTTTACTATTCAAATTTTGTACTTCTATTCTTATCCTGTATCTTTGTATTCTGTTGTTTTATTATTATATCCACTGTCCTTTTATTCTCTATTTTTACTTTACTGTATTCTAATTTTAGTTCTTCAATTCTTATTGTGTTTTTTATTTTTAATTTTAATATTTTTATTATATCTTTTCTTTATCAATTCTTTATAATATTTTTATTTTTATTCATTTTGTAACTAGGCATCTTGCCTGTAAAATGAATTATTTTGAATAAATTACAAATAAATTACAAATTACAAATTGAATTATGTTTATGACAGGTTTCATTAATTGTATGAAATTCCTATTGATTTCATGACTGCACTGGAAGTTATAGTACAAAAAGTTTTATTTTCCTGAGCGAATTTTCAAAACCAAAGACACAAAAATTACCATAGCTGGTAGCACCAATCAAATTTTTCAACCAAATTTCCACCAAACAGAGATTAGAGTTAGGTTTAGCTTCTGTGTCAATTTCATGAAAATCTGGTAACTTATTCACATTTCATAGGGCAAAAAGCAGTTTTTTTTCTTTGTAATTTTTCAAGACGGCACCACTGGCACAGAGTTGCCCACAATTCAAAATCGCTTCTATCAAATCTGGTCTTACTTAAGTCCAATGCATTCTGTAAATTTTAGCTGTATCTGATTATTGGTTCGTGAGTTTCCGTGAACAGAAGTTTTTGATGCTAAAAATATAGGTTAACTGGGAGAGGGTTACCGTTCTTGTCCGACATGAAATTTCCAAAGTTTTATTTTGAACGTGTAGATAAAACATAAGATTTATATACAGATTGGTTTTATTGTAAAAAACGGACATTTTTTTGAATATTCGATGGTTTGAATGTTTTCACTTCCAAATTTTTTTTTTCAAAATGAAGACACCAAAATTATCATAGCTGGCAGCTCCAACCGAATTTTTCGACCAAATTTCTACCAAACGTGGCTTAAAGTAAGGTCCAGCAATTGTGTAAGTTTCGTCAAAATCGAACGATTTAATCAGAATTTATAGGGCTAAAAACAGTTATCTTTTTCAGTGGTTTTTCAAGATGGCACCACTGGCACAGAATGGCCCGCATTTCAAAATCACTTCTATCAGACCTGGTCCTATTTAAGGTCAATACATGCTGTGAATTTCAAATAATTCTGCCCATCGGATCGTGAGTTTCCGTGAACAGAAGTTTTTGATGCTAAAAATATAGGTAAATTGGGCAAGGGTTGCCAGGCGTGCCCGTTATACCATATTTTTTTTTTTTTTTTTTGGTTATGTAAACAAAGCACAAGATTTACATATGAAAGGCTTATTTTTGAAGAAACGGCATATTTTCAAGAGAGACGATGATTTGGAGGTTTTCACTTTCAGTGCCTGCCCTAGCTACAGGGTTGCCGCTCATTAAAAGCCACATAAATCTACAACTAAACAATATTAATATGTCCTGAAAATTTGGTAATGATTGAATAGCTCTGTCAAAAGTTATCGAAATTTAAAAATTTTCAAATTTTCCCGTCCTCTTTTTAGGCACCCAGCGCACACATAGGGTTAAAAAATTCCAAAGCATTATCCGATTCATATGTAAAACACGTTAGAAATTTATTTTATTAACTTTATTTTTGCGAAAATCATTTGTGCACGAAATAATAGGTATATTAAAAATATCACTTAAATGCCCGCCGGCGCGAAAAGGTTTACAATAACTGACATTTGAAGAGACGTGGACCTATTCTGCATATACACCAATGTATTCTGAAAGTTTCAGCTCAATCGAATGGCGCGTTCCCGAGATTATCTCACTGAATTTTTTTGTACATATATATATATATATATATATATATATATATATATATATATATATATATATATATATATATATATATATATATATATATATATAGAAATATGAATTTTTGGCCGAATCGATTTTAATACTAATGTTCTTCGAACATTAGTAAAAAAAAACGCGGCGGCAGCCTTGTCTATCTTAGAAAAAAAATTGCAGCCCTAAAACGCATTGCGACCGACGTCGAAAACCCTCCAACATGGGAAAAGCAAACCCAGATGTACCAGCAAATTGATGATCTGAAGCAGTAAATAAAACACCGCGACACAGAAACAAAAAACGAGCCGACAACAGCAGAAGATCACCAACCACACACATCAAGATCGAGCTCGACACAAAAAACACACGACCACAGACAAATAAAGGAATTACAGGAAGAAATCGCAGCGCTCAAACGATTAGCTTTAGACGAAGACAATCCACCACCTGGGGAAGTCCAACAGCAAATGTATGATAGAATCGAACAGCTGCGAACGCAATTTCAATGTATTAAGAAAATGAATTAGAACTTAACATGAATTCGATATACAATTCAAAATTATAACATGAATTTAATATACAATTTCAAAATTAAAAACACAAAACACATGTTTTCCTGCTTAGATAACTTTTGACATATACATAAAAACACTAAGTACTTTCAATTTTGACAGTTGTACTTGGTTGCACTAGGCGTCACAAGCGACACCTATGACCTAGTAGTGAAACAAATTTTAAAATTACAATTTAAATGTGTACAGGTGTACAATTATTGGCATTAATTTGAATATTTACAATATGTACAATTGCAAGAATACAAATAGGAAGTAGGAAGATTTCATATGGTCCTTATAAATGGAAGAAAATATTAACATTCTTACGAAAATAATAGAAGAAATCCAAAAAGAAGCAATTAACACAGACAGTAGTCAAGAATTACTAGAAACTTTGATAAAAAAATATAAAGAGGCAAAATAACTACTATTAGAAAAATTAGAAAGTTCAGTAGACAGCAAAATGAGTAATTTCAATATTGAATTAGCGTTGAAATCCATACCAACCTTTACGGGAAACCCCAAAGAACTAGAAGCATTTCTAACAATAGTTAGTCTTATTAACGAAAGTCTTAATGAAGATGGAAAAAACAATTTGTTGAATTTTACGAGAAATGTGAAATTAGGAACAGCAGTTAAAACTCAGCTCTTAACATTAGATATAAAAACATATGATGAATTAGAAAAAATTCTCAGGAATAGATTTAAAACAAAAAAAGTCCACAGCAACTTCATACTCAGTTAGCACAATTAAGTCAACGCGGAAGAGTTGAAAAATTCGGTGAAAAAATATCTGAGCTCATTAACGAATTAAGTGAGATTCAAATAAGTAGTTTAGGCAAAAATCCATCTCAAGCAGAGAAAAGTGCGATACAGAAGTCAAACGACTCATATGCACTATTCATCTTTAAGAGTGGGTTAATCGAAACACTTAAGCCCACAATTTTTGCCGCACAGCCTAATACGTTTATAGAAGCAATTCAAATTGCAACTGAATTTGAGTCAAGCAGCAATGTTACAGAAAACATTATGTACGTAAACCAAAGAAACAATATAGGTCAGCGGTTGAATTATAACGTTAGGAATAGACCAAATAATTACAACAACAATTACAGAAATAACAATTTTAATCAAAACCATATCGGTTATAACAGAGATAGCAATCGGAATAATAGGAATAATTATAGCACAAGAAATAATGTACTAAGCCATAACAACAACCAAAGCAACAATTACAGAAATAACTATAGATATGGTTACAATCCCATCATGAAGTAAACAGAAGTACATATCAACCCCCCAACACAAATAATAGAAACAACAGGGGAACAAACAGGAACTACGGAAGTAACAGACAGAACAGAATAAACATAGTGCAGGGAAACGAAATCGGCCCGGAGGCCAGCAGCAACGAATAATAAAAGTTGACCCCGGGATACAGGAAGAAAAAATTTACCTACTAAACACACAATTAAAAAACTACGTAACGTTATATTGCGAGAAGTCAACAAAAATTTGAAGCTACTGATAGATACAGGAGCTGATATATCAATATGCAAAATAAATGCAATTTCAGAAAACGCAAATATAGAAGAAGATAAACGATGCAAGTTCTCTGGAATAACAAACCAGGAAATATATTCAATAGGTACTGCCAATCTAGACTTAAGCATTGGCGAAAAACACATACGTTTCCCCTTCCAAATTGTAGAACCTAACTTTCACATCCTTTCGGACGGAATACTAGGAAGAGACTTTTTTGTACAAAAACTGGCAAAAATTGACTATGAAACCTATACGATAACGATTAATGTCGACGATGAAGAATATACTATGCCAATCAGTACAAATTGCAAAATACATAAGTTAACGATACCCGCACGGTGTGAATACATATGCCCAGTCGACTTTACCATCGAAGAAGATAGCGTAGTGATTAACAAAGAAATCACACCAGGAGTATATATAGGTAGCACAATAATGCCAACAGAAGGCATCAAACATATAAAGCTACTAAACACTAACGAAGAGGACGTGATAATTCAAAAATTTAAAGTAGAAACAGAACCATTAACTAAATACAAAATGAATAGAAATAACATTTCAACAAAAAAAAAACAACAGAGAAAAACAAGGATATCAAGAGTTATTAAAATATATTAAACTAAACCACTTGAACTCAAAAGATCAAAAATCAATATTAGAAATTATCAAAAATTACCAGCATATTTTTCACCTAGAAAATGATACTCTTACTGCAAATAACTTTTACAAACAAAATATACACGTCACGGACAATACACCGACGTATATCAAAACTATAGACTGCCCCATACACATATTGAAGAAATAAATAGACAAGTTAACCAATTGCTACATGATAATATAATCGAAAACTCTACTTGTCCATATAACTCACCACTACTCTTAACACCGAAGAAAAGTGAGTCAGGCCCAACTAAATGGAGACTGGTAGTAGATTTCAGGGCACTTAACAAAAAAATCGTTAATGACAAGTTTCCACTCACAAGGCTAGAAGATGTTTTAGACAGGCTAGGAAGAGCGAAATACTTCTCCATCCTGGACATGACAAGCTCTTTTCACCAGATCGAATTGACAAAGAAATCAAGACCATTAACAGCCTTTTCGACAAATAAAGGACATTACCAGTTCAAACGATTACCTTTTGGTCTAACAATTTCATCAAACAGCTTCCAACGTATGCTAACAGTCGCCTTAAGTGGATTAGACTCAGCAGCATTCTTATATGTCGATGACAAAATTGTCTTTGGTTGCAGCCTCGCACACCATAATAACAATTTAGTAAAAGTATTTGATAGGTTGCAAAAATACAACCTTAAGCTCAACCCTGAGAAATGCAATTTTTTGAGAAGTGAAGTAGTGTATTTGGGACACCTCATCACAAAAGAAGGAGTCCGCACAGACCCTGCAAAATTTAACACCATTAGAAACTATCCAATACCTTTAAACGCAGACGAAGTCCGAAGATTCGTTGCATTCGCGAATTACTATCGCCGATTTATTCCAGACTTCGCCAAAATCACAAAATGCCTGAATGATTTGTTAAAAAAGAATACAAAATTCTTATGGACTGAAAAATGTCAATCAGCATTTGAAATACTGAAGAATAAACTGATGAATGCACCAATATTACAGTACCCAGATTTCAATAAACCATTTATTGTCACAACTGATGCATCAGATTATGCATTAGGTGCAGTACTCTCACAAGGCGAAATAGGGCACGACCTACCCATTTCTTATGCAAGTAGATCCTTAACAAAACATGAATTAAACAAACCGATAATCGAAAAGGAATTATTGGCAATCCATTGGGCGATAAATTTTTTCAGACCCTATTTATTTGGAAGAAAATTTACAGTCATTACAGACCACAGGCCACTAATATCATTATTTACACATAAAAACCCATCATCAAAGATGACACGCATAAGACTAGATTTATGCGACTACGAATTCGATATAATATATCGAAAGGGCAAAATGAATGTTAATGCTGATGCATTATCACGCATCAAATTAAATTCAGACACGTTAAAAGACATGATACCCAAGCAGAGAAATATTACCGAAGAAAAGAAGGTATTACCTTTTACAAGAAATATGGTAAAAAACCTCGAAAACACTAAAAAAGTGCAAACAAGAATAATAAGCAAACCAAGACATAATGAAATCTACATATGGGACAGTAAATCCCCCGCTGATATAAAAAATCTAGTAAAATTAAAATTCGAAATAGGGAGCATTCCAAAAATCATGATTGAGAACAATCAGATCCTAGTTAGATGCAGCGATAATCCATCGGAATTAGTTCCAACATTGGAAAAACTGACATTACAAGCAACTAGAAGAAATATTACAAAAATATACATAGAAGAAAAAGATGAGATATATAACATGATAAATAAAGAAGAATTTAAAAACAAATTCAATCAACTACAGAATAGTATTCGAACAAACAATAAAGAGCCCCAAAAAATAATAATATACAAACCACCAAAACGAATAACCGATAAAATAATACAATTCAAACTAATAAATAATTACCACACAACACCGATAGGAGGACACTTGGGTGTAAGAAAAACATTACTAAAACTAAAACAAAAATATATATGGAAAGATATGAACAAGATGATAAAGACATTTAATAAAAACTGTGAAACCTGTACGAAAAATAAACAAACAAAACATATAAAAGAAAAGCAAATAATAACTGACACACCGAAAAACACATTCGAAATAATTGCTATAGATACGGTAGGACCACTCAGAATATCCAACGGTTACAGATACATTCTCACAATGCAATGCGAATTGTCAAAATACGTTATTGCATACCCTATTGAAACAAAAGACGCTAAAACTATCGCCAAAACACTAGTGGAACAATTTATATAAAAGCATGGTATTTTCAAAATTCTAAAATCAGATAATGGAACTGAATTCGCCAATGAGCTTATGGAAAACATTTGTAATTTATTAAAAATTCAACAAGTTTTCTCAGCACCATATCATCACGAAACACTCGGCTCAGTGGAACGTAACCACAGAGTGTTAAATGAATATTTACTTAATTTTGCTAACGATTATGAATGGGACAAATGGATACCGTATTACACTTTCGCATATAATACTAGTCCACATATTGATACACAATATTCTCCATACGAACTAGTCTATGCAAGATTACCCCAATTGCCTGACGATATTATAGAGCAAAACGAACCAATAAACAATTTAGACAATTTCGCTAATGAACTGAAAATTAGGCTGCAAAATAGCATAAATTTGGCTCGAAACTTAATAGAAAAAGTAAAAATGAAAAGGAAAAATAGATTAGACAATAACACAAACCCGGCAAACTTTGAAGAAGAAGACTTAGTTTTAGTGAAAAATATTAATAGAAAAAACTCTAGCGCACCTGAACCGCTAGAAACACTAATGTTCGAAGAACAGTAGAAGAATCGTGCAGGTTTTGAGTGCATATTCCACCACATGTGCTGCTTATTACGGCCAAACTGTTTCAAATGCCACGTTTTACTTTCGTCTTAAGAATGCATTATAACTCATATGGTGCAAGGTTTCAGATATTACCACTGGCATGAATTTCAACGTTTATGAGAGCAAAATACGGGTTAATTATATTCGTTATCAGTTGCTTATTTCACATAATTTTGAAAGCAGCATCTCATATAACATCAATGAAGAAAATGCTCAGTGCCTGCAGCACTAAAACTGAAGTTGGTGTTTGGGGCTGCGATCCGAAAAATTTGCAGAACTTTGCGAATTGTAACATCGGTTATTTATTTTCATTGTAAATGTTTCCGGTATGTATACTAACTGTAAGCATTTATTGATACAAAAGTAGCACAACCGACTCGTGCTGGCAACCTTTCGCCAGTATCAAATCCAAGAATATATCAAATCTGCTTCACGTTGTTTAATTACATTCGAAGTTATAGGAGTATAAAGAAATTTAGGGTTACCTGCAGCGAGTTTTTTGAAATGATCGAAAGCTTAATATTTGCTGTTTATTGTCACTACAATATCATTACCATTTGAAAATTCTACGATAAAACCGCTTAATAAAGATATTGCAATTAAACACAAAACCAACAATAGCTGGCAACCCTATCGTGTCTTTTCAACCAAATTTGGCCTGAATAATGTTTAAGACAGGTTTCATTAATTGTATGAAATTCGTATTGATTTCATGACTGCACTGGAAGTTATAGTACAAAAAGTTTTATTTTCCTGAGCGAATTTTCAAAACCAAAGACATAAAAATTACCATAGCTGGTAGCACCAATCAAATTTTTCAACCAAATTTCCACCAAACAGAGATTAGAGTTAGGTTTAGCTTCTGTGTCAATTTCATGAAAATCTGGTAACTTATTCACATTTCATAGGGCAAAAAGCAGTTTTTTTTCTTTGTAATTTTTCAAGACGGCACCACTGGCACAGAGTTGCCCACAATTCAAAATCGCTTCTATCAAATCTGGTCTTACTTAAGTCCAATGCATTCTGTAAATTTTAGCTGTATCTGATTATTGGTTCGTGAGTTTCCGTGAACAGAAGTTTTTGATGCTAAAAATATAGGTTAACTGGGAGAGGGTTACCGTTCTTGTCCGACATGAAATTTCCAAAGTTTTATTTTGAACGTGTAGATAAAACATAAGATTTATATACAGATTGGTTTTATTGTAAAAAACGGACATTTTTTTGAATATTCGATGGTTTGAATGTTTTCACTTCCAAATTTTTTTTTTCAAAATGAAGACACCAAAATTATCATAGCTGGCAGCTCCAACCGAATTTTTCGACCAAATTTCTACCAAACGTGGCTTAAAGTAAGGTCCAGCAATTGTGTAAGTTTCGTCAAAATCGAACGATTCAATCAGAATTTATAGGGCTAAAAACAGTTATCTTTTTTAGTGGTTTTTCAAGATGGCACCACTGGCACAGAATGGCCCGCATTTCAAAATCACTTCTATCAGACCTGGTCCTATTTAAGGTCAATACATGCTGTGAATTTCAAATAATTCTGCCCATCGGATCGTGAGTTTCCGTGAACAGAAGTTTTTGATGCTAAAAATATAGGTAAATTGGGCAAGGGTTGCCAGGCGTGCCCGTTATACCATATCTTTTTTTTTTTTTGGTTATGTAAACAAAGCACAAGATTTACATATGAAAGGCTTATTTTTGAAGAAACGGCATATATTCAAGAGAGACGATGATTTGGAGGTTTTCACTTTCAGTGCCTGCCCTAGCTACAGGGTTGCCAGCACGCTCATTAAAAGCCACATAAATCTACAACTAAATAATATCAATATGTCCTGAAAATTTGGTAATGATTGAATAGCTCTGTCAAAAGTAATCGAAATGTAAAAATTTTCAAATTTTCCCGTCCTCTTTTTAGGCACCCAGCGCACACATAGGGTTAAAAAATTCCAAAGCATTATCCGATTCATATGTAAAACACGTTAGAAATTTATTTTATTAACTTTATTTTTGCGAAAATCATTTGTGCACGAAATAATAGGTATATTAAAAATATCACTTAAATGCCCGCCGGCGCGAAAAGGTTTACAATAACTGACATTTGAAGAGACGTGGACCTATTCTGCATATACACCAATGTATTCTGAAAGTTTCAGCTCAATCGAATGGCGCGTTCTCGAGATTATCTCACTGAAATTTTTTGTACATATATATATATATATATAGAAATATGAATTTTTGGCCGAATCGATTTTAATACTAATGTTCTTCGAACATTAGTAATAATGTTCTTCGAACATTAGTAAAAACTACAAAATACATATCACGGACCATATGAAATACTAGAAAGAAATGGTGTTAATACTCATATACTAGTAAACGGAAGATGTAAGAAATACCATAATAACTTATTAAAATTATACACACCTCTAGTTTAAAATCAACACAAAAAAAAACCAAATTTTACATATTTGAACATGTACAGTAATGCTAAAATATGCGAAGAAAAAAAACATATAGTTATTTTTATCAAAAATAATGTAAAATAACAATAAGCATACGTATACAAAATTATATTTAAGTAAGAATAACCATGAATTGAATAAAACAAAAAAAAAACGAAAAAAAAAAAATATGTACCAATTGTAAGCCACCCTAAGTGAACCATAAGCTTTTAATGCAAATTATTTGATTAAAACTGTACAAAGATTGTAAAAGTGTATGGATTAGAAAAAAAAAAAAATTTTTTCCATTACAAAAAAAAAATTTTTATTCCATTACAAAAAAAAAATTTTTTTTCCCCAAAGGGAGAGGGTGTTGTGTACAACTAAAAACCAAAACTGACAAATGTCAAAACAAACACTGTCAGCCATCTTTTTTTGCTCACGATTGATAGCAGCGACAACTGACCACCAAGCGGTCAAGACGAACAACAATTAAATGATTAATTATTTTTTGAATTCAAAACCGATCCATACACTAAATCGATTTACAAGAAATGTATGATATCGTCGGTTGTACGCCAAAACCATGAATGTGCTTTTTTGGTGATTTTCAGTTTTTCATGTGACTGTACGCGGAATTCTTACATAAACAATTTGCCAAAACCGGAAATGTAAAATTCCATTTTATGCCTACACAAAGTCAAAATTTCAATTTTATGAATCACCTAAAAACTAAGTATTTGCAAAATACGTTACACCAAAATCATGAATGTGCAGATTCATTGTTTTAGTGTAACAGAATAGTATTAGAATATTATCTTCTTTAATTAAAAAAAAAATGGTTCTTATATTTTAAAACTGATTTATAATATTATGTCAAATTTTCAAATTGAGTTTACTCGAAATAGCATTTTAGCACATTCATGCTTTTGGCGTACACCCGACGATATATATAGGAGAACAATGATGCAATAAAACAGAGTCTGACTTGGTAAGCCATGCTTGAATAGGCGACCATAAAGACACAGAGAAGCTAAAATATATTTTTCATTTTATTTTCCTTGCATCAAATCACTCTGAGCTAATGCTAAAGGGGCGGCTAAATTCGCCACGCAAAAGCGACGAGTGAATTTGAAATAGTAAAAATTGAAGTTAAAGTTGAAGGATTGAAGAATTGAAAAAATTAAATAAATTAGGTTGTTCAGTCCTCGATCTGACCTAGGAACAAGAAGAGAATCATCCGGTACCGTTACTTTTCAAGAGAGCATACAAAACATGGCGCAGTCGTTAGTCATAATGGATTAGTGGATTATGTGGAATGTGCGATCGAGAAAAGAAAAACCAGCAGAAGTAGTGTCCAATGAAGAATCACTTGTGCAAATCGAAGATCAACACAATGACACAGTAAGTAAATTTGAAAATTTTAGCAAACAAGAAATCAAATCAGAAGAAAGTGAAATTGGAATAAAAACGAAAAGTGAATTTGTAAATACAGTGCCAAAAATGGAATTTAAATCACCCGAACCGCTATCAATGGATGGTAATCTGTCCGAAAATTTCATAAAATTCAAACAAAGGTTTGATATATATTGAAAGTGTCGGAGAGTGATAAGGAAAGTGAAGAGATTAAAATTGCAATTCCTTTAAATGTTATCGGTGACGATGCATTAGAAGTTTATAACACGATGCAAATCAGTAGAAATGATACCGCTACACTTAACGGTGTACTTCAGGAATTTGAAAAGTATTGCAACCCAAAGAAAGACGATGTCTATCAACGATAAAAATTGTACAGTCGAGTGCAATTGGAAGGTAAAAGTTTTGACCATTTTATAACTGAGATAAAGCAACTGGCAAATTCATGTGAATTCGAAGGCACGGAGTGTGATAAAGTGATTCGAGATAGACTAATATTCGGCATTCGTTCAAAGAAATGTCAGGAATCGCTCTTAACGGTAGGTAACATAACGTTAGGGGAAATCGTCAAAAAATGCCGCCTAAATGAGCTGGATAGAACGAGACTGGAAGATGTGCAAAATACCAAAGTGAGCATGATAAAACATAAATTTAACGGTGGAAAAGAAAAATCAAAAAATTGTAATATCAATGATTATAATACTAGACGTACAAATCAATCAAACAAACTAAATACTAGCTGTGTAAAACGTCAAAAGGAATGACTGGTGTGGAAATCTCTCAATGCGGAGATTTAATTAAAAACAAGGTTCTTAAGTGCGAATAAACAAATCAAAAGTGTTCAACTTTGTGATTAATTCTCTCGGCATCATTTGATACCATTCCTCAAGATCACATCGTTTAATATACAGTTCTAAATCTTGATCAAAAAATAAATCTTCATTTTTTGAAATCCCCTAAAGGGAAGGCCGTCGTAAGCCGCGTAACGCCGTGTCTATCGTGTCGTCAGCATAGTAGCTCCGAAAGGTCGACTTGGCTGTTTTGTTGTACATCGGTTATCTTGATCACGATCTGACCTCCTAACCCACTTTGTTTCTTTCTTTCCGACTGTGAAAGTGCATCATCGAACAAAAAAGCTCAAGAAGTACGTTTGGTTTTTTTTCCAGCAAACTAAGTGCGCGTCAACCTGACACTATTATATTTTTCTGTTGTTCCAACATATAACAGCCACAATAGCGCAGTGAGTACGTACTTGGCTCTCTGATACAAAAGCTCACAAACTACATTGGCACAAGGCACATCGAAAGTTTTACGGCTACTCTAGATGCTGCTTCTAATACCAGGAAAAAAAAAATAGATCAGCTGAGCTTAAAGACATCTAAGCTCAATTTAATTCATCTATCAACACATTAAGCACATCCAAATCAAAATGCCAATGATAGTAATCTGTTTAAAATGCTTGAACATAAAATAACGGCAGCATTAACTACCAAGATTGATCAGTTGTCAAATACTATCTCTACCCACTTACTCTCCAACCAAAATGCAATCGTTAATAAATAAGAGAGTATAGTTAAGTCTAATACAAAAGCGTCGGCAGAAGTAGAACCATCCAATCCTTGTGCACATTTGATGGAAATATCACTTCACGAGGAACTACTGAGTGCACATAATAACAATTCTTCAAACTTGTTAATGGCGATGAAGTCTACCAAAGATGTCGCAACCTCTCCTATCAAGGAATTGCTCATCTGTATCTTCTAACCAGATATCTCCTTCAAATCTTCCAACTAGAGACTTCGCCAGCTTTAATCGATATTCTACCGTCAGGTGTTTTCATCTTGAGACTCATGCTATAGCAGATCCAACTCAAGCCTCCTCTCCATCTCAGACTCAATCGTAACTCGTAATTCAAATTCATCCAGCCGAACATCAACTATTGACACTGCTCTTGCTACGAATTCTGCTTATTATAATTCTTTACGTAAAACCTATAACCGTATCCGGTGTCGCTCTTAACAAGATATCCTCAATCAAAAGCCCCAGAATTTATTATCTCAATTGCGGTAGTATGAGGGTAAATTATTAAACTATTTCTTGACACCAAATCTTGCCATTTCAACGTGCTTGCCTTCACTGAAACATGGCTAAATGACTCGCATATCAATGAAGAAATCTTTGACAGTACCTGAACAATCTTTAGAAAGGACCGAGACTATGTTTCCACTGGTCAATCAAGAGGTGGTGGTGTCTTACTCGCAGTTAAGAACACTCACTCAAGTGAACTTGTAAACTCTGCCTCGCACAAATTGTTCCAGCACATATTTATCCGCGTTTCAATTGACAAAACCTCGGTTTATATTGGTTTATTTTACGTCCCACCGAGATCTGACGAATCAGTGTACAATTATTATTTATTATTTATTTATGGCTTCTCGTAGTGCTGATGATAATGTTATATTCTTGGGTGATTTTAATCGCCCGATTTTGCGTTTTGTTTCTGATAAGTCTGATGATGGTTAAATACCAGTAAACCTACTTGAGTCTTTGGATTTTAGCCTTGTGAGTACGTTGTATGGCCATGATTTGCAGCAGGTTGTTCCGACTCCCAACCAAAATGGTAGTTGGTTAGACTTAATCTTTACAAATGTTTACGACGATATAGTGGTTAGCCCAGCTAATGCCGCAGAGAATCTCTTTTCTAATAGTCTTCACCATTTTGCTCTTATAGTTGAACTTTCTACTACAGATTGGAACATGTTAAGTAGGTACAATAATACGATTGTATATGATTTCCATAATGCTGATTATGATAGCATTCACAATTTCCTTGACAATATCGATTGGGCAAATGTGTTTATGTGCCATTCCCTTGATAATGATGTAGCCATGTTCTTTAGAATAGTATATGACGCGGTAGATAAGTTTGTACCCAAGATTAGGAAAAAAGATAAACTCTCTGAACCTTGGCTTGACAAGACTTTTAGACGTCGGAGAAACCACAGAAATAAACTTTACAGACTAATGAAAAATCATGTCGACATTAACCACCGTATTAAAGAAGAATATGATTTAATTGCTCAGGAATTCCATACCAAATCTCACGAAGCGTATGACAGATACCTTAGAACTACTGGGGAGAATATAATCCGCGACCCTAAAAAATTTGTTGATTTTGTTAATATGAAGCGGAATACAAGCGGCTACCCCTCTTCAATGTCCACTGAAAATTCAATGTTGTCTTCTTCTCCTCAGGAGATATGCAACTTTTTTGCTGACCATTTTCAAGAAGTTTTTAGTCCAGTTAGCATCCCATCATTGTATCGATTTCCGGGTGCGACTCAAACAGTTTTTGCTGAAGATATGACCATATCGAGGAGTGAAATATTTACTGCCATTATGGAGCTTGACAGTAACAAGGGCCCTAGACCTGACCTCCTCCCTCCTATTTTTCTGATTATGTGTGTAAAACAACTGATCTCGCCCCTTCATACTATATTCAATAATTCTCTCTCCTCTGGACTACTTCCTTCGTATTGAAAATCTTCTTATCTTACACCTATTTATAAAAGTGGCGATAGACGTCTTATTCAAAATTATAGAGGCATCGGTATTCTAACTGCTATTCCCAAACTTTTTGAAAAAATCATCAACTGCAAAATTTCTCCTATGGTCGACGCTCGACTGAACGAGCAGCAGCATGGATTTAGGAAAAGTCATTCTACTACAACTAATCTTATGGTGCTTGTTTCTGATGTTTTGTGCAAAATGGAGAAAGGTGATCAAATTGACGCAGTCTATACAGACTTTAGCAAAGCATTCGACCGAGTTGATCACTCCATTTTGATCCTCAAGCTGAAACCATTCGGAATTGCAGGATTCTTACTAAAGTGGCTTGGCTTGTACCTACACCAACGCTTGCAATACGTAAAATTCCAAGGTCTCATTTCTAAGAAAGTCATCGTTAAATCCGGTGTATCTCAAGGAAGTCATCTTGGCCCTCTTCTTTTTAATATCTTTATATTTGACATATCGGAGGTTTTATCTGATATTCCTCATTTACTATATGAGGACGACCTCAAAATCTACCATGTCATCAGGTCCCAATCTGACGCGGCCTTTTTACTAATGTTCGAAGAACATTAGTATTAAAATCGATTCGGCCAAAAATTCATATTTCTATATATATATATATATATGTACAAAAAATTTCAGTGAGATAATCTCGAGAACGCGCCATTCGATTGAGCTGAAACTTTCAGAATACATTGGTGTATATGCAGAATAGGTCCACGTCTCTTCAAATGTCAGTTATTGTAAACCTTTTCGCGCCGGCGGGCATTTAAGTGATATTTTTAATATACCTATTATTTCGTGCACAAATGATTTTCGCAAAAATAAAGTTAATAAAATAAATTTCTAACGTGTTTTACATATGAATCGGATAATGCTTTGGAATTTTTTAACCCTATGTGTGCGCTGGGTGCCTAAAAAGAGGACGGGAAAATTTGAAAATTTTTACATTTCGATTACTTTTGACAGAGCTATTCAATCATTACCAAATTTTCAGGACATATTGATATTATTTAGTTGTAGATTTATGTGGCTTTTAATGAGCGTGCTGGCAACCCTGTAGCTAGGGCAGGCACTGAAAGTGAAAACCTCCAAATCATCGTCTCTCTTGAATATATGCCGTTTCTTCAAAAATAAGCCTTTCATATGTAAATCTTGTGCTTTGTTTACATAACCAAAAAAAAAAAAAGATATGGTATAACGGGCACGCCTGGCAACCCTTGCCCAATTTACCTATATTTTTAGCATCAAAAACTTCTGTTCACGGAAACTCACGATCCGATGGGCAGAATTATTTGAAATTCACAGCATGTATTGACCTTAAATAGGACCAGGTCTGATAGAAGTGATTTTGAAATGCGGGCCATTCTGTGCCAGTGGTGCCATCTTGAAAAACCACTAAAAAAGATAACTGTTTTTAGCCCTATAAATTCTGATTGAATCGTTCGATTTTGACGAAACTTACACAATTGCTGGACCTTACTTTAAGCCACGTTTGGTAGAAATTTGGTCGAAAAATTCGGTTGGAGCTGCCAGCTATGATAATTTTGGTGTCTTCATTTTGAAAAAAAAAATTTGGAAGTGAAAACATTCAAACCATCGAATATTCAAAAAAATGTCCGTTTTTTACAATAAAACCAATCTGTATATAAATCTTATGTTTTATCTACACGTTCAAAATAAAACTTTGGAAATTTCATGTCGGACAAGAACGGTAACCCTCTCCCAGTTAACCTATATTTTTAGCATCAAAAACTTCTGTTCACGGAAACTCACGAACCAATAATCAGATACAGCTAAAATTTACAGAATGCATTGGACTTAAGTAAGACCAGATTTGATAGAAGCGATTTTGAATTGTGGGCAACTCTGTGCCAGTGGTGCCGTCTTGAAAAATTACAAAGAAAAAAAACTGCTTTTTGCCCTATGAAATGTGAATAAGTTACCAGATTTTCATGAAATTGACACAGAAGCTAAACCTAACTCTAATCTCTGTTTGGTGGAAATTTGGTTGAAAAATTTGATTGGTGCTACCAGCTATGGTAATTTTTATGTCTTTGGTTTTGAAAATTCGCTCAGGAAAATAAAACTTTTTGTACTATAACTTCCAGTGCAGTCATGAAATCAATACGAATTTCATACAATTAATGAAACCTGTCTTAAACATTATTCAGGCCAAATTTGGTTGAAAAGACACGATAGGGTTGCCAGCTATTGTTGGTTTTGTGTTTAATTGCAATATCTTTATTAAGCGGTTTTATCGTAGAATTTTCAAATGGTAATGATATTGTAGTGACAATAAACAGCAAATATTAAGCTTTCGATCATTTCAAAAAACTCGCTGCAGGTAACCCTAAATTTCTTTATACTCCTATAACTTCGAATGTAATTAAACAACGTGAAGCAGATTTGATATATTCTTGGATTTGATACTGGCGAAAGGTTGCCAGCACGAGTCGGTTGTGCTACTTTTGTATCAATAAATGCTTACAGTTAGTATACATACCGGAAACATTTACAATGAAAATAAATAACCGATGTTACAATTCGCAAAGTTCTGCAAATTTTTCGGATCGCAGCCCCAAACACCAACTTCAGTTTTAGTGCTGCAGGCACTGAGCATTTTCTTCATTGATGTTATATGAGATGCTGCTTTCAAAATTATGTGAAATAAGCAACTGATAACGAATATAATTAACCCGTATTTTGCTCTCATAAACGTTGAAATTCATGCCAGTGGTAATATCTGAAACCTTGCACCATATGAGTTATAATGCATTCTTAAGACGAAAGTAAAACGTGGCATTTGAAACAGTTTGGCCGTAATAAGCAGCACATGTGGTGGAATATGCACTCAAAACCTGCACGATTCTTCTACTGTTCTTCGAACATTAGTGTTTCTAGCGGTTCAGGTGCGCTAGAGTTTTTCAGTCTAAACTGTATTCTCAAGACCATTGGTGCTCGGCGAACAAACTCCCTCTCAACATTGCCAAATATCGCGCAAGCAGCTTCTCTCGCAAAACTGTACGCGTTCATTATACGTACAGCCTCAACAACACGGCACTCAGCAGGGTTGACAACATATTAGATTTTGGTGTCACCCTGGATGAAAAGCTCTGCTTCAATCTACATTACGATAGAGTGCTTTCCCGAGCAAATAAACAACTTGGTTTCATTAAGCGACGGGCCAAAGAGTTTAAGAATCTTTGGGTTACTAAATCCTTATATATTTCACTCGTGCATCCTCTTCTCGAACATGCGTGCACTATCTGGAACCCGGCTTTCGAAATTCACAGCCAAAGATTTGAGTCTGTTCAGAAGCAGTTTTTACTTTTCGCTCTGAGAGATCTTTTCAACCCTTATGATTTCAGTAATCTACCACCATACGAATATCGCCTTAAATGTATTAACTTGTTACCCCTTGCATCGAGAAGATTAATGTTATCTGCCTGCTTCAGCTTCGATGTCATCAGAGACGTGGTTAATGTCGTCTACTTGAAAGAAAAGTTTGTGCTCAATCAGCCCTTGAAAGTCACTAGATCCCGACGATTGCTTATTGAATACCAACACAAAAAAAAAACATATGCAGCAAACGAGTCAATAAATAGGCGTTGCAGGCTATTCAATAGCATGAGCGAGAACTTTCCCGCTACGATATCTAAAAAAAATTTATTTGTATTTCCTGTGCCGCTACGATATCTTAAAAATATTATGAAGGCTCTCTCTTCATAGTCTCTCCCTTTCCCCCGCCATACTAAGATATATATGTATTGTAAATTTAAATTCACTTAGCTATTTGTCATTTGTTATTCATTTAGTAATTTGTCATTTAGCTTTTACTTTATTTGTTATCTATTTGCAACTAATTTATTTTTGCGTTATTTATTAATCTTGTATGCATATATAGTTTTGTTTTTTACTTTGTTTTGGTATATTATTTTATTATATTTTGTTTCGTAATTTTATCCATGTACTATACTATTTATTCTTCTGTACATGTACACCTTACTTGGTGAATAAATAAATACATAAATATATCGGAAATTTTGTGTCCAGCATTCAGAAAAAATTGCAAAAAGTGCAACAAGCTGAATCATTCCACGATTGCATGTAAAACGAAAAACGTTCGAGAAATTAACAGTAAAACTGATGAAATGGAAAAAACAGGTGATTCAAATTATTTTATATACAACATAACAGAGAGTTGTAAATATTGTTGGGTACAAAATATTTTGGTGGAAAATCTGGGTATAGATTTCAAGCTAGATACAGGTGCCGAAGTGAATGTACTTCCTTTGAAATTTTTAAAAAGAATGAATAAGCAAAATCAGATACAGTCTACTAAAGTGACACTTGAGGCATATGGGGGTCATACAATGATACCTGTAGGTATTATTTCCTTGAAGTGCGAATATAGAAGAATCTCTTCAATACAGGAATTTGTTATAGTAGATAATAATTCAGTTCCAATTTTAGGCATATAAGGGTGCATTGAGCTAGAGTTGATAAAGAGAGTAGATTCTATTGCCAAGAAGAAAAAAAACTTAATGCTGGAATATTCTGATTTGTTTTCTGATTTGGGTAGATTTCCCATGTAGTGCAGTCTGAATATTGATCCACGAATCAATGCTACAGTCAAACCTCCGAGGAGAATTCCAAATGCGTTATATAGAAGAGTAAGATCATTTAAGGAAACTTAAAGTAATCGAAAAATTTGAAAATCCAAGTGGATGGGTAAATAGTCTTGCAATAATGGAAAAGTCAGATAAATCTGTTAGTTTATGTCATCCAAGAGATCTAAACAAAGCAATTATATCCTAACCATTTTGATTCCAAATTAAGAAGAGATTAAATCAAAATTGAATGGGATAAAATACTTTTCAGTACTTGATTTCAAAAACGAATTTTGGCAAGTAGAATTAGATACAGATAGTTTACTTTGCACATTTAGCTTGTCACGGTGTCGCGAATTATTCGTATTTGTATTTTCTAAAAAAAAAAGGACGATGGAGATTATTACCGCGAGATATCCGCCGTCTGAATTCATCTAGGCTAGTGACATCTTAGAGTTAGTTAGGGAATGTAATATAATAATAATATTTATATAATATAATATAAATATATCAGCCATCATAACCATAGACTATGTATATACGATTAATAAGCATTTAATTTTGTATTTAGTAAATTGTAATAGTTAGGGTTAGTACCTAGACACGCGATGGCTACCCTATCAATCCAAAAACCAACTTCGGGTGATATACTTGAAAAATGAGACATGAGCCGTTTTCTTAGCAAGCTTGGAATTCAAAAAAAAAAATAAAACGGAGTAAGAAAAATAATTTGAGAGACTAGAAAAGATTCCTTCGAGAAGAGAAGAGGTTTACAGTTATCTGAAGTAGACAAGAAAATATCGATTATTAAGAAGACTTGGAAAGATTCCGTCGAGAAGAGAAGAGGTTTACAGTTATCTGAAGTAGACAAAAAAATATCGATTATTAAGAGGACTTGAAAAGATTCCTTCGAGAAGAGAAGAGGTTTACAGTTATCTGAAGTAGACAAGAAAATATCGATTATTAAGAAGAGTTGGAAAGATTCCGTCGAGAAGAGAAGAGGTTTGCAGTTATCTGAAGTAGACAAGAAAATATCGATTATTAAGAAGGGACTTGGGAAGATTCCTTCGAGAAGAGAAGAGGTTTACAGTTATCTGAAGTAGACAAGAAAATATCGATTATTAAGAAGAGTTGGAAAGATTCCGTCGAGAAGAGAAGAGGTTTGCAGTTATCCGAAGTAGACAGAGTTACGATCCAAGATTTCGACCTAGAGCGATATAGGAGTACAGCAGAATCCAACGATAAGAGTCATCTGGCAGAATAAGCAACGGAATTCTACATATTTATCCAGGGTAGCCGAGCAGACAATAGGATTCGACAGAAGGGGGCCCCAGTACGACAGATTTCGTAAGTTAATGTGCACTTTATATTTCTTTTTTTGTTTTTTTTTTCTATTCAAGAAATCATATAAATCTAAGATAGCTTTTACTAAAATATATTGATGGAGTAATATAGTAATTGTATGTTTTGAAAATGAACGGTTCTTTTTTGAGATTTAATCTGGACGGCGGACGATTTTTTTGTTACGTTGCGCGATATTTTTTTAGTTAAGTAGTCACCGTCACAACTCCTCGCTTCAATACGACGGTGTTTCGGTAGTTCCGGTAAATCGAAGCGAGTGCCGCCCGAACCATCCCGATTTTCGCGAGCAAAGCCACCCGGAACTATCCTCCTTTTGTCCCAGTTTGGGAGAAAAGGTATTTTGGAACGTATTACACTTGTTTCGGTAATAAATTGGCGCCCAACGTGGGGCAAACGGTCACAATAGTACACGTGAATTTTTTTTTTAGAATTTTGCCCGGTACGCGTGATACCGTAAAGTCAGATGCGGAGAGAAAAATTTATTGAATAAATATATTTCAAATTATACATGAATTAATCCTTTGAATTCATAAAAATGAATCTTGGATATATGGTAAATCAATTGAATTCTGGTATGTTTCAGTGTGGTAATAAATGGGTAATGAAGTGCATTCGAAGGAGTGAGTTAGGGTGAAATTCACAGTTCCAAATTGTGGGAATAGCAACAGGAGCAGGAAATTGAAGATTTGATTCAATAGCTTGTAGAGAAATTCAATTTAAGGGGTCATCTTTTGAATATTACGTAGTTCATTAGATATACTGTTGAAAGGGGAAAATTTTATAGAAGGTCGTACTGAGAAACGGGATTATCCATATATAGGTTCGGATATTGTAACAAGTGAGTGTAATATTCAAGGCGGAAATTTATTGTATGTGAGTAGAGGAATTTGTCGGTTTAGATAATAAGAGCCTCGGTCAATTTTCCAAGAGACAGCATTGTGTTATTGGAGCTCATCGGTATTAGTGATTGGGTACATCTGGGGGTTTTATGCTGGTTTGCCGTTCGTCGGCAAGTTAACTTCCGTGGGAGCACTGTTATTTTGGAAGCATTGTAGATCAGTCGTGTTTCGACGTATTATCTTATTTTGTTGACATTCAGATTAGAGCGGAATACAATGAAGATTTTGGTAGATCGTTTGTCGCAAGACGAGCTCGTCTACGAGCTCGCTATCAGGGGATTTTCGGCAGATACCGTAGACAGCATGAGAAAGACCCTGAGGGCGACATTAAAAGCAGAGACGGCTCTGGATACTTCATACATTGAGATGGATTATCCATTTGATTATGATACCGATTTCACGGCGCTATCGGCAAAGGCGACGGAGATTGAGGAGTTGGTGGCTAGAGTGCCGGCGGATAAGACAGCATCGGAGTACGTGAAGGCGAGAGTCAAGATAGAGTTTGGTTTTCGACGGTTGGCGAATTTGCAGGCGGAATCAAAAGAACAGAAGGAAGGGGCTAAGTGTTTGCGCAATAGGCTCATTTTAGCGATGGGTCTTCTAGTGGAAAAGGTCGAGGAGTCAAGTGATGACGAGGTAAACCCACCAGTCTTGTGTCAAGACACAGTCACGCCACAATCTCCCAAGATCACAGGTCTGGCGGAAGTTGCCAAATGGGGGATTAAATTTAGCGGTGATTCAACAGGTTCAGTCAATGCATTCTTGGAACGCGTGGAAGAGCTGCGACTGGCACGAGGCCTTTCCAAATCACAACTTTTTAGGGCATCTGTAGACCTCCCTGACTCTCGGGCGCTGATTTGGTTTCGGGCCAACCGTAGTCTGGTTAGTTGCTGGGACGAGTTGGTGGAGGAGTTAAAGGCGGAATTCTTGCCATCCGATTATGAGAACCGGCTATGGGAAGAGATTCGGAGACGGACTCAGGGCGAAAATGAGTCGATAGGGGTCTACGTGGCCATAATGGAACGCCTTTTCAGTCGTTTAAAATCAGGTTGCTCGGAGGAGGAGAAGCTACGACTGTTACGGAGGAACATAGCACCTTTTTACCAACAGAAATTGTGCTTGACGTTGTTGACTTCTATTTCGGAGTTAGTCAAAATGGGTCGGACTCTGGATGCCACAAGGGCATCAGTGGTGGCGTTCGTGCCTCCCAACTCACGGTCTAGGCGCTGTCTGGAACCAGACCTAGCCTAAATTGGCTCAGGAAACGCGGAGCGAGTTTCAGCAGGGGCAACGTCGAATAGGGTTCAATGCTGGAACTGTAAGAAGGAGGGACATATGTCGAGGGATTGTCCGGAGCCTCGTCGTTGTTTTGGATGTGGCCGTCGGGGTGTGATGCGATCCGGTTGTCCAAATTGCCAAACTCGAGGCCATGGACAAGGATCAGGACCCCGACCAAATATCAATTCTTCGGGAAACGAACGTCGTGCCCACTAGGCGGCCGGGTAGGCACTATGACAAGGCCGCACCAGGGAAGTAGTCAACCGATGGTGGAGTATGCACTAGTGAAAGGGAAACGGGACAGCCGCCCACACTTGAGAGTGGATATAGAGGGCGTCAAAATGGAAGGGCTATTGGACTCGGGGGCAAGTCGCACAATTTTAGGAGAAAAGGGATGGTTTCACCTGGCCAGGAAGGGATTAAGGATGAACCGGGAGAAGATCGAAGAAGTGCGACTCGCGAATGGCGACACCTGTTCGGTAGCAGGGAAGATTCAATTAAAGTTCACATTAAACGGCAGAGTACATCATCTGGACACGTTGGTCATACCGTCCATCCCTCAGGAAGTGATCCTTGGGGTTGACTTTTGGCAGCGTTTTGGAGTCGTCCTCGACATGCAGGGGCAGCAATGGACTTCAATTGCATCGGCTGAATTAGTACCGGGGAAAGCGCTGCGGAGTCAGTCCCACTTGTCAGAGCAGGAGTCGGGCATCTTGCAGGATTTGCTGGAGGAGCAGTTCAAGTTAATGGGGGACGGTTTGGGTTGCGCTAAGTTCGTCGAACATACCATTAAAACAACCGCTAGCCCTATAAAACAGAGGTACTACCCTGTCTCCCCTGCTGTGCAGAAGCAGATCAACATTGAGTTGGACGATTCAATCAACATTGAGTTGGACGAGATGTTGAGGATGGGAGTGGTTGAGCCATCGTCAAGCCCGTGGTCGTCGCCGATTTTACTAGTGCGCAAGAAAGATGGATCATACCGGTTTTGCGTGGACTTTAGGAAAGTCAACGCGGTTTCAGAGAAAGACGCTTATCCCCTGCCCTACATTTCTACGACATTGGATAAATTGCGCAATGCGAAATACCTCTCGACATTAGATGTTAAGTCGGCATACTGGCAGGTGCCAATGTCGGAGGATTCTCGGCAATATACCGCTTTCACCGTGCCAGGGAGGGGTTTGTTCCAATTTCTAAGAATGCCGTTCGGTTTGCACAATTCGGGCGCAACGTGGCAACGTTTAATTGACGCAGTGCTGGGTCCCGCACTAGAGCCATTTGTGTTTACTTACCTTGACGACATCATCGTGGTAACACAAACTTTTGAGCATCATATGGAGACGTGAGGTTTTCTGTCGTCTGAGGGAGGCGGGTTTGCGGGTGTCTAAGGAAAAATGCTATTTCTGCCGGGCGAGGCTTCGTTATCTGGGGTTTATGGTGGACGAAGAGGGCCTACACGTGGATCCAGAGAAGGTACAGGCAGTGAGTAATTTTCCTCGTCCAACTTCAGTGAAGCAGGTCAGACAGTTCCTGGGAATGGTGTCCTGGTACCGGAAGTTTATCCCGGAACATGCGACATTGGTGGCACCTCTTAACGATCTTTTAAAGAAGAGCAGAAAGTTTATCTGGACGGAGGAAAGTGAACGGGCGTTTGCTGACTGCCGACATAAGTTGACTACTGCACCCATTCTGGCATGTCCCGATTTCGATCTCCCTTTCAAAGTTCAGACTGATGCCTCTGACGTGGGAATCGGGGCGGTCTTGAGCCAGGCACATGCAACGGGAGAGAAGGTAGTGTGCTATCTCAGCCGATCACTATCAAAACTCGAGAGACAATATTCGACCACAGAGAAAGAGTTTTTAGGTGTATTGTGGGCTATCGAGAAACTCCGTCCGTACATCGAAGGTAATCGTTTCGTAGTGATTACCGACCATCATTCCTTGGTTTGGCTGAATAAGTTGAAAGACCCAACCGGACGACTGGCAAGGTGGGCCGTGCGACTTCAACAATACGATTTTGAAGTTGTTCATCGAAAAGGAAAGGACCACTTGGTGCCAGATGCACTGTCCCGGGCAATAGCCAACGTCAACAGCGTATCGACCTCTTCAGAGACGGACGGGTGGTATGGGAACATGCTACGGAAAGTACGGGAGAACCCTCAAAAGTACCCGAATTGGAAGATAGTAGGAGGCATCCTGTGGAAGCACGTTAAAGGTCGGTATCCAGAGCTTCGGGAAACGAACGAATGGAAACAGGTTGTTTCTACAAAGGAGCGTTCCAAGATCATGTTCCAGTATCACGACGATCCAACAGCAGGCCATATGGGCGCCCAAAAGACCGTCGATAGACTGGCACGGCAATTCTACTGGCCGAAGATGGCAGTAGATACAAGAAATTATGTCCGGAGGTGCAAGGTCTACCAAGCTGTTAAGGTAGAGCGGAAGTCCCCCATGGGACACATGGTATCAAGGTGTGAAGAAGCGATTTCCCCATGGGAAATGATCTGTATAGACTTAGTAGGACCTTTACCACGGTCTCTACATGGGCATGCGTACATCCTTACAGTAGTAGACTATGCTACCAAGATGCCACTACTATTCCCTTTGAGGAAAGCAACAGGCGCGGCAGTGGTTCGTTTGCTCGAGGAACACGTCATCTTTTTATTTGGAGTTCCGCGAGTCATTGTATGTGACAATGGAGGACAATTTCGATCTAAAGAACTCGCGTGGGCAGCTGAGACTCTTGGCATTACAATAAGGTTCACTGCACTGTATCACCCACAAGCAAATCCAGCGGAACGCGTCAATCAAAACATCAAGCGCCTACTCAGGTCATACGTATCGGAGAATCACAGGGAATGGGATAGGGTGCTGCCGAAGATCGGTTGTGCTCTACGAACATGCACTCACGAAAACATGAAGACAACCCCCTATTTCCTGAATTTTGGGAGGGAAATGACCATTCAACCGAGGATTCCTAAAGGTCCGAATGCGTGCGAGAACGGAAGCAGTGTAGAAGACGAAACCAAGAAGGCGGAGCTACTACAAAAGGTCCGGGAAGAGGTTCTTGAACGATTGAAGATGGCGGCGCGTAAATCAAAGACGCGCTATGACTTGAGACATCGGGGTGAACAATTTCTACCGAGGGATCTGGTATGGCGTCGAAATTATGTACTCTCAGACGCGGCAAAGTACTTCTCCGCCAAACTGGCTCCCGAGTATGTGGGACCGTTCTACGTGAAAAGAAAGGTGTCTGGCTGAACTTATGAGCTGGAAGATTCTGACGGAAAAGCCACGGGGGTGTGGCACGCCAAGGACCTAAAAAGCTACGTGGCATGAAGTACGGTAACCAAGATATGAATTTAACAGTGGTGTAACAGAATCGGGCTAACTACAGAGGGGTCATTTAGTTGTATAGGTTAGCATTAATGGTAGCCATAACTCGAATAGCAGATAACAAGAGCAGATTAGTCTTGATGATTTATAATATACATAAATGTTAGCGTAGATTGGTGCTGGATTATTATAATTTGAAATGGGTGAGACAGGGTATTTACAGAAGGATTAGAGTTAGTCAGGTTAGATCGAATAACTTTAGAGATAAATGAGTGGGATAATTTTATCGGATAGTCTGTATATAATTTTGAACATAGATAAAAGAAATACCATGATATTGTGATTGGCTCCGTGGTGATCCACATAATTTTTTTATCTTGTTCCTATAGTTTTCTTTTCTTTCGTTCTGTTTTTTTTGTTCGGACTCGGGTACCTTTCAGTAGCTATAAGGTTCGGAGGTTTACCTAAAATCGAGTTTGATACGCATTAGAATTTAATATAATAGAATTTAATATAATAGAGTTTAATGATCCCAACATCAGACCATATCAGAATTCAAAGTAAAAAAAAAAAAAAAAAAAAAAAAAAAAAAAAAAAAAAGTGTTTGTTTTTTTTTTTTGATTAACCTAACGAGCGATCGTGTTTGCAAATGTGTTTCTGAATCTATTAGCCCGGCACTGGGAAGGGTCGTAGAAGATTATCGAGAATTTCCATGAAATCCTCTGAAGTGAGGGGGGTGTCACGGTGTCGCGAATTATTCGTATTTGTATTTTCTAAAAAAAAAAGGACGATGGAGATTATTACCGCGAGAGATCCGCCGTCTGAATTCATCTAGGCTAGTGACATCTTAGAGTTAGTTAGGGAATGTAATATAATAATAATATTTATATAATATAATATAAATATATCAGCCATCATAACCATAGACTATGTATATACGATTAATAAGCATTTAATTTTGTATTTAGTAAATTGTAATAGTTAGGGTTAGTACCTAGACACGCGATGGCTACCCTATCAATCCAAAAACCAACTTCGGGTGATATACTTGAAAAATGAGACATGAGCCGTTTTCTTAGCAAGCTTGGAATTCAAAAAAAAAATAAGACGGAGTAAGAAAAATAATTTGAGAGACTAGAAAAGATTCCTTCGAGAAGAGAAGAGGTTTACAGTTATCTAAAGTAGACAAGAAAATATCGATTATTAAAAAGACTTGGAAAGATTCCGTCGAGAAGAGAAGAGGTTTACAGTTATCTGAAGTAGACAAGAAAATATCGATTATTAAGAGGACTTGAAAAGATTCCTTCGAGAAGAGAAGAGGTTTACAGTTATCTGAAGTAGACAAGAAAATATCGATTATTAAGAAGAGTTGGAAAGATTCCGTCGAGAAGAGAAGAGGTTTGCAGTTATCTGAAGTAGACAAGAAAATATCGATTATTAAGAAGGGACTTGGGAAGATTCCTTCGAGAAGAGAAGAGGTTTACAGTTATCTGAAGTAGACAAGAAAATATCAATTATTAAGAAGAGTTGGAAAGATTCCGTCGAGAAGCGAAGAGGTTTGCAGTTATCCGAAGTAGACAGAGTTACGATCCAAGATTTCGACCTAGAGCGATATAGGAGTACAGCAGAATCCAACGATAAGAGTCATCTGGCAGAATAAGCAACGGAATTCTACATATTCATCCAGGGTAGCCGAGCAGACAATAGGATTCGACAGAAGGGGGCCCCAGTACGACAGATTTCGTAAGTTAATGTGCACTTTATATTTCTTTTTACTAATGTTCGAAGAACATTAGTATAAAAATCGATTCGGCCAAAAATTCATATTTCTATATATATATATATATATATATATATATATATATATATATATATATATATATATATATATATATATATATATATATATATATATATATATATATATATATATATATATATATATATATGTACAAAAAATTTCAGTGAGATAATCTCGGGAACGCGCCATTCGATTGAGCTGAAACTTTCAGGATACATTGGTGTATATGCAGAATAGGTCCAGGTTTCTTTAAATGTCAGTTTTTGTAAACCTTTTCGCGCCGGCGGGCATTTAAGTGATATTTTTAATATACCTAATATTTCGTGCACAAATGATTTTCGCAAAAACAAAGTTAATAAAATAAATTTCTATCGTGTTTTACATATGAATCGGATAATGCTTTGGAATTTTTTAACCCTATGTGTGCGCTGGGTGCCTAAAAAGAGGACGGGAAAATTTGAAAATTTTTAAATTTCGATAACTTTTGACAGAGCGATTCAATCATTACCAAATTTTCAGGACATATTGATATTATTTAGTTGTAGATTTGTGTGGCTTTTAATGAGCGTGCTGGCAACCCTGTAGCTAACGCAGGTACTGAAAGTGAAAACCTCCAAATCATCGTCTCTCTTGAAAAAATGCCGTTTCGTCAAAAATAAGCCTTTCATGTGTAAATCCTGTGCTTTGTTTACATAAACAAAAAAAAAAAAAAGATATGGTATAACGGGCACGCCTGGCAACCCTTGCCCAATTTACCTATATTTTTAGCATCAAAAACTTCTGTTCACGGAAACTCACGATCCGATGGGCAGAATTATTTGAAATTCACAGCATGTATTGACCTTAAATAGGACCAGGTCTGATAGAAGTGATTTTGAAATGCGGGCCATTCTGTGCCAGTGGTGCCATCTTGAAAAACCACTAAAAAAGATAACTGTTTTTAGCCCTATAAATTCTGATTGAATCGTTTGATTTTGGCGAAACTCACACAATTGCTGGACCTTACTTTAAGCCACGTTTGGTAGAAATTTGGTTGAAAAATTCGGTTGGAGCTGCCAGCTATGATAATTTTGGTGTCTTCATTTTGAAAAAAAAAATTTGGAAGTGAAAACATTCAAACCATCGAATTTTCAAAAAAATGTCCGTTTCTTACAATAAAACCAATCTGTATATAAATCTTATGTTTTATCTACACGTTCAAAATAAAACTTTGGAAATTTCATGTCGGACAAGAACGGTAACCCTCTCCCAGTTAACCTATATTTTTAGCATCAAAAACTTCTGTTCACGGAAACTCACGAACCAATAATCAGATACAGCTAAAATTTACAGAATGCGTTGGACTTAAGTAAGACCAGATTTGATAGAAGCGATTTTGAATTGTGGGCAACTCTGTGCCAGTGGTGCCATCTTGAAAAATTACAAAGAAAAAAAACTGCTTTTTGCCCTATGAAATGTGAATAAGTTACCAGATTTTCATGAAATTGACACAGAAGCTAAACCTAACTCTAATCTCTGTTTGGTGGAAATTTGGTTGAAAAATTTGATTGGTGCTACCAGCTATGGTAATTTTTGTGTCTTTGGTTTTGAAAATTCGCTCAGGAAAATAAAACTTTTTGCACTATAACTTCCAGTGCAGTCATGAAATCAATACGAATTTCATACAATTAATGAAACCTGTCATAAACATTATTCAGGCCAAATTTGGTTGAAAAGACACGATAGGGTTGCCAGCTATTGTTGGTTTTGTGTTTAATTGCAATATCTTTATTAAGCGGTTTTATCGTAGAATTTTCAAATGGTAATGATATTGTAGTGACAATAAACAGCAAATATTAAGCTTTCGATCATTTGAAAAAACTCGCTGCAGGTAACCCTAAATTTCTTTATACTCCTATAACTTCGAATGTAATTAAACAACGTGAAGCAGATTTGATATATTCTTGGATTTGATACTGGCGAAAGGTTGCCAGCACGAGTCGGTTGTGCTACTTTTGTATCAATAAATGCTTACAGTTAGTATACATACCGGAAACATTTACAATGAAAATAAATAACCGATGTTACAATTCGCAAAGTTCTGCAAATTTTTCGGATCGCAGCCCCAAACACCAACTTCAGTTACAGTGCTGCAGGCACTGAGCATTTTCTTCATTGATGTTATATGAGATGCTGCTTTCAAAATTATGTGAAATAAGCAACTGATAACGAATATAATTAGCCCGTGTTTTGCTCTCATAAACGTTGAAATTCATGCCAGTGGTAATATCTGAAACCTTGCACCATATGAGTTATAATGCATTCTTAAGACGAAAGTAAAACGTGGCATTTGAAACAGTTTGGCCGTAATAAGCAGCACATGTGGTGGAATATGCACTCAAAACCTGCACGATTCTTCTACTGTTCTTCGAACATTAGTGTTTCTAGCGGTTCAGGTGCGCTAGAGTTTTTTTGTTTTTTTTTTCTATTCAAGAAATCATATAAATCTAAGATAGCTTTTACTAAAATATATTGATGGAGTAATATAGTAATTGTATGTTTTGAAAATGAACGGTTCTTTTTTTAAAATCTGTGAGATTTAATCTGGACGGCGGACGATTTTTTTGTTACGTTGCGCGATATTTTTTTAGTTAAGTAGTCACCGTCACAACTTCTCGCTTCAATACGACGGTGTTTCGGTAGTTCCGGTAAATCGAAGCGAGTGGCACCCGAACCATCCCGATTTTCGCGAGCAAAGCCACCCGGATCTATCCTCCTTTTGTCCCAGTTTGGGAGAAAAGGTATTTTGGAACGTATTACACTTGTTTCGGTAATAAGCTAACCATTTGAATTTGATAGGTTTAAAAGATTACCTTTTGGCATAAAATCTGCTCCGCAAATCTTTCAAAAATACACATACAAAAATGTTTGCCATTTGCCTGGGACTTTAGCATGTATCGATGATTTGATAATTTTCGGGAAAACAGAAAGTGAACATGACTGTAATCTTTTAAATGTTTTTGAAAAGGCCCGGCAGCTCAATGTAAGATTTAACTCAGCTAAGTTTCAATACAAAAAAGAGAGCGTAAATTACGTTGGTCACGTCTTCTCGAACACTGGAATCAAAGCAGATCCTGATAGAGTGTTAGTTTTACTTTGTCTAAAAAACCCTAGAAATAAGAAAGAACTACAAAAAATTTTAGGATGGATAAATTACCTCAGAACATTCGTTCCAAACTTAGCAGAAGTTTTAGAGCCTTAAAGAGCACTATTAAGAAATAATACTGAATATATAATAATAAATAATACTGATTTATTGCACGCAAATGTATACTGGCTGCGATCTCATACTGATAGTTTAAATAAAATCATCAAACAATTAGTAGCCAACGCCTCCATTTTACAAATATATGACGAAAATAAGCCTCTGGTGCTTCAGTGTGATGCTGCTCAGAGTGGCTTGGAATGTTGTTTGATGCAAGAAAGCAAGCCTGTAAGCTATGCATCTCGAAGCCTCACGCCATCAGTGATAAATTATGCACGAATTGAGAAAGAGCTATTAGCGATTACATTTGCGTGCAATAAATTTCATTTTTATATATATGACAAGACAACTACAGTCCATACTGACCACAAACCTCTTGTTTCGATCTTTTAAAAAGAACTTAATAAAGTTAATTCAACGCGTTAAAAAAAATGAAACTTAAACTTCTTAAATCTGGTTTAAAAACAGAGTATGTTTCGGAAAAATACTTGCATAACGCTGATCTTTTATCTAGATCTTATTTAAAAAGTACTAAAAGCTATGAAGATGAAGACTTTAATGAAATTATTCATACTATAAATATTAGTGAAGACAGACAACAACAACTTAAAACAGCTACAAGTGATGATTTTGTGTTGCGCAAACTGAAACAAGCCACAGCAAAGGGTTGGGCAGGAGGTAGAAGCAAAGTAGATGATGATATAAAACAGTTTTATAATTTAAAAGACGACATTTATATAGAAGATGGAATATTATTTTATCAAGATAGAGTAATTGTTCCGTGTAGTTTACAAGCCGAATATTTAAACCTTCTTCATGGAAGGCATTTGGGGACATTGAACACCAAAGAAAGAGCCAAAAGTCTTTTATATTGGACAACTTTAAATAATGATCTAGAGAAGTAAATAAATGCTTGAACTGTTTATCAAAAATATAGAAGTTCTTTGAGAAAAGACTCCTTAATTCCTTACGAGGTGCAATCTTTACCTTCATAAAAGTTGCACTAGATCTGTTTGAATTTAATAAGAACAATTATCTGGTTTTAGTAGATTATTACTCTCATTGGTTAGAAATAGTCCCTTTGAATAACAAATCTGTAGGTGAAATCATCAAAAAACTTAGAAGGATATTTGCAACGTATGGCTACCCAAAAGAGATAATTACTGATAACTATCCCTTTAACTCTTATGAGCTTGTAGGCTTGCGGAATAATATGTTGATATTAGTAAAAAGTTGCTATTGAAATCTTCAGCTATTGGATTTGAAAACGCTTTACTAGAATATAGAAACACACCTTTGATTGGATTAGATTATTCTCCTGCACAACTATTGCTGAGTAGACGCATAAGAACCAAGCTTCCTATAAATTATACTCTTTTAAAACCTACGATAGCTCAAGATGCGTACAAAAAGATCTTAGCCCAGAGAGAGAAGTCTGTAAAGTTTTACAATGCTAGAGCCAACAACAAAAAGGAAGTATTAAACGTAGGAGACGAAGTATGGATTCAAAACCAGAATAAGAGATGGTACCCAGGTAAAATAGTGTCACAACACTCATGCCCAAGGTCATTCATAGTGGAGCTTGATGAGGGCGGCACATATCATCGTAACCAAATACATATTCGGAAACGATACACCAACTTGCGAAGCAAATCCAAATGACGTGTAACATCGTGAACAAAGTTGAAGATGTGAATGAATTTAAAATTGAAACTTAAATTTAATTTAATGAATTTGTGTGTAGAATAGAAAATGAGTAGAATTATGAAATTAATCATGAATTAACTTTTGAAATATAACGTGAATAGTTTTTGGAATGTTGTGGAAAAATAAATTTGAATTAAAATGTTTCATTTTTTTAAAAAGGAGGATGGTATGTAATCTAGTACTAACACATGTAGCCTAGTGCTTAAACAACATTTATTCTACATAATATTCAATATAGTATGTAAGAATTAGTTATAAGCGAGACACAGAACAATACAGATGTTCTTGATGTAATTGAAAACCAGTTGTTTTATTATAAGTGAAAACTAAAGAGAGCGTACAAAACACCCTTAGTATTACTTGAATCTAAGCTTATTTTAATTTCGGTGTCTTCATCGAAAGTTACTGCGATAGAAAGGTGTTTGGAGTGTTCATTCGAAAAATGTGCAGATCTTAGAAAATTTAAACATTGTTACTTATTTTCATTGCAAATGTTCGCGATGTAAATACTTCATGTAAGCATTTACTGGAACGAAAAAAACAAAAAGGCCTAGTGCTGGCAGCCCTTTGCTAGCACCGTAGCAAAAACTATGTCGCATCTGCCTTACGTTGAAGTCAACCTGCTTTGCGAATTTCGTATTAATCCGATGACTGCATTGGAAGCTATTGGGATGCAAAGAAATTAAGGGTTACCATTCGCAAAAGTTTTCATATGTTCTATATCTTAATTATTGGTGTTTATTTTCACTACAAGATCACTATGATTTGAAAACTCTATGCTAAAGTCACTTACTAAAGGTACGCCAAATAAATACAAAAAAAAACATAGCTGGCAACCGTATCATTGTTTTGACATTAAATTTCTACTGAATATTGCCTACAATAAGTTTAATTTGCCATTAGAAATTCGTTATGATCCAATGACTATACTGGAAGCTATATGGCAAAGTAACCCACGTTTCAAAATCACTTCTATGAGACCTGGTCGTTTTTAAGACCAATACATTCTGTAAACTTCAATTAATTCTGATAATCGGATTGTGGGTTTCCGTGAACAGAAGTTTTTGATGCTTAAAATATAGGTGAATGCGATGCAGTTACGACATCAAAACGAAATTCATGTGATAAGTGGATCTTGTTGCATTTCTAATTCTGTAGGAACTTCGTTGAAATATCATGAGAGGGTTGAGAGATATGATGAATTTTGTAATTTATTTACATTTATTTATCGAGCGATGTTGTCATAAAATTTCCAAATGGGAATGATCTTGCAATGACAATTAACAAAAAATGTTTACGTTTCAAATATTTAAAAAGTTTGGACGGTGGTAACCCTAAAATTATATTCACTCCTATAACTAACAGCGCAGCCATTCAATTGAAACGAAATTCATAGAGTGGGTTGAACACAACGTGAAGCAGTTATGTTGCTAGCACATGATTGCCAGCACCAGACAATTTCGTGAATATTTCACCAACAGATGCTTCCATTTTGTTTTCATAAGCCAAGCATTAACAATAAAATAAGCAACCGATATTTAAATTTTCCGAGTTTGGGAAATTTTTCGCATGGCAGCCCCGGACATAGTTTAATCGCTGTTACTTTCGATGATATTCTTGGATGAAAATGAAATTCAAAGGATAGGTTGATTACGCACGAGCATGTTATGGTAGATATAAAGTTGCTGTGTTGGACAAATGCTGCCAACACTGAACATTTTCATCATTTGTGTTATTAGAAATGCTGTCAGAAAATGATATTTGTTCCTTTGAAGAAATGGTTAATATGATACTACAAAGAAGTGTATAACGTCTTCACACATTTTAAAATCCCTCAAAGACAACTTCTTTGAAAATTAATTTTCTAGCGGTTCTGATGCGCTAGACTTTTTTTATTTGATTTCGGAAAAACACTCTGTGGCAGACGACTCAATTGCAACTTTTAAGAAACTTAAATCTAATTCCTACATATTAAAACGCTCAAGAATCGCCAGAGGATGAAAGATTTGACGCCACATGTTCTCGTCTTAAAACACATGACGTTCGAAGCGGAATAAGAGAGAATCCTCCATAAATCTAAGAAATTTACATATGACCTTTTGGGGTTGAATGGAATAATTTTCACCTCTAATATAAATGGAACCTTTCCTCGAGCAAATCACGCCTTTGGATATGAATGTCGACCTAATCATTTGCATCATATCTCCAGTTACTTGCCTCATATCTCCATTGATATGCACAACCGTCTCTAACAATCTTAAGCGATTACTGAAGCAAGATACCAAGTTCATTATCTTAATGGTTTGAGAGCGAGGGTGATGAAGCTAAGCCGTAACGTGTAGACGTTCATGTTCAAGACTTCAGACATTCAACTTATTTCTTGGATTCGTACTAATTTTGTAGTGTGTTGAACTTAGGAAGGGTACTGCGTACATGTACGAATAATGTTGTTGAAATTCAGCATCTGAAAGTTTTGGATTGAACTTGTTAGTCGTTATTGATAACGACATATTCTACTTCCACTTAATCTTCGACGACATGCTGTATTGAGTAGAGAAAGAGGAATTAAAAAATGCCCAAGCCTACAACTATGCACAAACTTACTGTTTCTATTTATGTAAAGGAAAAAAAGGAGAGCTTACAATTCATTTGCCAATAGAGGGCTGCAGTTGCATGAATTGGCGGATTTATATTAATGAATGTATTTTCTCACAAAAGTTATATTCACTAACCTTGATTGATTTTGAAATTGAAAATTTTTTGCAAAAAGTAATAAGTTTCTTCATAAAATATTCCATAGTTGGCTTCCAGTTGAAGTTTCATCCGTATAAAATAAGACCACCTACCTCTTGACGTCGGGGGAAATTGTCGTGTTTTCTGGGAAATATAGATAGAACATACTTCATGGCATTAGCTGTTATGTGACTCTAGTGTAGAGTGTTGTGTAGTGCATAGAATCAGTGTTCACTTTCCCAGTCACAACCCAACCAACCATAGTGATTTGGAAGATTAGAAGATGCTCTCTTAATTGTATTTGTCCATATGACATGATTCGAGGATAAAACTCAGCTCATAAGAACAAATTGATCTCATTTGATTGATAAAAGTGTGGGTCTACCAACTGAATGTTCCTTGGTTATGACTAGACATCGGATTATATGCAATTGCATATTTACATATGCAGAATGCATATAATGGACATTTTGAAATATTTTGCATGAAGATAGTTTTTTTCTTATGCAGTGCATATTTTCCATTAAACTGTGTAAAATATGCAAATTTTAATGTTGTTCTTCAACTTAGGACCATACAATTTTAACTACGATTTTTTATTTATTAAAGGCAAATGTTTTACAAAACTTACATACTACATATAGCACAGAAACTACGGCATACACGGTCTAAAATATAATCTAAAATATGATTTTGTAACACTGTACGTGAGGAATTGATAGCAGCATCCAATTCCGTGAAGTGGCGATGACTTTTTAATTTTCACGAGGCAACGTAAAAGTGTTTCAACAAGGACACTTTTAATCAAAAGTAAAACTTTAAGTTAAACAAATATAATTTTCTGTAAACTTAACTGTAAATTTTTTGTTGCAAACCTACTCTAACCACACTCAATAAAATGTTGGTTTAATTTTACCCTTATAATAAATAGTAGGAAACTGGTTTCCTACTATTAAATATGTAAATTTACAAAAGTGCGTACAAAGAATATTTTACGTCTTAAATGTGTAATTTTTCTTACGAGCAAATCGTGTAATTTTACCCTAAAAAGATTGTAAATTTCATGAAATTTATGTATCAAAGGCTACTTTTTACGAGTCTTTTAGGGCAATAAGCGCAATTTATTCGTGAATGTCCATAAAAATGTTTACAAAAACTATAATAAAAGGTGCGTTTTTTACACTCTTGGATAGGGTAAGTTAAAGTAAATTTAGGTAACTTACCCTGCCCAAGAGTGCAAAAAACTTACCTAAAGAAAGTTTTATCAAACAAATGACATCAAAAAGTATTTATTGCGAACAATTTTAGTAATTTTGCACTACTGGAGCAGGAATTTCAGCTAACTTCTAGATAAGTTTCATTTTGAAGAAATTTGAAAAAATTTAATGATCCAAAAGTCAGCCCCTCACGACAGTTAAAATATTACCCCAAAATTAAATATCACTAACAAAAGCCTGTAAATAGGTAACTTTAAATGTTAAAAAAAGGCGAGAGTCCTATCAAATCTAGTAAACAAAACATAAACATTTTTCTTGTCAAATACAAAAACTTTTTGCAATTCCGTTAAATTTATAATTTATTTTAATTTGATATATACACTTTATACACATTATACACATTATTTTATAGCACTTATTGCTACACTTCTATTTAACTTATAGCTACACTTCTAATTAACTTATAGCTACACTTCTACACTTATTACACGAAAAGACTGACATTTAACTGCTGTTATTCAAAGCAAAGATAACGAAATATCAGACTCGTTCAGTCTAGCCAAATAACCGTCTTTCGTTACAATGTTACATCAATAATAAGTCAAAATCGAACAAATGATACAATTTTACAGCTTTGGTGTAAATGAGAGTAGCGAAGTAGTCAATTTACACTCTTATTGCTAAGGTTTACAAAACACTTTTTATTATTCAGCTGATATGACGTAAAAGCTAAAAAAAACTTTAGCGCACCTGAACCGCTAGAAAACTAATTTTCGAAGAAATTGTCTTTGAGTGACCAAAAAATTTGAAAAGACGTAATACACTTTTTTGTAGAATCATATCAACCATTCCTTATCTCAAGCAACAAAACTCAACTATAACACAAATGATGAAAATGTTCACGGCTGGCAACACTTTCCCAACGAAGCAACAATAGGTTTACCATAACAAGCTCATACTTAAATCAACTAATTCTTTGAATTTCGTTCTTATCGCAGGATTTCATCGAAAGTTTCAGCGGTTAAACGTTGTTTGAGGCTGCCATCCGAAAAATGTTCAAAACTCGGAAAATTTCAAAATGGGTTTCTTATTTTTATCGCAAATGCTTTGCATATGAGTATGTAATTTCAAGCATCTGTTGGTGCAATATTTACGAAAATGACTAATACTGGTTACCCTATGTCAGCAGCAGAGCAAAATATATACCAAATCTGCTTCACGTTAAATTAAACCCAACCAGTAAATTTCGTTTCGATTGAATCACTGCGCTGGAAGCTTTACGGGTGAAAAAAATTTTAGGGCTGCCACCCTCAAAACTTTTCAAATTTTTAAAGCGTTAATATTTGTTGTTAATTTTCATTGCAGGATTATTCCCATTTGCAAATCTAATGACATAATCGCTCAGTAAAGAAATTCCACAAAATTACAAAAATGGTCATAGCTGGCAGCCCTTTCATGATTTTTGTACGAAATTCCTACGACATTTACTTCATATTAAGGTCCATTTACTGCATGAACTTCGTTTTGATTTCTGCACTGGACCGGAAGCTATAGGGAAAAACTCTAGCGCACCTGAACCGCTAGAAAACTAATTTTCGAAGAAATTGTCTTTGAGTGACAAAAAAATGTGGAAAGACGTAATACACCTTTTTTGTAGAATCATTTCAACCATTCCTTGTTCAAAGCAACAGAACTCAACTATAACACAAATGATAAAAATGTTCAGTGCTGGCAACATTTTCCCAACGAAGCAGCAAGAAGTTTACCTTCACAAGCTCATAGTTAAATCAACTTATCCTTTGAATTTCTTTCTCATCGGAGAATTTTGTCGAAAGCTTTAGCGGTTAACGTTGTTTGAGGCTGCCATCCAAAAAATGTTCTAAACTCGAAAAATTTAAAAATTGGTTTCTTAGTTTTGTTGCAAATGTTTTGCATATGAGTATGTTATTTGAAGCATCTGTTGATGCAATAGTTACGAAAATGGCTAAAGCTGGTTACCCTGTGGCAGCAGCAAAGCAAAATATAGTCCAAATCTGCTTCACGTTAAACTAAACCCAACCAATAAATTTCGTTTTGATTGAATCACTGCGCTAAAAGTTATACGGGTGAAAAAAAATTTAGGGTTACCACCCTCAAAACTTTTCAAATTTTTAAAGCGTTAATATTTGTTGTTAATTTTCATTGCAGGATCGTTCCCATTTGCAAATATAATGACATAATCGCGCAGTAAATAAATTCAAAAAAATTACAAAAATGGTCATAGCTGGCAGCACTTTCATGATTTTTGTACGAAATTCC
>OX376372.1:85232273-85272505 GCA_947369275.1 Nemotelus nigrinus | reverse complement strand
GGTCCGAAAACTCCATCAAGGCCTTGTTGTTGCAAACTCGCCTTGAACTAATTGAGTTGCGCACAGCGCAAATATGAATTATCGGACCGAACTAGGAGATACTATGCACTGTGCACCTTTGAGCTCGGTCCGAAAATTCCATCGAGGCATTGTTGTTGCAAACTCGCCTTGAACTAATTGAGTCGCGCACAGCGCAAATATGAATTATCGGACCGAACTAGGAAATATTATGCACTGTGCACCTTTGAGCTCGGTCCGAAAATTCCATCAAAGCATTGTTGTTACAATTGCACTTGAAGAATGTTATTGAAATAAAATTTGAAATAAGGAACCCGTTACACAAACAGTTCTTTCGGCAAGGAATACTCCGCGGAAAGAACAGAAGACCCTTGTTATTGCTTTAATCGCTGAAGTACGGGACGCAATAAAAACGTTTCGCCATGGTAAGACGTAAATATGACACGTCGAAATGACATGCGTCCTCTCTGTTACAACGGACGGGCTTAAGAAGCAAGAGCGAACTCTTTACGAACAGGGAAAGGTTACTCTATTATAGCTGAGTGCGCTAAGGAACCCATCAGGTACTCAATTACAGCTGAGTGAACTGAAGTCCTTCGCATTACTTAATTTCCGATGCGTTGACTGAAGCCCTGTGGCGTCCTTCATTTACAGCTGAGTTGACTGAAGCCAGGCGTTTCTCATTTACAGCTGAGTTGACTGAAGCCAGGCTTAGCTTAGGCACGTTGGTGCGCGAAAGAAACCGTGCTGACTCCCGGGGTGAGTGTATGGCTCGAGGCTCAATGTCGAATGTCCTTGCCATGAAACACCACCATAGCTTTTCCGTCAGGATGCTGTAGGAGATATCGGGAGGTACCCAGCCGAGCTACTACTTTGGCCTTTTTAAATTTGTGGTCCAATTTGGAGTTGTAATGCTCCGTGGCCTTGCTTTGGGCAAAATTCCGCACGAACACGAGGTCTCCAGGGTTGAATTGTGTGGGTCGAGTACGTAAATTATAATATTTAGCCTGCGACTGGTATGCCAGGTCTAGTTGTCTTTGCGCTTGATGTCGAACCAATTCTTGACGGGAATGAGAGGGCAGTTCTACTGTGGGCTCCTGTAACAGATCCAGTTGACGAAGTAGCTTGTAAGAACTTCCATGTCTGGCCATGTGCTGACCAAATACTAAATAGTACGGGCTGAATCCTGTAGAAGAGTGGTGAGATGTACATAGTGCCGAATTAATTTCCGACAGCTTTTTATCCCAATCGCGTTGTGAAGGTGCTACATAGGTTTGAATAGCTGCTACCAACGAACGGTTGACTCGTTCTGATGCATTAGCTTGGGGTGAGTACACTGCCGTATATTGATGCTGTATGCCATATGTTTCGAGCAGAGAATTGAACACGTGAGAACGGAATTGAACTCCGTTATCCGTAACAATCACTTCAGGGACACCAAAAACGTGGAAAACACGCTTCTCCACGTATTCACACACCTGGGCTGCGGTGCTTTTCTTCAAAGGCTCCACGAAGGTAAACTTCGACAAATGATCCATTACCACTAGTATCCCATTGTGACCTTCCTTAGATCTGGGGTAAGGGCCCAACAGGTCTATATACAGGCGCTGAAAAATTCTGTCACTAGCGACTGCCTTCCCCATGGGTGGTCTCAGGATGTGATTTGGCGCTTTGTTCATCCGGCAAGCGTCACATGCTAGAACATAGTCCTTGACTTGTGAAGTCATTTTAGGCCAAAAGAAATGTGTCTGCAATCGTCGCAGAGTCTTGCCGATGCCTCCATGTGCACTTGTGGGCGGATCATGGGCCCGCATGATTAAATTAGCAGTAAGTTCGCTAGGAACCCATAACTTCCAACTGTCCCTTTCTTGGATGAGATCCCCGGTGGAATGTTGACAGCGTCTGTAGACATACCCATCGTTCACCTTTAGATCAGGAAGTGTGGCCGCATTTGATACGATTCTGTCGATCAACGCCAAGTATGCCTTCGATTTGAAATGAGGTGATTCCAGATTGATTTCGACGAGATCCGAGATCTCGTGGATGGTGTCACAAGCCTCGGGTGTGTGAACGCGGGAGAGCGCGTCTGGTACCACATTTTGGCTCCCTTTTCGATGCGTTATGGTGAATTTGAAGCCCTGTAATTTCAATGTCCATCTGGCAAGTCTCCCGTGCAAGTCTTGCAGGTTCATCAACCCCCTCAGAGATGCATGGTCAGTAATAACTTAAATTCCTGTCCCTCGATGTATGCTCGAAACTTCTTGGTAGCTAGTACAGCAGCTAGACATTCTTGTTCCGTCACCGTGTAATTGCGCTGAGCGGAATTTAGTTTTTGAGACATATACGCTATAGGTACTTCACTTCCGTCTTCCAGCTTTTGCATCAGAACGGCCCCCACGCCGTATTGACTTGCGTCACAGTGTATCGCAAAGGGTTTAGCGAAGTCCGGACTATGTAACACCGGAGCAGAAATAAGGCACTGCTTCAAAGCATGAAAAGCGCCTTGACTCTCATCAGTCCATTCAAATCTTTGCTTACTGGACAGCATGTTAGTCAAGGTTGCAGATGTAGCCAAAAAAGCGGGAACGAATCTCCGATACCATCCACAAATCCCTAGGAAGCGACGCAACTGTCTGGCGGTCCGTGGAATTGGGAATTCTTTTATGGCTTGGATTTTATCGGGATTTGTGCGCACAGTCCCATGGTCGATTATGTGTCCGAGATATTTCACCTCTTTCATCAGGAACTTGCTCTTCTCTACATTTATGGTCAGTCCGGAAGCACGGAGGTGGTGTGCAACTTCCTTGAGTAATGCAAGGTGTTCTTGAAAGGTTTCCGTAATCAAAAGCAGGTCATCTAGATAAATGAATACTTGATGTTTGCTATGTGCTGGAATCGCTCTATCCATCAGCCGTTGCATGGTTTGCGGCGCGTTACACAAGCCAAATGGCATGGTCACGAACTGATAGAGGGGTCGATCAGGAACAGTGAATTTTCGTCTTATCCTGTGAGTCCTTATCGAGTGGTATTTGCCAAAAGGCGTCCTTTAAGTCTAGGCTACTTATGTATTTTGCGGGTGGTAGACGACTTAGTATACCATCGATCAGAGGCAAAGGATAAGCGTCCTTCACCGTCACCTGGTTGACCTTCCTAGCGTCCAGGCACATCCTGACCTTCCCTGGTTTGACGACTAGGGTCACAGGAGACGACCAGCTGCTCTGCGATTCCTTGATTACACCTAGACTCAGCATTCGGTCAACCTCTGCATATAATAATTTTTCGATTGCAGGTGAGACGGCGAAGTGCCGTTGCTTGATGGGTTTGTTGGGGCCCACATCAATCACGTGCGAAGTGAGTGTTGTGCGTCCCAACCCTTCCTTCGCAAACGATGGAAATCTCGTAATGACTGAGTCTAGTTCTTCTTGCTGCTCTGGAGATAAGTGATGACAATTGACAGGTGATAAAGTAGACAAGGACAGTTCCTGAGAACATTGGCACGGGTCAAACAAATCAGTGGCCAAGTTAAACAAGCGCACAAAGTCAATTCCCAAATAAAGGTCCTGACTTAGCGAAGGCATTACCAAGAACTCCATAGTTTTTGTACGCCCTCGAAATCGGATGGAGCCTGTGATGCGTCCGACGGCTGAGTGTTTGGTGCCATCCGCGGTTCTTAGGCTCACATGCAATTTCTCCAAACGGTGCCGAGAGTCAGCAATGATTCTCTTCGCCAAGTCAGCCGCCAGACAGCTGACACTCGCTCCCGTGTCTATCAATCCACTGGCTTTCTCGTCGCCGAACAATGTAACTTGGGCGTAGGGCCGTAGATCACCTGTGGGTTTATCCACTACGGTAGCTGAGCAGTACTGGCTCCTTTGTTTTTTTATACGCCGCCAGAAATTACGTAGACGAAGTGTGGATCTCTTCGTTCTTTTCACGTGAGAGATTGCCTCACTACCAAAAATACGCTGACGTGCGTTTTTGTATTCCCTGACGCGAAAATGAAAAGGTTGCAGGTAACGGGGAATTGGGCTGACATCGGAGACCCGCTCCGGCTCCCCCGTAGAACTTTTTAGGTTCTTCGCGTCCGAATTATTAGAAAAAAGCGGTAATTTGTCTGCGATGGTGGGAATCGCAAGAGTGGCACTAAGAATAACATTCGTCGAAGCAGGAGAGGGTTCGCTGGCATCAGGTAAAGAGGATGGAACTGTTACGGTTTGGGGTACTGCCAAGGCCATGGTTTCGTTCCGGAGAGCTTCTGGGTGTTGGGAGCTGCTCCGGCCAGCCGGTTTTTTTGCTGGCAAGTTTCACAGTGCGGCTTATAGATGCTTTCTGCTCCACAACCGTAACAAAAAATGTTGGGCTCTTGCAGGCAATCCACATATAAATGTCCTGGCTGACGACAATTCCAGCATATCGTACTGCGAGTGACCTCAGAAACTTCGCGTGGCAACTGATCTTCATCACCAGACAGACCAGGATCCGAGAGAGCCGCCAGATGACGGCGAGTACCAAAGACCCTCTCAGGTTGCCCTAAAGCTTGGGCTTAACGTTCACGTCGCTTTACGTGCTCCCGAAGCTGCTGTGTGCTGGCGAAATGTTTGTCTACTAATTGCGATTGTAGTTCCGGCAACATATTGCCCTGCACAATGTCCAACAGATCGTGGTTGGACAATGGCATCGGAAGAGCACTAGACATTCGTCGCAGATCCCTATAAAAATCGTCAAAAGACTCGCCAGTCTTCTGGCGACGCCTTCGGATCTTGTTGGTAATTTCGCGACTAGAAGCGAAATCTCTAAACTCACGCCGAATGTCTTCGCAAAATCCTACCCATTCCACTCTCCTGACTTCTTGATGGTATTGCCAGTACCACTCCTCCGCTTCTCCCATCAACAAGCCGTCAATGTGTTGGCATAGGGCACCGAAATATCCCTGTAAAGTCTGATGTGTTAGGGCCGTCACCCTGTATAAAAACTTTTCTACGGGAATACTCCCAGATTCCCCACTGAACTTTAAATTCCACCCTGCCATGATGCTGGTGACTCGATCTGAAGCAAGTCCTCTATTTCGATAAGCACGAGGGTTTCTGGGAACCATCGGCTCTAATATACCCTGTTGGGACCTGTTTGCAGCCAGGTGGTCTGAAGGCCTAACATCCTGTGAATGTGAGGAGCGAGCTCTCCCCGGCAATGCTGGGGTAGACGTTCCCCTCTCAGAGCGTCTCCCCGAGCCATCTAGACGAGGTCCACCTGGTGAAGTTCGGGGTGTAGCACCTGGACTAGAGAGTGCCAGTGTGTGCATCTGTTGCTGCAGATTTCTCATGGTCTGCAACATCTGACTCATGTGGCTCTTAAGCTCTCCGATTTCCCTATCAGATTTTAAAGTCTTGGGATCTGTCGGAAAAGCTGATGCAGCGTCTTCGGCTTCGCCGGGCGAATTCAACAGGGGTGGCTCTGAAACGTCTGGTTCTCCGTCCAGAGGTCTGGTTTTGTGGGACCAAGTTACGGGTCGGTGGCCCTTAGGCACGGCGCCTTGCTTCAGTCGCCTATTGGTTTCGGCACGAAAATTGGGTCCACGCAAGTCCTCCGCCTTAACTTCTCTGCGGCATAATGGACACGCGGTGGACTGTGTCAAGTAACCTTGGAGGCACTCCTGGTGGTACTTGTGGTCACATCCGGTAAGCAACAAGCGATCGCTTAGCTGATACGCCTGTTGGCAGATGGCACAGCTCTCATGGCTGCCATCTTCAAAGTCTTTCGCCGCCTGTGGCGGTGGCGTTCTTTCGAACGGCATGTTTGAGAGGTGAATTAAAAGATTCCAGTGGCTTAACAACTAAGTAATGCTTAATCCTAAGTATTATGGATAAAAGATAATAAATTTTTACTGTGCAATTGCTTAAAGAAACTTTCCAGTAATCCCTATAGGATCAGTGAAAGTTGATTATTGAGAACTATCAACAAAAAGTGTTCCGAGAGTGATATACCCTAGGTTCGATAGATCAGGTTATATCAAGTGAGTTTGCTTAAACGAATTTAACTTGGACTGTGTTTTTTTTTTCTTTTTTCTTTTTGTGAGAGCGGCGGTGCTAGATTCCCTTATATGAAAACAAGAGGAAACAGAATTAAAGATTCAATAATTATTCCGAGAAAATACTAGAGAAAGGTAACATGAAATTCAAACGACTCTTGATACTAAAAATTCTATTACGAATGGAAACGAAAATGGAATGAACCTGACTTTAATGAAAACTACTGGTAAACTACTTTAATCACCCAAAGCACGGTGTAAATTATACTCAAGTACTGTGTGTTGGATTAAAAATGACTAAAATTTCAAAAGATAAGCTTCCATTCTAAAGGGATTGTACATGGCTTTCATCTTCTTTCAGGTGGTGACTCTTGACAATTCCCGAATCAGACGAGCGATATTTCGAATTTGAACAATGAATACGAGTGAGATAGAAGTAGTATTACCGATACTAGGACTTCAAGCAACAAAGAGCAAGACCACTGGACGTACTAACTAGCTGGTTGCCAGATAGCAGATTTCGCAGATAGTTTGCCCTTCGCTGACCAAAGCCACAGTAAAGGTTAACCACCTACGAAGACAGAATTTATATCACAAGACTAGTCGTTCAACAGGAAGGAGGGCGACATCTGCTTCCGCAGCCTAGACTGAACTAAATGGCTGGTTGCCGAAATAGCAGATTTCGCAGAACTGGAAAACACACTGCCTTCACGTTTAAAGCCTAAGACGGGATACAAAAACGAGAGTCTGTTATTGAAAGTTAATTAAATGTTTTATGGGCAGCTTCTAAAAGGGGCTGCAGATAGGTAATGCGAAGAACTGGTGGGATGATACCACATAAAGTAGATCTGCAGGAGTGACAACCGACCGAAAGTTTCAACGCGTTCAGCTAGTAGGAGTTATGCTCTAATGAGCATAAGTCGGTTTCACTTCAAAAAGTGTGGGGACCCACATACGGCGAAGACCGAAGTCTGTAGTTCTAAACTCGAATCTCTTCGAGCGAACCTTAAGGACTTTTACGAGCAATTCGGGCCCCACGTTGGGCGCCATTTGTAATGAAATTATGTTTGAGATAAAGTGTTGTGATGGTCTCGAATGACCATCAAAGGAAAACGAGTCATTTGTCCGTGCAGGACTGAGCTACGCGGAGTAGCTACGACTCTCACGTGACAAGGAGGTCGGCACATGCTGGCTGCCTCTAGTTCTGCTCGGGAGAAGTGGGGGGGTTCTGTTCCCTGTCACGTGTCCCAATAATCATCACATTTTGTTCATGTGCCTGTAGGACGGAGATAACACCGAAAAACCACGAGATCTTATACTGGACATTAAAGTCCAGTAAGAGCCGTGCAGGCTGACCCTGACCAGGGGTACCATTCTGACCACTGGGACCCAACGATCACCAGGGCCGAACTACAAAAAAAATTAAGGCCACCAAGAAAGGTCATTGAGCTTCCTAAGAGGCCAATACGCGCGGCCCGTTTAAGTACGCGCGCGAGTGATCGCAGATTGGTGGCCGGAGTCGAAAGGTAGTAAAGAACCAAAAAGTACGCGCAACGCTGCGAACACGAATGAGTGGGTCATGAAAACGGATGGAGCAAATACGAATAGCTTCGAAAGAAAATCCACGACAGAAAAGGAATGAAACCGACAGATTTTACCCAACGAGTCGCGAAAACCGGATAAGAAAAAAAACGTGCGCTATCGTCGAGAGCTCACCACCTGAAACACAACCACAAAAAAAATAGTTATTTAACTGCCATGACTCACCTTGTCCCGTCTGCACACCAACCTACCAACCCTTTACGAGATATAAAAGGAGTCCGCACCACCACTCTCACATCAAGAAAAAAAATTGAGATTCTACTCTAAAGCACACATGCTGCGTTTATATATTTTTATGTTCTTGGTTTGCTTAATTAAATACAAAAAAAACATTATTCTTGCTTAAACATAAAGGGATGTCAATTTCTCTTGATGATGATAATTCTATTTTTTTCAAAAAAAAACATTATTATATACTTTTTTTTTGTTGTTGTAACCTTGTTGTAACTAAATTGAGAATAACATTCAGAAGCCACAAACAATTGTGCTTTTCATTGCCTAATTTCAAACTTATATTCTCCTATGAGTTCTCCTATTTCATAGGAGGGTATTTCAGTTTTCACATAAACACTAAAGGAATATAAAGCTGACTCAAAAATTTTTTTTTCTCTTTCAATATGATAAATGATTTAAATGACAATAACGTAATACTAAGAAAAATGTAGTACTTCATATTTGACAGCATTTCTTCAAATTCAATCTGCAGTAAAAAAAAACTTTGCTCATAATGTTCAATAATTCTATTACCAAGTATACTACCTCATTCCAAATGCTTCTTTCAGATATATGTACATAAATACTAAAGGAATCAAAAAACTGCCTCAAAAAATTTAGTTATTTTTTTTTCTTTCTCTCAATATGATAAATGATTTAAATGACAAAAACTTAATAATAAGGGAAAACTAATTCATATTTGACAGCATTTCTTCAAATTCAATCTGCCTTGCAGTCAAAAAAACTTTGCTCATAATGTTCAATAGTTCTTTTACCGAGTAAACTAGCTCATTCCAAATGCTTCTACATAAAACTGTCTTTCACAAATCGTGTTTGCTTTTAACGTCTGATAATTTATGTTTGACGGCTTGTATCTCAATACACATCGTATTCTTGAAGGGTGCGTTACAGTAAAGTTAAACCAAAAAAAAATCGCACGAAAAAACAGAAAGAAAACTTTAATAGGATGACTTACAGCGATTCCACAGCGTTCGTATGAGTCCTCTTGGGCATATACAAACCAGTGTGTTGTACGAACGCCTTTTCACAAAAGTTGCATACAGGTTGCTTCACTTTCATGTGGATCTTCTTGTGCGCTACTAAAGTCCTTTTTCAACTGGAGCGGCTGCCGCAAGTTGGGTACACGCAAGGTTGTTCCGTCGAAGGCTTCGCCGTATGCTTCCTTACCATCGTCTTCCTCTCAAGGTGCTCCTTCAGTAAAGTTGGAATCATGAAACATGACAGTGTCGCTCACCAGTAGGTCGTCGCATGTGAACCGCCAGCTCCACTTTCTCGGATGAATTATCGGTTGAAATGTTCGCAGGTGAATGGCTTTAGTCGTAGGTGAACACGTTTGATCTGCGAAAAGAAGTTTTTTACTAATGTTCGAAGAACATTAGTATTAAAATCGATTCGGCCAAAAATTCATATTTCTATATATATATATATATATATATATATATATATATATATATATATATATATATATATATATATATATATATATATATATATATATATATATATATATATATATATATATATATATATATATATATATATATATATATATATATATATATATGTACAAAAAATTTCAGTGAGATAATCTCGGGAACGCGCCATTCGATTGAGCTGAAACTTTCAGGATACATTGGTGTATATGCAGAATAGGTCCAGGTCTCTTTAAATGTCAGTTATTGTAAACCTTTTCGCGCCGGCGGGCATTTAAGTGATATTTTTAATATACCTATTATTTCGTGCACAAATGATTTTCGCAAAAATAAAGTTAATAAAATAAATTTCTAACGTGTTTTACATATGAATCGGATAATGCTTTGGAATTTTTTTAACCCTATGTGTGCGCTGGGTGCCTAAAAAAGGACGGGAAAATTTGAAAATTTTTAAATTTCGATAACTTTTGACAGAGCTATTCAATCATTACCAAATTTTCAGGACGTATTGATATTATTTAGCTGTAGATTTGTGTGGCTTTTGATGAGCGTGCTGGCAACCCTGTAGCTAGGGCAGGCACTGAAAGTGAAAACCTCCAAATCATCGTCTCTCTTGAAAAAATGCCGTTTCTTCAAAAATAAGCCTTTCATATGTAAATATTGTGCTTTGTTTACATAACAAAAAAAAAGATATGGTATAACGGGCACGCCTGGCAACCCTTGCCCAATTTACCTATATTTTTAGCATCAAAAACTTCTGTTCACGGAAACTCACGATCCGATGGGCAGAATTATTTGAAATTCACAGCATGTATTGACCTTAAATAAGGCCAGGTCTGATAGAAGTGATTTTGAAATGCGGGCGATTCTGTGCCAGTGGTGCCATCTTGAAAAACCACTAAAAAAGATAACTGTTTTTAGCCCTATAAATTCTGATTGAATCGTTCGATTTTGACGAAACTTACACAATTGCTGGACCTTACTTTAAGCCACGTTTGGTAGAAGTTTGGTCGAAAAATTCGGTTGGAGTTGCCAGCTATGATAATTTTGGTGTCTTCATTTTGAAAAAAAAATTTGGAAATGAAAACATTCAAACCATCGAATATTCAAAAAAATGTCCGTTTCTTACAATAAAACCAATCTGTATATAAATCTTATGTTTTATCTACACGTTCAAAATAAAACTTTGGAAATTTCATGTCGGACAAGAACGGTAACCCTCTCCCAGTTAACCTATATTTTTAGCATCAAAAACTTCTGTTCACGGAAACTCACGAACCAATAATCAGATACAGCTAAAATTTACAGAATGCATTGGACTTAAGTAAGACCAGATTTGATAGAAGCGATTTTGAATTGTGGGCAACTCTGTGCCAGTGGTGCCATCTTGAAAAATTACAAAGAAAAAAAACTGCTTTTTGCCCTATGAAATGTGAATAAGTTACCAGATTTTCATGAAATTGACACAGAAGCTAAACCTAACTCTAATCTCTGTTTGGTGGAAATTTGGTTGAAAAATTTGATTGGTGCTACCAGCTATGGTAATTTTTGTGTCTTTGGTTTTGAAAATTCGCTCAGGAAAATAAAACTTTTTGCACTATAACTTCCAGTGCAGTCATGAAATCAATACGAATTTCATACAATTAATGAAACCTGTCATAAACATTATTCAGGCCAAATTTGGTTGAAAAGACACGATAGGGTTGCCAGCTATTGTTGGTTTTGTGTTTAATTGCAATATCTTTATTAAGCGGTTTTATCGTAGAATTTTCAAATGGTAATGATATTGTAGTGACAATAAACAGCAAATATTAAGCTTTCGATCATTTGAAAAAACTCGCTGCAGGTAACCCTAAATTTCTTTATACTCCTATAACTTCGAATGTAATTAAACAACGTGAAGCAGATTTGATATATTCTTGGATTTGATACTGGCGAAAGGTTGCCAGCACGAGTCGGTTGTGCTACTTTTGTATCAATAAATGCTTACAGTTAGTATACATACCGGAAACATTTACAATGAAAATAAATAACCGATGTTACAATTCGCAAAGTTCTGCAAATTTTTCGGATCGCAGCCCCAAACACCAACTTCAGTTACAGTGCTGCAGGCACTGAGCATTTTCTTCATTGATGTTATATGAGATGCTGCTTTCAAAATTTTGTGAAATAAGCAACTGATAACGAATATAATTAACCCGTGTTTTGCTCTCATAAACGTTGAAATTCATGCCAGTGGTAATATCTGAAACCTTGCACCATATGAGTTATAATGCATTCTTAAGACGAAAGTAAAACGTGGCATTTGAAACAGTTTGGCCGTAATAAGCAGCACATGTGGTGGAATATGCACTCAAAACCTGCACGATTCTTCTACTGTTCTTCGAACATTAGTGTTTCTAGCGGTTCAGGTGCGCTAGAGTTTTTTTTTTTTTTAGGTTGTGAGAACGACAGGCCACATTGCTCACACTTTACTGATCCTTGTTCTCCATGGCACTTCACATAGCGTCGGGTTCCCTTTTAGCCTTAAATTTTTTCCTCTTTGGAACTTACTGCACAACACATATTACAAGACCCGTTCGAATTCTAACAATCGAAACGATTCCAACTGCATTGACGGTCACACGCTTCAGACACCGGATTTATCAAACTTTGTCCCATTTGACACAGTCCTACTGGATATACGCAGCTGAGCAAACGCGCTCACTCGAACCCTGCACCTTGACTACTGGCAACGATTCGATGCAGAACCCCCTGCCAAGCTCAGTCAGCCACTTTGCTGCTTGAGCCCCGTTTATTATTTTCCCAAATCTCGTAGCATTGTTGTTGCAGGTGTTTACCCGTCTTGATCCAAATAAATGATTTCTCGGACCGAGAATTTACCGCTAAGCCAAGTTTTATTGCACGGGCTCGACATTTTTCTGAAAAAATTCAAACGCACCCAAGCAACAACAATCCCGTGCCGGGCTCTCGATCCGAGCTCCAACTTGCGGTGCCAGGCAGAAAAAAACTGATCGGACCGAGCCAGGAAATGCGAAAACTTTTAACGTTGGAGCTCGGTCCGAAAACTCCATCAAGGCCTTGTTGTTGCACTTCACATAGCACAACAACTTATCCTCATGTTTTCACTAAGTTATACTAAGTGCAAATGTATTAGTTCGAGCAATACTGAGCAGTACTGGATCACCTTCTCCTCCTGAATCTCCTGGATAGGCATCTATTTCATCAAGAAAGAGATATTTTACTGGCATAGATCTCAGTCCTACACTGCTGTTTGCTCCGGTATCAATACTTAAAATATGATATTCGTGTTGACTAAATTTACTTAGTGACTTACAAAAAAGAGAAAAAAAAGTTTTCAAAGCAGAATTAGTAAGAAAAAAGACAGCAGCGATGTTTGCAGGGTTTATTACAAACACCCTGTATACAAAATCTCAGGATCTTCATAACGGGGAATTGGAAACTAATTGAGTTGCGCACAGCGCAAATATGAATTATCGGACCGAACTAGGAAATACTATGCACTGTGCACCTTTGAGCTCGGTCCGAAAATTCCATCAAGGCATTGTTGTTGCAAACTCGCCTTGAACTTATTGAGTCGCGCACAGCGCAAATATGAATTATCGGACCGAACTAGGAAATACTATGCACTGTGCACCTTTGAGCTCGGTCCGAAAATTCCATCAAAGCATTGTTGTTACAATTGCACTTGAAGAATGTTATTGAAATAAAATTTGAAATAAGGAACCCGTTACAAAATGATAAACAGAATATGCCCATGTTATACTGCAAAAAAAATTAATAGAAAATATACAAAGCATCTTCGAAACATGTGAAATTTGTAAAAAGAATAAATCTAGAGGTCAAACAAAATATGGACTGATGTCACAATAAGTTCCAGCAACGTGACCTTTTGAGATAGTATCAGTCGGTACGATCGGTGGATTTGGTGGAAAAGGTACCTTCATCTCTAAGTTGATCACTTTATAAGATATGCATTTACACTAACGTTACGTACCCAATCTATAACAAAAAAAAAAGTTCAAAACACTCAAGAAATAGACAAGATAGACATGATAATAACAGCCCAATATCCCGGACTCAACACAAAAAAATTCAACATTTTTTTAAAAAAAAAGACATTAAACTTATTTACACAGTTTTATATGCACCTTTTTCAAATAGCCTACATGAAAAATTAAACCAAACAATAATCAATAAAATAAGATGTAAATTGTACAAAGGTTGTGTACGATTACATATTCCGTATTTTAGAGGATAAGGTTTGTGTACTTTGTACAGTACAGTATTCAATCGTAGCGTACATTTGCATCGTGTCTGTTTCGTTCGGTATATCGGTTGTGTACATGAACGCAAACATTATAGGCTGAGGTAGGGTATGTGTACTTTTCGCGTACAGTACGCTTAAGGTACGGTATTTTTTCGTTCACTGGTCAGAAGTAATGACATATCAAAGTTTGAAAAAAATCAACCTCTGCATATAATAATTTTTCGATTGCAGGTGAGACGGCGAAGTGCCGTTGCTTGATGGGTTTGTTGGGGCCCACATCAATCACGTGCGAAGTGAGTGTTGTGCGTCCCAACCCTTCCTTCGCAAACGATGGAAATCTCGTAATGACTGAGTCTAGTTCTTCTTGCTGCTCTGGAGATAAGTGATGACAATTGACAGGTGATAAAGTAGACAAGGACAGTTCCTGAGAACATTGGCACGGGTCAAACAAATCAGTGGCCAAGTTAAACAAGCGCACAAAGTCAATTCCCAAATAAAGGTCCTGACTTAGCGAAGGCATTACCAAGAACTCCATAGTTTTTGTACGCCCTCGAAATTGGATGGAGCCTGTGATGCGTCCGACGGCTGAGTGTTTGGTGCCATCCGCGGTTCTTAGGCTCATATGCAATTTCTCCAAACGGTGCCGAGAGTCAGCAATGATTCTCTTCGCCAAGTCAGCCGCCAAACAGCTGACACTCGCTCCCGTGTCTATCAATCCACTGGCTTTCTCGTCGCCGAACAATGTAACTTGGGCGTAGGGCCGTAGATCACCTGTGGGTTTATCCACTACGGTAGCTGAGCAGTACTGGCTCCTTTGTTTTTTTATACGCCGCCAGAAATTACGTAGACGAAGTGTGGATCTCTTCGTTCTTTTCACGTGAGAGATTGCCTCACTACCAAAAATACGCTGACGTGCGCTTTTGTATTCCCTGACGCGAAAATGAAAAGGTTGCAGGTAACGGGGAATTGGGCTGACATCGGAGACCCGCTCCGGCTCCCCCGTAGAACTGTTTAGGTTCCTCGCGTCCGAATTATTAGAAAAAAGCGGTAATTTGTCTGCGATGGTGGGAGTCGCAAGAGTGGCACTAGGAATAACATTCGTCGAAGCAGGAGAGGGTTCGCTGGCATCAGGTAAAGAGGACGGAACTGTTACGGTTTGGGGTACTGCCGAGGCCATGGTTTCGTTCCGGAGAGCTTCTGGGTGTTGGGAGCTGCTCCGGCCAGCCGGTTTTTTTGCTGGCAAGTTTCACAGTGCGGCTTATAGATGTTTTCTGCTCCACAACCGTAACAAAAAATGTTGGGCTCTTGCAGGCAATCCACATATAAATGTCCTGGCTGACGACAATTCCAGCATATCGTACTGCGAGTGACCTCAGAAACTTCGCGTGGCAACTGATCTTCATCACCAGTCAGACCAGGATCCGAGAGAGCCGCCAGATGACGGCGAGTACCAAAGACCCTCTCAGGTTGCCCTAAAGCTTGGGCTTAACGTTCACGTCGCTTTACGTGCTCCCGAAGCTGCTGTGTGCTGGCGAAATGTTTGTCTACTAATTGCGATTGTAGTTCCGGCAACATATTGCCCTGCACAATGTCCAACAGATCGTGGTTGGACAATGGCATCGGAAGAGCACTAAACATTCGTCGCAGATCCCTATAAAAATCGTCAAAAGACTCGCCAGTCTTCTGGCGACGCCTTCGGATCTTGTTGGTAATTTCGCGACTAGAAGCGAAATCTCTAAACTCACGCCGAATGTCTTCGCAAAATCCTACCCATTCCACTCTCCTGACTTCTTGATGGTATTGCCAGTACCACTCCTCCGCTTCTCCCATCAATAAGCCGTCAATGTGTTGGCATAGGGCACCGAAATATCCCTGTAAAGTCTGATGTGTTAGGGCCGTCACCCTGTATAAAAACTTTTCTACGGGAATACTCCCAGATTCCCCACTGAACTTTAAATTCCACCCTGCCATGATGCTGGTGACTCGATCTGAAGCAAGTCCTCTATTTCGATAAGCACGAGGGTTTCTGGGAACCATCGGCTCTAATATACCCTGTTGGGACCTGTTTGCAGCCAGGTGGTCTGAAGGCCTAACATCCTGTGAATGTGAGGAGCGAGCTCTCCCCGGCAATGCTGGGGTAGACGTTCCCCTCTCAGAGCGTCTCCCCGAGCCATCTAGACGAGGTCCACCTGGTGAAGTTCGGGGTGTAGCACCTGGACTAGAGAGTGCCAGTGTGTGCATCTGTTGCTGCAGATTTCTCATGGTCTGCAACATCTGACTCATGTGGCTCTTAAGCTCTCCGATTTCCCTATCAGATTTTAAAGTCTTGGGATCTGTCGGAAAAGCTGATGCAGCGTCTTCGGCTTCGCCGGGCGAATTCAACAGGGGTGGCTCTGAAACGTCTGGTTCTCCGTCCAGAGGTCTGGTTTTGTGGGACCAAGTTACGGGTCGGTGGCCCTTAGGCACGGCGCCTTGCTTCAGTCGCCTATTGGTTTCGGCACGAAAATTGGGTCCACGCAAGTCCTCCGCCTTAACTTCTCTGCGGCATAATGGACACGCGGTGGACTGTGTCAAGTAACCTTGGAGGCACTCCTGGTGGTACTTGTGGTCACATCCGGTAAGCAACAAGCGATCGCTTAGCTGATACGCCTGTTGGCAGATGGCACAGCTCTCATGGCTGCCATCTTCAAAGTCTTTCGCCGCCTGTGGCGGTGGCGTTCTTTCGAACGGCATGTTTGAGAGGTGAATTAAAAGATTCCAGTAGCTTAACAACTAAGTAATGCTTAATCCTAAGTATTATGGATAAAAGATAATAAATTTTTACTGTGCAATTGCTTAAAGAAACTTTCCAGTAATCCCTATAGGATCAGTGAAAGTTGATTATTGAGAACTATCAACAAAAAGTGTTCCGAGAGTGATATACCCTAGGTTCGATAGATCAGGTTATATCAAGTGAGTTTGCTTAAACGAATTTAACTTGGACTGTGTTTTTTTTTTCTTTTTTCTTTTTGTGAGAGCGGCGGTGCTAGATTCCCTTATATGAAAACAAGAGGAAACAGAATTAAAGATTCAATAATTATTCCGAGAAAATACTAGAGAAAGGTAACATGAAATTCAAACGACTCTTGATACTAAGAATTCTATTACGAATGGAAACGAAAATGGAATGAACTTTTACTGACTTTAATGAAAACTACTGGTAAACTACTTTAATCACCCAAAGCACGGTGTAAATTATACTCAAGTACTGTGTGTTGGATTAAAAATGACTAAAATTTCAAAAGATAAGCTTCCATTCTAAAGGGATTGTACATGGCTTTCATCTTCTTTCAGGTGGTGACTCTTGACAATTCCCGAATCAGACGAGCGATATTTCGAATTTGAACAATGAATACGAGTGAGATAGAAGTAGTATTACCGATACTAGGACTTCAAGCAACAAAGAGCAAGACCACTGGACGTACTAACTAGCTGGTTGCCAGATAGCAGATTTCGCAGATAGTTTGCCCTTCGCTGACCAAAGCCACAGTAAAGGTTAACCACCTACGAAGACAGAATTTATATCACAAGACTAGTCGTTCAACAGGAAGGAGGGCGACATCTGCTTCCGCAGCCTAGACTGAACTAAATGGCTGGTTGCCGAAATAGCAGATTTCGCAGAACTGGAAAACACACTGCCTTCACGTTTAAAGCCTAAGACGGGATACAAAAATGAGAGTCTGTTATTGAAAGTTAATTAAATGTTTTATGGGCAGCTTCTAAAAGGGGCTGCAGATAGGTAATGGGAAGAACTGGTGGGATGATACCACATAAAGTAGATCTGCAGGAGTGACAACCGACCGAAAGTTTCAACGCGTTCAGCTAGTAGGAGTTATGCTCTAATGAGCATAAGTCGGTTTCACTTCAAAAAGTGTGGGGACCCACATACGGCGAAGACCGAAGTCTGTAGTTCTAAACTCGAATCTCTTCGAGCGAACCTTAAGGACTTTTACGAGCAATTCGGGCCCCACGTTGGGCGCCATTTGTAATGAAATTATGTTTGAGATAAAGTGTTGTGATGGTCTCGAATGACCATCAAAGGAAAACGAGTCATTTGTCCGTGCAGGACTGAGCTACGCGGAGTAGCTACGACTCTCACGTGACAAGGAGGTCGGCACATGCTGGCTGCCTCTAGCTCTGCTCGGGAGAAGTGGGGGGGTTCTTTTCCCTGTCACGTGTCCCAATAATCATCACATTTTGTTCATGTGCCTGTAGGACGGAGATAACACCGAAAAACCACGAGATCTTATACTGGACATTAAAGTCCAGTAAGAGCCGTGCAGGCTGACCCTGACCAGGGGTACCATTCTGACCACTGGGACCCAACGATCACCAGGGCCGAACTACAAAAAAAAATTAAGGCCACCAAGAAAGGTCATTGAGCTTCCTAAGAGGCCAATACGCGCGGCCCGTTTAAGTACGCGCGCGAGGGATCGCAGATTGGTGGCCGGAGTCGAAAGGTAGTAAAGAACCAAGAAGTACGCGCAACGCTGCGAACACGAATGAGTGGGTCATGAAAACGGATGGAGCAAATACGAATAGCTTCGAAAGAAAATCCACGACAGAAAAGGAATGAAACCGACAGATTTTACCGAACGAGTCGCGAAAACCGGATAAGAAAAAAAACGTGCGCTATCGTCGAGAGCTCACCACCTGAAACACAACCACAAAAAAAATAGTTAATTAACTGCCATGACTCACCTTGTCCCGTCTGCACACCAACCTACCACCCCTTTACGAGATATAAAAGGAGTCCGCACCACCACTCTCACATCAAGAAAAAAAATTGAGATTCTACTCTAAAGCACACATGCTGCGTTTATATATTTTTATGTTCTTGGTTTGCTTAATTAAATACAAAAAAAACATTATTCTTGCTTAAACATAAAGGGATGTCAATTTCTCTTGATGATGATAATTCTATTTTTTTCAAAAAAAAACATTATTATATACTTTTTTTTTGTTGTTGTAACCTTGTTGTAACTAAATTGAGAATAACATTCAGAAGCCACAAACAATTGTGCTTTTCATTGCCTAATTTCAAACTTATATTCTCCTATGAGTTCTCCTATTTCATAGGAGGGTATTTCAGTTTTCACATAAACACTAAAGGAATATAAAGCTGACTCAAAAATTTTTTTTTCGCTTTCAATATGATAAATGATTTAAATGACAATAACGTAATACTAAGAAAAATGTAGTACTTCATATTTGACAGCATTTCTTCAAATTCAACCTGCAGTAAAAAAAAACTTTGCTCATAATGTTCAATAATTCTATTACCAAGTATACTACCTCATTCCAAATGCTTCTTTCAGATATATGTACATAAATACTAAAGGAATCAAAAAACTGCCTCAAAAAATTTAGTTATTTTTTTTTCTTTCTCTCAATATGATAAATGATTTAAATGACAAAAACTTAATAATAAGGGAAAACTAATTCATATTTGACAGCATTTCTTCAAATTCAATCTGCCTTGCAGTCAAAAAAACTTTGCTCATAATGTTCAATAGTTCTTTTACCGAGTAAACTAGCTCATTCCAAATGCTTCTACATAAAACTGTCTTTCACAAATCGTGTTTGCTTTTAACGTCTGATAATTTATGTTTGACGGCTTGTATCTCAATACACATCGTATTCTTGAAGGGTGCGTTACAGTAAAGTTAAACCAAAAAAAAATCGCACGAAAAAACAGAAAGAAAACTTTAATAGGATGACTTACAGCGATTCCACAGCGTTCGTATGAGTCCTCTTGGGCATATACAAACCAGTGTGTTGTACGAACGCCTTTTCACAAAAGTTGCATACAGGTTGCTTCACTTTCATGTGGATCTTCTTGTGCGCTACTAAAGTCCTTTTTCAACTGGAGCGGCTGCCGCAAGTTGGGTACACGCAAGGTTGTTCCGTCGAAGGCTTCGCCGTATGCTTCCTTACCATCGTCTTCCTCTCAAGGTGCTCCTTCAGTAAAGTTGGAATCATGAAACATGACAGTGTCGCTCACCAGTAGGTCGTCGCATGTGAACCGCCAGCTCCACTTTCTCGGATGAATTATCGGTTGAAATGTTCGCAGGTGAATGGCTTTAGTCGTAGGTGAACACGTTTGATCTGCGAAAAGAAGTTTTTTTTTTTTTTTAGGTTGTGAGAACGACAGGCCACATTGCTCACACTTTACTGATCCTTGTTCTCCATGGCACTTCACATAGCGTCGGGTTCCCTTTTAGCCTTAAATTTTTTCCTCTTTGGAACTTACTGCACAACACATATTACAAGACCCGTTCGAATTCTAACAATCGAAACGATTCCAACTGCATTGACGGTCACACGCTTCAGACACCGGATTTATCAAACTTTGTCCCATTTGACACAGTCCTACTGGATATACGCAGCTGAGCAAACGCGCTCACTCGAACCCTGCACCTTGACTACTGGCAACGATTCGATGCAGAACCCCCTGCCAAGCTCAGTCAGCCACTTTGCTGCTTGAGCCCCGTTTATTATTTTCCCAAATCTCGTAGCATTGTTGTTGCAGGTGTTTACCCGTCTTGATCCAAATAAATGATTTCTCGGACCGAGAATTTACCGCTAAGCCAAGTTTTATTGCACGGGCTCGACATTTTTCTGAAAAAATTCAAACGCACCCAAGCAACAACAATCCCGTGCCGGGCTCTCGATCCGAGCTCCAACTTGCGGTGCCAGGCAGAAAAAAAACTGATCGGACCGAGCCAGGAAATGCGAAAACTTTTAACGTTGGAGCTCGGTCCGAAAACTCCATCAAGGCCTTGTTGTTGCACTTCACATAGCACAACAACTTATCCTCATGTTTTCACTAAGTTATACTAAGTGCAAATGTATTAGTTCGAGCAATACTGAGCAGTACTGGATCACCTTCTCCTCCTGAATCTCCTGGATAGGCATCTATTTCATCAAGAAAGAGATATTTTACTGGCATAGATCTCAGTCCTACACTGCTGTTTGCTCCGGTATCAATACTTAAAATATGATATTCGTGTTGACTAAATTTACTTAGTGACTTACAAAAAAGAGAAAAAAAAGTTTTCAAAGCAGAATTAGTAAGAAAAAAGACAGCAGCGATGTTTGCAGGGTTTATTACAAACACCCTGTATACAAAATCTCAGGATCTTCATAACGGGGAATTGGAAACTAATTGAGTTGCGCACAGCGCAAATATGAATTATCGGACCGAACTAGGAAATACTATGCACTGTGCACCTTTGAGCTCGGTCCGAAAATTCCATCAAGGCATTGTTGTTGCAAACTCGCCTTGAACTTATTGAGTCGCGCACAGCGCAAATATGAATTATCGGACCGAACTAGGAAATACTATGCACTGTGCACCTTTGAGCTCGGTCCGAAAATTCCATCAAAGCATTGTTGTTACAATTGCACTTGAAGAATGTTATTGAAATAAAATTTGAAATAAGGAACCCGTTACAAAATGATAAACAGAATATGCCCATGTTATACTGCAAAAAAAATTAATAGAAAATATACAAAGCATCTTCGAAACATGTGAAATTTGTAAAAAGAATAAATCTAGAGGTCAAACAAAATATGGACTGATGTCACAATAAGTTCCAGCAACGTGACCTTTTGAGATAGTATCAGTCGGTACGATCGGTGGATTTGGTGGAAAAGGTACCTTCATCTCTAAGTTGATCACTTTATAAGATATGCATTTACACTAACGTTACGTACCCAATCTATAACAAAAAAAAAAGTTCAAAACACTCAAGAAATAGACAAGATAGACATGATAATAACAGCCCAATATCCCGGACTCAACACAAAAAAATTCAACATTTTTTTAAAAAAAAAGACATTAAACTTATTTACACAGTTTTATATGCACCTTTTTCAAATAGCCTACATGAAAAATTAAACCAAACAATAATCAATAAAATAAGATGTAAATTGTACAAAGGTTGTGTACGATTACATATTCCGTATTTTAGAGGATAAGGTTTGTGTACTTTGTACAGTACAGTATTCAATCGTAGCGTACATTTGCATCGTGTCTGTTTCGTTCGGTATATCGGTTGTGTACATGAACGCAAACATTATAGGCTGAGGTAGGGTATGTGTACTTTTCGCGTACAGTACGCTTAAGGTACGGTATTTTTTCGTTCACTGGTCAGAAGTAATGACATATCAAAGTTTGAAAAAAATCAACCTCTGCATATAATAATTTTTCGATTGCAGGTGAGACGGCGAAGTGCCGTTGCTTGATGGGTTTGTTGGGGCCCACATCAATCACGTGCGAAGTGAGTGTTGTGCGTCCCAACCCTTCCTTCGCAAACGATGGAAATCTCGTAATGACTGAGTCTAGTTCTTCTTGCTGCTCTGGAGATAAGTGATGACAATTGACAGGTGATAAAGTAGACAAGGACAGTTCCTGAGAACATTGGCACGGGTCAAACAAATCAGTGGCCAAGTTAAACAAGCGCACAAAGTCAATTCCCAAATAAAGGTCCTGACTTAGCGAAGGCATTACCAAGAACTCCATAGTTTTTGTACGCCCTCGAAATTGGATGGAGCCTGTGATGCGTCCGACGGCTGAGTGTTTGGTGCCATCCGCGGTTCTTAGGCTCATATGCAATTTCTCCAAACGGTGCCGAGAGTCAGCAATGATTCTCTTCGCCAAGTCAGCCGCCAAACAGCTGACACTCGCTCCCGTGTCTATCAATCCACTGGCTTTCTCGTCGCCGAACAATGTAACTTGGGCGTAGGGCCGTAGATCACCTGTGGGTTTATCCACTACGGTAGCTGAGCAGTACTGGCTCCTTTGTTTTTTTATACGCCGCCAGAAATTACGTAGACGAAGTGTGGATCTCTTCGTTCTTTTCACGTGAGAGATTGCCTCACTACCAAAAATACGCTGACGTGCGCTTTTGTATTCCCTGACGCGAAAATGAAAAGGTTGCAGGTAACGGGGAATTGGGCTGACATCGGAGACCCGCTCCGGCTCCCCCGTAGAACTGTTTAGGTTCCTCGCGTCCGAATTATTAGAAAAAAGCGGTAATTTGTCTGCGATGGTGGGAGTCGCAAGAGTGGCACTAGGAATAACATTCGTCGAAGCAGGAGAGGGTTCGCTGGCATCAGGTAAAGAGGACGGAACTGTTACGGTTTGGGGTACTGCCGAGGCCATGGTTTCGTTCCGGAGAGCTTCTGGGTGTTGGGAGCTGCTCCGGCCAGCCGGTTTTTTTGCTGGCAAGTTTCACAGTGCGGCTTATAGATGTTTTCTGCTCCACAACCGTAACAAAAAATGTTGGGCTCTTGCAGGCAATCCACATATAAATGTCCTGGCTGACGACAATTCCAGCATATCGTACTGCGAGTGACCTCAGAAACTTCGCGTGGCAACTGATCTTCATCACCAGACAGACCAGGATCCGAGAGAGCCGCCAGATGACGGCGAGTACCAAAGACCCTCTCAGGTTGCCCTAAAGCTTGGGCTTAACGTTCACGTCGCTTTACGTGCTCCCGAAGCTGCTGTGTGCTGGCGAAATGTTTGTCTAATAATTGCGATTGTAGTTCCGGCAACATATTGCCCTGCACAATGTCCAACAGATCGTGGTTGGACAATGGCATCGGAAGAGCACTAAACATTCGTCGCAGATCCCTATAAAAATCGTCAAAAGACTCGCCAGTCTTCTGGCGACGCCTTCGGATCTTGTTGGTAATTTCGCGACTAGAAGCGAAATCTCTAAACTCACGCCGAATGTCTTCGCAAAATCCTACCCATTCCACTCTCCTGACTTCTTGATGGTATTGCCAGTACCACTCCTCCGCTTCTCCCATCAACAAGCCGTCAATGTGTTGGCATAGGGCACCGAAATATCCCTGTAAAGTCTGATGTGTTAGGGCCGTCACCCTGTATAAAAACTTTTCTACGGGAATACTCCCAGATTCCCCACTGAACTTTAAATTCCACCCTGCCATGATGCTGGTGACTCGATCTGAAGCAAGTCCTCTATTTCGATAAGCACGAGGATTTCTGGGAACCATCGGCTCTAATATACCCTGTTGGGACCTGTTTGCAGCCAGGTGGTCTGAAGGCCTAACATCCTGTGAATGTGAGGAGCGAGCTCTCCCCGGCAATGCTGGGGTAGACGTTCCCCTCTCAGAGCGTCTCCCCGAGCCATCTAGACGAGGTCCACCTGGTGAAGTTCGGGGTGTAGCACCTGGACTAGAGAGTGCCAGTGTGTGCATCTGTTGCTGCAGATTTCTCATGGTCTGCAACATCTGACTCATGTGGCTCTTAAGCTCTCCGATTTCCCTATCAGATTTTAAAGTCTTGGGATCTGTCGGAAAAGCTGATGCAGCGTCTTCGGCTTCGCCGGGCGAATTCAACAGGGGTGGCTCTGAAACGTCTGGTTCTCCGTCCAGAGGTCTGGTTTTGTGGGACCAAGTTACGGGTCGGTGGCCCTTAGGCACGGCGCCTTGCTTCAGTCGCCTATTGGTTTCGGCACGAAAATTGGGTCCACGCAAGTCCTCCGCCTTAACTTCTCTGCGGCATAATGGACACGCGGTGGACTGTGTCAAGTAACCTTGGAGGCACTCCTGGTGGTACTTGTGGTCACATCCGGTAAGCAACAAGCGATCGCTTAGCTGATACGCCTGTTGGCAGATGGCACAGCTCTCATGGCTGCCATCTTCAAAGTCTTTCGCCGCCTGTGGCGGTGGCGTTCTTTCGAACGGCATGTTTGAGAGGTGAATTAAAAGATTCCAGTAGCTTAACAACTAAGTAATGCTTAATCCTAAGTATTATGGATAAAAGATAATAAATTTTTACTGTGCAATTGCTTAAAGAAACTTTCCAGTAATCCCTATAGGATCAGTGAAAGTTGATTATTGAGAACTATCAACAAAAAGTGTTCCGAGAGTGATATACCCTAGGTTCGATAGATCAGGTTATATCAAGTGAGTTTGCTTAAACGAATTTAACTTGGACTGTGTTTTTTTTTTCTTTTTTCTTTTTGTGAGAGCGGCGGTGCTAGATTCCCTTATATGAAAACAAGAGGAAACAGAATTAAAGATTCAATAATTATTCCGAGAAAATACTAGAGAAAGGTAACATGAAATTCAAACGACTCTTGATACTAAGAATTCTATTACGAATGGAAACGAAAATGGAATGAACTTTTACTGACTTTAATGAAAACTACTGGTAAACTACTTTAATCACCCAAAGCACGGTGTAAATTATACTCAAGTACTGTGTGTTGGATTAAAAATGACTAAAATTTCAAAAGATAAGCTTCCATTCTAAAGGGATTGTACATGGCTTTCATCTTCTTTCAGGTGGTGACTCTTGACAATTCCCGAATCAGACGAGCGATATTTCGAATTTGAACAATGAATACGAGTGAGATAGAAGTAGTATTACCGATACTAGGACTTCAAGCAACAAAGAGCAAGACCACTGGACGTACTAACTAGCTGGTTGCCAGATAGCAGATTTCGCAGATAGTTTGCCCTTCGCTGACCAAAGCCACAGTAAAGGTTAACCACCTACGAAGACAGAATTTATATCACAAGACTAGTCGTTCAACAGGAAGGAGGGTGACATCTGCTTCCGCAGCCTAGACTGAACTAAATGGCTGGTTGCCGAAATAGCAGATTTCGCAGAACTGGAAAACACACTGCCTTCACGTTTAAAGCCTAAGACGGGATACAAAAATGAGAGTCTGTTATTGAAAGTTAATTAAATGTTTTATGGGCAGCTTCTAAAAGGGGCTGCAGATAGGTAATGGGAAGAACTGGTGGGATGATACCACATAAAGTAGATCTGCAGGAGTGACAACCGACCGAAAGTTTCAACGCGTTCAGCTAGTAGGAGTTATGCTCTAATGAGCATAAGTCGGTTTCACTTCAAAAAGTGTGGGGACCCACATACGGCGAAGACCGAAGTCTGTAGTTCTAAACTCGAATCTCTTCGAGCGAACCTTAAGGACTTTTACGAGCAATTCGGGCCCCACGTTGGGCGCCATTTGTAATGAAATTATGTTTGAGATAAAGTGTTGTGATGGTCTCGAATGACCATCAAAGGAAAACGAGTCATTTGTCCGTGCAGGACTGAGCTACGCGGAGTAGCTACGACTCTCACGTGACAAGGAGGTCGGCACATGCTGGCTGCCTCTAGCTCTGCTCGGGAGAAGTGGGGGGGTTCTTTTCCCTGTCACGTGTCCCAATAATCATCACATTTTGTTCATGTGCCTGTAGGACGGAGATAACACCGAAAAACCACGAGATCTTATACTGGACATTAAAGTCCAGTAAGAGCCGTGCAGGCTGACCCTGACCAGGGGTACCATTCTGACCACTGGGACCCAACGATCACCAGGGCCGAACTACAAAAAAAAATTAAGGCCACCAAGAAAGGTCATTGAGCTTCCTAAGAGGCCAATACGCGCGGCCCGTTTAAGTACGCGCGCGAGGGATCGCAGATTGGTGGCCGGAGTCGAAAGGTAGTAAAGAACCAAGAAGTACGCGCAACGCTGCGAACACGAATGAGTGGGTCATGAAAACGGATGGAGCAAATACGAATAGCTTCGAAAGAAAATCCACGACAGAAAAGGAATGAAACCGACAGATTTTACCGAACGAGTCGCGAAAACCGGATAAGAAAAAAAACGTGCGCTATCGTCGAGAGCTCACCACCTGAAACACAACCACAAAAAAAATAGTTAATTAACTGCCATGACTCACCTTGTCCCGTCTGCACACCAACCTACCACCCCTTTACGAGATATAAAAGGAGTCCGCACCACCACTCTCACATCAAGAAAAAAAATTGAGATTCTACTCTAAAGCACACATGCTGCGTTTATATATTTTTATGTTCTTGGTTTGCTTAATTAAATACAAAAAAAACATTATTCTTGCTTAAACATAAAGGGATGTCAATTTCTCTTGATGATGATAATTCTATTTTTTTCAAAAAAAAACATTATTATATACTTTTTTTTGTTGTTGTAACCTTGTTGTAACTAAATTGAGAATAACATTCAGAAGCCACAAACAATTGTGCTTTTCATTGCCTAATTTCAAACTTATATTCTCCTATGAGTTCTCCTATTTCATAGGAGGGTATTTCAGTTTTCACATAAACACTAAAGGAATATAAAGCTGACTCAAAAATTTTTTTTTCTCTTTCAATATGATAAATGATTTAAATGACAATAACGTAATACTAAGAAAAATGTAGTACTTCATATTTGACAGCATTTCTTCAAATTCAATCTGCAGTAAAAAAAAACTTTGCTCATAATGTTCAATAATTCTATTACCAAGTATACTACCTCATTCCAAATGCTTCTTTCAGATATATGTACATAAATACTAAAGGAATCAAAAAACTGCCTCAAAAAATTTAGTTATTTTTTTTTCTTTCTCTCAATATGATAAATGATTTAAATGACAAAAACTTAATAATAAGGGAAAACTAATTCATATTTGACAGCATTTCTTCAAATTCAATCTGCCTTGCAGTCAAAAAAACTTTGCTCATAATGTTCAATAGTTCTTTTACCGAGTAAACTAGCTCATTCCAAATGCTTCTACATAAAACTGTCTTTCACAAATCGTGTTTGCTTTTAACGTCTGATAATTTATGTTTGACGGCTTGTATCTCAATACACATCGTATTCTTGAAGGGTGCGTTACAGTAAAGTTAAACCAAAAAAAAAATCGCACGAAAAAACAGAAAGAAAACTTTAATAGGATGACTTACAGCGATTCCACAGCGTTCGTATGAGTCCTCTTGGGCATATACAAACCAGTGTGTTGTACGAACGCCTTTTCACAAAAGTTGCATACAGGTTGCTTCACTTTCATGTGGATCTTCTTGTGCGCTACTAAAGTCCTTTTTCAACTGGAGCGGCTGCCGCAAGTTGGGTACACGCAAGGTTGTTCCGTCGAAGGCTTCGCCGTATGCTTCCTTACCATCGTCTTCCTCTCAAGGTGCTCCTTCAGTAAAGTTGGAATCATGAAACATGACAGTGTCGCTCACCAGTAGGTCGTCGCATGTGAACCGCCAGCTTTACTTTCTCGGATGAATTATCGGTTGAAATGTTCGCAGGTGAATGGCTTTAGTCGTAGGTGAACACGTTTGATCTGCGAAAAGAAGTTTTTTTTTTTTTTTAGGTTGTGAGAACGACAGGCCACATTGCTCACACTTTACTGATCCTTGTTCTCCATGGCACTTCACATAGCGTCGGGTTCCCTTTTAGCCTTAAATTTTTTCCTCTTTGGAACTTACTGCACAACACATATTACAAGACCCGTTCGAATTCTAACAATCGAAACGATTCCAACTGCATTGACGGTCACACGCTTCAGACACCGGATTTATCAAACTTTGTCCCATTTGACACAGTCCTACTGGATATACGCAGCTGAGCAAACGCGCTCACTCGAACCCTGCACCTTGACTACTGGCAACGATTCGATGCAGAACCCCCTGCCAAGCTCAGTCAGCCACTTTGCTGCTTGAGCCCCGTTTATTATTTTCCCAAATCTCGTAGCATTGTTGTTGCAGGTGTTTACCCGTCTTGATCCAAATAAATGATTTCTCGGACCGAGAATTTACCGCTAAGCCAAGTTTTATTGCACGGGCTCGACATTTTTCTGAAAAAATTCAAACGCACCCAAGCAACAACAATCCCGTGCCGGGCTCTCGATCCGAGCTCCAACTTGCGGTGCCAGGCAGAAAAAAAACTGATCGGACCGAGCCAGGAAATGCGAAAACTTTTAACGTTGGAGCTCGGTCCGAAAACTCCATCAAGGCCTTGTTGTTGCAAACTCGCCTTGAACTAATTGAGTTGCGCACAGCGCAAATATGAATTATCGGACCGAACTAGGAAATACTATGCACTGTGCACCTTTGAGCTCGGTCCGAAAATTCCATCAAGGCATTGTTGTTGCAAACTCGCCTTGAACTAATTGAGTCGCGCACAGCGCAAATATGAATTATCGGACCGAACTAGGAAATACTATGCACTGTGCACCTTTGAGCTCGGTCCGAAAATTCCATCAAAGCATTGTTGTTACAATTGCACTTGAAGAATGTTATTGAAATAAAATTTGAAATAAGGAACCCGTTACAAAATGATAAACAGAATATGCCCATGTTATACTGCAAAAAAAATTAATAGAAAATATACAAAGCATCTTCGAAACATGTGAAATTTGTAAAAAGAATAAATCTAGAGGTCAAACAAAATATGGACTGATGTCACAATAAGTTCCAGCAACGTGACCTTTTGAGATAGTATCAGTCGGTACGATCGGTGGATTTGGTGGAAAAGGTACCTTCATCTCTAAGTTGATCACTTTATAAGATATGCATTAACACTAACGTTACGTACCCAATCTATAACAAAAAAAAAAGTTCAAAACACTCAAGAAATAGACAAGATAGACATGATAATAACAGCCCAATATCCCGGACTCAACACAAAAAAATTCAACATTTTTTTAAAAAAAAAAGACATTAAACTTATTTACACAGTTTTATATGCACCTTTTTCAAATAGCCTACATGAAAAATTAAACCAAACAATAATCAATAAAATAAGATGTAAATTGTACAAAGGTTGTGTACGAGTACATATTCCGTATTTTAGAGGATAAGGTTTGTGTACTTTGTACAGTACAGTATTCAATCGTAGCGTACATTTGCATCGTGTCTGTTTCGTTCGGTATATCGGTTGTGTACATGAACGCAAACATTATAGGCTGAGGTAGGGTATGTGTACTTTTCGCGTACAGTACGCTTAAGGTACGGTATTTTTTCGTTCACTGGTCAGAAGTAATGACATATCAAAGTTTGAAAAAAATCCTTGTCTACTTTTAGGTACGCTGCACCCACACACGGCTCAAAATTTCCAATTTTTACTAATGTTCGAAGAACATTAGTATTAAAATCGCTTCGCCGAAAATCGTGATATATATATATATATATCAGCAAAACGGTTAACAGAGATAATCTCTGGAGTGGCCGATCCAATTGAGCTGAAACTTTCGGAGAACATAGATGTATATAACAGGTAGGTCCATGACTTGCTAGAATTCAGATATCTCAAACCTTTTGGCGGCAGCGGGCATTTAAGTGAAGTTTCAGGTACACCTATATTTCCAAGCAGTGTAGATTTTTGTTAAATAAAAGTACTAGGAATGAAAACTTATTATGTTTGTAGTTTGTTTATGATAAAGAATTGAAAATTTTGAGCCAGGTGTAGGCACTGAGTGCCTAAAAGTAGGCAAGGATTTTTTTTCAAATTTCGATTTGTCATAACTTCTAAGAAAAACAATGGATCGTCGTGAAATTTGCAGGGCGTATTGATGTAAACTAGAATTTAACACACATGGACTTTCAAGACTGTGCGGGCAACTCTGTAGCTACAGCAGGCTCCTGAAAACAAATCCTTCAAATCATCGAGTCTCCTGGAAAATTTTTGATTTTTGAAAATAAATTCAAATTTTTGATAAATTTTGACTTTTGTCCACCAAGTCAAATAAAAATTTCAAAAATTCCGCGGTAAACAAGAACGGCAACCCGTGATCAAATTACCTCTATTTTCAGCACGCAAAACTTCTGTTCACGAGAACTGACAATCGGAAAATGCGATCAATATGAAATTTATAGAACATGTTGGCATTAACTAGGACCAGGTCTGATAGAAGCGATTTTTAAATACGGGCAATACTGTGGTAGTGGTGCCATTTGGAAAAATCACTGAGAAAAAAAACTGGTTTTTGGCCTATAGCTTCCGATTTAGCCACCAGATTTTAACAAAATTCACGCAGTAGATGAACCTTACTCTAAGATAGATTTCATAGAAATTTGGTTGAAAAATTAGTATATGGACGCTAGCTACGGCAATTTTTGTTTCTTAAATATTGTAAATTTGCTCAGGAAAATAAAGGTTTTTCCCTATAACTTCCGATGCAGTGATGAAATCAAAACGAAATTCATGTGAAAAGCATATCTTGTTGCGTTTCTAATTCTGTAGAAATTTCGTTTTAAAACCGTGAAAGGGTTGCCAGCTATGATGAATTTTGTAATTTATTGACATTTCTTTATCGAACGATGTTGTCATAAAATTTCCAAGTGGGGGAATGATCCTGCAATGACAGATAACATCAAATATTTACGTTTCAAAAATTTGAAAAGTTTGGACAATGGTAACCCTAAAATTTAATTCACTCCTATAACTTACAACGCAGTCATTCAATCGAAACGAAATTCATAGGGTGGGTTTAACACAACGTGAAGCAGCTATGGTGCTAGCACATGATTGCCAGCACCGGACAATTTCGTAAATATCGCACCAACAGATGCTTCCATTTTCTATTCATAAGCAAACTATTTATAATAAAATAAGCAACCGATATTTAAATATTCCGAGCTTTGGAAATTTTATTGTTTGCTACTTGAACCTATAACCGAGTTTATTAGCTTATTCATCTGCATCACCCCCTTCTATGGTAAGCATAATTTATGACAAACGACTTCGATTATATAAAAGCACTAAAAGATTATATAAAAGCAAAGCATCTAAGTTATATATCTATATGCTTTTAGAATCGTTAAAAATTGGTGCAACTGCACCAAGTTGTTTATATAATGTTATTTTATTTGAATAAAGCTCTTTGCCCTATAGCGTCCAGTACAGTCATGGTATCATAACGAAATTCATATGACAAATTTAAATTATTGTAGACAATATTCAGTATAAATCTATTTTTGAAAAACAATAATAGGGTTGCCAGCTATGATTGTTTTTGTATTTTTTTAAATAGCTTTAGTAAGCGATTTTATCATAACATTTTCAAATCGTAGTGGTCTTGTATTGAAAATACACACCAAATACTACTATCTAGAAAATGTTAAAGCTCTTGCGAATGGAAACCCTAAATTTCTTTGTATCCCTACTACTTCCAATGCAGTGATCGGATCAACACGAAATTCGCAGAGCAGGTTGACTTCACTGTGAGGCAGATACGACTGCTAGCAGGAGGTGTTTTTGTTATTTTGGTACCAATAAATGCTTGCATTAAGTATTCACTTCGCGAATATACAATATATAACAATATATATGACAATACGTACAATATATAATATATAAGACAATAACAACAGTACAACAACAATATATAACAATACACTCAAAATCTGCACAAATCCTCTACTGTTCTTCGAACATTAGTATTTCTAGCGGTTCTGATGCGCTAGGGTTTTTTTATCATTGGCAAGCTAAAAACATAATAAGTTTTCATTTCCAATCCTTTTTATTAAGAAAAATTTACACTGCTTGGAAATGTAGGAGTACCTCAAAAGTCACTTAAACGCTCGCCGCCGCCAAAAAATTTAAGATATCTGAATTTCAGCAAGTCATGGACCTACCTACTATATACATCTACGTCCTCCGAAAATTTCAGTTCAATCGGATCGGCCTTTCTAGAGATTATCTCTATTAATCGATTTGCTGATATATATATATATATATATATATATATATATATATATATATATATATATATATATATATATATATATATATATATATATTTTTATGTATTTATATATAAATATATATATATATATATATATATATATATATATATATATATATATATATATATATATATATATATATATATATATATGTATATAAAGAAATATGAATTTTCGGAGAAGTGAGTTTAATACTAATTTTCTGCGAATATTAGTAAAAAGATAGCTTGGACAACGATTGCAAGAGAATGTGTCGATAAATACAACATAACAGAACATTCAGTTACAAGTTTTACACTGAAATATCTTTTAGATGGTACTAACACAAGTTTGCTACCCTAAGAATTTAAAGAATTCAAAAATGTAGAAGATTGGGAAAAAGATAGAAAATTAGCTGTACAAAATACTATAAAGTCACATGAATATAATAAAAAACTATTTGATAAAAACAGAAAAGAAATTGAATTCAATAAAGGTGATTTAGTATACAGCGAAAATGGTAATTGACTAAATAGGAAAAAATTGAATGAACTCAAGATTGGACCATTCGCAATAACAGAGAAAATATCAAACACAATATTTAAAATTTAAACTGGAAAAAGAAACGAAGAAACAGGATTATTCCACATAACAAAATTAAAACTAATAGAAGATACTTAATTGCATTAAAAATTTTTTAAAGAATATTCACATTGGGAAGGCGAGATGTAAAGAAAATAGACTTTCTTCTTTTGAATCTACCGCGCAACACTCATCTTCTCATTCAACTAGAGTATAGAACTCATTCAACTAGAGTATAAGGGTATAGACAGACCATTGAAGGCAGAAGACGAGTATTGAAGTGAATTTCTTGAAGTGTTAATAATAAACTTAAATTGTCGTATCTTTGTTTTACAGGTAAATTTGTAACTGTATATGTAGTATTAAAATCTTCGTTTTACAGAGAAACTAAACTGTTTATTATTAAACACGAGAATCAATACTCCTACATATATAAATATATATATATATATATATATATATATATATATATATATATATATATATATATATATATATATATATATATTATATAAATATATATATTTATATATCAGCAAAATGGTTAATAGAGATAATTTCTGGAGTGGCCGATTCGATTGAAATGAAATTTTCGGAGGACGTAGAAGTATATAGTAGGTAGGTCCATGACTTGCTAGAATTCAGATATTCTAAACTTTTTGGCAGCGGCGAGCGTTTTAGTGAATTTTCAGCTACTCCTATATTTCCAAGCAGTGTAAATTTTTGTTAAAATAAATTTAAGCGAATGAAAACTTATTGCGCATTAAGCTTGTCTTTGATAAAGAATTGGAAATTTTGCGCCGTGTGTGGGTGCAGAGTGCCTTAAAATAGGCAAGGATTTTTTTTCGAATTTTGATTTCTCATTTCTTGTAATAAAAACAATGGATCATCGTGAAAATTACAGACCGTATTGATGTTGACCAAAATTTAACACACATGGATTTTCAAGATCGTGCAGGTAACCCTATAGCTGCGGCATGCTACTGAAAAAAAAAATCCTTCAAATCATTGACCCTCCTGAAGCATTTTTGATTTTTGACAAACATTTGAAATTTTTGATAAATTTTATCCTTTCACCTTCATGTCAAATTGAAATTTTGAAAATTCCAATTTGCTCAAGAACGGCAACCCATCACCAAATTACCTCTATTTTTAGCACTCGAAGCTTCTGTTTACGAGAACTGACGATCGGATAATCCGCGCATAATGAAATTTACAGGACATTAACTAGGACCAGGTCTGAAAGAAGTGATTTTGAAATGTGGGCAACCCTGTGGCAGTGGTACCATCTTGAAAAATCACTGAAAAATGACTCAAAATCACTTTGATCCTGCAATGAAAATTAACAACAAAAATTAATGTTTCAAAAATTTGGAAAGTTTTGAGGGTGGCAACCCTAAATTTTTTTTCACCCGTATAACTTCCAGCGCAGTGATTCAATCAAAATGAAATTTACTGGTTGTGTTTAACTTAACGTGAAGCAGATTTGGTATATATTTAGCTTTGCTGCTAACACAAAGTGACCAGCATTAGACATTTTCGTAAATATTGCACCAACAGATGGTTGAAATTACATACTCATATGCAAAGCATTTGCAATAAAAATAAGAAACCAATTTTAAATTTTCCGAGTTTTGAACATTTTTCGGATGGCAGCTTCAAACAATGTTAAATCGTTGAAACTTTCCATGAAATCCTGCGATGAGAACGAAATTCAAAGGATGTGTTAATTTAAGTATGAGCTTGTTATGGCTAACTTATTGTTGCTTCGTTGAAAAAATTCTTCCAGCACTGAACAGTTTTGAGTTTTGTTGCTTTGGATAAGGAATGGTTGATATGATTCTACAGAAAAGTGTATAACGTTTTTCCACATATTTTTGTCACTCAAAAACAATGTCTTCGAAAATTTGTTTTCTAGTGGTTCTGATGCGCTAGAATTTTTTTTTGTTTTGTTAATTTTAGAACGTAATAGTTTCTTCAATCTCATGAAATTAATGTATTATTATAATCTTGCTCTTTAAAAATTGTGTAAAAGCTTCAAGCACTGGTGTAGTAACACGAAAAGCTATCAAATAGAGGAGAGTAATAATAATAATGAATTGTTTAATTTAGAACACTCGACCTTCTTATTGGGTGAAAGCCCGTGAAGTCCTGTTCGTTCTTCATTGTCCGCATAAGGCCTGGCTGGCCCATAAATTATTAGTGTTTTGCACATTCTCAGCTTTTATTACAAAGGAGGGACATTGGCCATTTTTGTTCTATTTTTCTTGCGTTTTGATATTCAGGCCAATGTCAGTGTTTGGAGGACCCCAGACCATTGGGGGGTCAGGGCTCCACCACCATCGGGGGCCCGAGGCTGTTTGCCTCACCTGTGTTCTTGCGAAAAAAAGAGGTAGTGTTTTTTCCCATTTATTCTTCTGCGTCGACACGAGCACTGGATCTGCTTAGTCAGCCCATGTTGTAGAACCACGGGTGGTTTCCTTTGCGGAATTAAGCCCCCTTTTGCCTTGGGCATATCATTATACCAGTTTTCGGCTACTGTACGATGACGGATGAAATTGGAGGTGGCATTCCGTTTTTCTGAGTGCCAACCGACTTATTATTTCTATGGACCCAAGCAAGTCGCAGCTAGCTAGCAAAGCGGCACCCCAGCATCCGTCGGTGTCGGTTTGAAGGTACTTCGCTTATGCAGACGAGGGGCCTTCACGGCCATTTCTAGGGTACCCTGCTCTCTGGTCAATTTTGTTTTAATTAGCCTCTTGAATGGCAGTAGCCATTCCACTTTTTGAACCTTAGCACTCTTGGTTCTGGACTTCGGTCTGGTTCTGTCTTATGCTAAGGCCTCCTCAATCAAACAATTTGCTACATATACCATCTAACCATAGTGATTGCATCAATGTCTTTGCTGATATAGTAGCTGGTGGTATCCATCCTAATGGATAAAACAATCATGCCATATCCGACAATATTTTCCGCTTAACATAATAGACGTACTCCAAATTAATGTTGATTTTATATCCAAATTCATCCAATGTTGGGAACCAAATAATACCAAGGGTCTTCAAACCATTATCATGGTTCATGTCTTAGCTTCGAAGCGTTTTACAATCTTCTACAGGAATGCCACGTAAAATTTTCTCATAATTTGCAGCCCATTTTCGTGACTTGAATCCTGCTAAATGCAGCATTTCACGTCAAACAGGCAACGAAAAAAAAGTCGAGGCTCTGGATTTCGTTTATATGTGCATAATGGTACATCTAGATGATATGAAAGTTGATGCACAAGTTTTTGTTTCTACGAGGTTTAGTTGCCGGGTAATGGGCTTCTGAATAATTGACGAAATTGATAAAAGATTTTTTTGGAAGCGGATTCAAAACCAAATCTAAAAAACATTAAACATACAGATTGGTATGAAAAATTACGTGTTGTTACTAATATATATATATATATATATATATATATATATATATATATATATATATATATATATATATATATATATATATATATATATATATATATATATATATATATATATATATATATATATATATATATATATATATATATATATATATATATATATATATATATATATATATATATATATATATATATATATATATATATATATATATATATGTGTATCATCGAAAAATTTCAGTGAGTAAATCTCGGGAACGCGCCATCCGATTGAGCTGAATGGTTTGTATGCAGAATAGGTCCAAGTCTCACTAAATGTCAATTATTGCTAACTCTTTGGCGCCGGCGGCCATTTAAATGATATTTTTAATACACCTTTTATTCCGTACAGAGATAATTTTTGCAAAAATAAAGTTGACGAAATAAATTTCGAACATGTTTTAAATGCGAATCAAATAATAATTTGGAATTTCTTTGCCCCATGTGTGCACTAGGTGCCTAAAAAGAGAGCGGGAAAATTTGAAAATTTTTAAATTGCGATAACTTTGGACAGAGCTATTCAATCATACGAAATTTTTAATACATATTGGTATTATTTAAGGGATAACACCTATGTGGAACGCTGTTTTCGAGGGTGATTTTTTGCTTTTTTTTCCAAGGAAACTTTATATTTGATTGAAAAAAAAATTACATGGCTTTATTATACATGTTGAAGTATACAAATTAATTTTTACAACGTCCTAAAATACAAAATGGCGGCTGTACCAGGCTACGAGCATCAGACGATTTTTCAAAGATGCCTCAACGGCCCGCAACTTTTCGTCGTCGCAAATGGTCTGAAACACAAAAATCAAAATTTTTCTTCAAGTTTGAACTAAAAGCAAGGGAAGTACGAACGGGTTTTCAAAAATATTGAATTTTGAAAGATTGGCGTACGGTTTTCAAAAAAAAAATTTTTTGGTAAAAAAAATCGTACAAAATCAGCCGTACAAATTAAAATTTTCAATTTATCAGCAAAATCTTACGTATTTCCGTAGATAATGATGTTGTAAAGCTTGCACCAAAATTTCAAATTGATCGGATACAAATTGGCTGAATAATCGTGCGGGCCGTATCAAAAAATGTGGTTTCGAGAAAAAAGCATTTAAAATTTGAAAGCAAAGGGCGGCTCTTTCACGTTTCTCGTTTTCGCTTTGTGGATTTATTGCCTTTTTTGTGGCAAATGTTGGTCTACTACCTGTCATACTGAATAGTAATTTACTAATGAGAAAAGTCGCTAACGGATACCTGTGGTAGGTATAAGGAGTTTGGAGCAGAGCGTGCCGTACGCGCGCCGCATAGGCTCCGACCGCACGATCGGGCGTCCAACGTTTATGCTCATAACTCGGAAAAAAAAAATTATTTTTGAAAATAACTTAAGACGTTATTCTAGACATGTTTCCCTGCCATTTTAGCAAAAACAAACAAATAGATGTTTTTGAAATTTCTACATAGGTGTTACCCGTTAATTGTAAATTTGTGAAGCTTTTAATGAGCGTGTTGGCAACCCTGTAGCAAGGGCAGGCACTGAAAATGAAAACCTGAAAATTATCGTCTCTCTTGAAAAAATGCCGCTTCTTAAAAAAAAAACCGACTCATATATAAATCTTATGTTTTGCTTACATAGCCAAATTAAAAAATTTGATATGGTACAACGGGCACGCCTGGTAACCTTTGCCCACTTTACCTATATTTTTAGCATCAAAAATTTCTGCTCACGGAAACTAATGATCCGATGAGCAGAATGCATTGAAATTTATAGAATGTATTGGTCTTAAATAGGACCAGGTCTGATAGAAGTGATTTTGAAATGCAAGCGATTCTGTGCCAGTGGTGCCTTCTTGTAAAATCACTAAAAAAAATAACTGCTTTTAGCCCTATAAATTCTGATTCAATCGATTGATTTTGACGAAATCCATACAGTAGTTGAAACTTACTTCAAATCACGTTCAGTAGAAATTTGGTTGAAAAATTGGTTGAAAAATTTGGTTGGTGCTGCCAGCTATGATAATTTTGGTGCCTTAAATTTAAAAAAATGAAAATTTGGAAGTGAAAACATTCAAACCATCAAATACCCTTAAAAATGTCCATTTCTTACAATAAAACCAATCTGTATACAAATATTTTGCTTTATCTACACGTTCAAAGTAAAACTTTGGAAATTTCAGGTCGGACAAAAACGGTAACTCTTTCCCTGGGCCATTTACACAAGCGTCCATGCGTCCACGCGTCCAAGCGTTTTTAGATTACACGAGTCAAGTCAACTCAAATCCAGTTTTTTGAAGGTGGGGCTAAGGCGGAAGTGGTCGGCTACGGTGATTGATATACCATTGACTTAATTGTTTTACTTTCGCTCTTTGTCATTTCGAGATGATAAGTGGATGAATGGATTGATATATACATAGTTTTGAGGTACAGACTTATTTATATGGAAAAAGAAATTGTCAAACGAATATGATATATCAGAATTAGAATTGTTTGAAGCTTGGTGACGACGATATTTTAATAATGTTTAGCCGTTCGGAGGCACTGACAACTTGAAAATGATAGTTTCGATTTATGTTAACTTGTCAAATGATGATATTTCCATGATTATGAAATTTCCGCGAGCCATCATGCTTACTGCTAATATATTGGATATTCTATTTGGGCTTATTAGTATGGCAGTTTTTGTTATTATATCAGTGGCGCAATTTGCAAATTATAGTGTGCATCTGATGAAAGTGAACAAGGAACACACAATTTAAGATAAGTTTTGAAGTGTTTGCGCGTGGCAAATCTATAATTCTTATGTTTCGATAACTTCGAACTAAGTTATTAAATGTAAAATAGATTTGTATATTTACTTTATTTTTATTTAACACAGTTGTAATGGTTTTGCCTTCAGTGGTGGTAAACTGTTGCTAACACTGAAAATTTCCAATGCCGCTTATTTTTTTTATGACAAGCATGCGATAGTTACAAGAAGCTTAGACTATATTACTTTTCGAAAGTTTCCAATTACTACTCGTTGATATGTTTATCAAACTCCTTCAACTACAATGCGTAATTCACCACATCATGTATGCATTGAAATTGTATGCATCACGTGAAAATTACTTTGTGTAAAACATTGATAAAAAGGGATAAAAATAAAGCAGCACCGTCATAAAATACGAACACAGAACAAAGCAATAATTTCTGGTTTCGCATTTCGTATCTGAAATGTACACTGCAAACAGAAGCGTTGCGTTATATTGTATCATGCACCCTTATATAATTAGAAAAACTGCCATACCAGGCAGCCCTAATATAATATCCAATATATTTGCAGTAAGCATTACGCCGCATGTGTATTTCCTCATTATATAACGTCTACATAACAAGTTATTATAAATCGAAGTTTTAAAATAAAATCATTTTCAAACAGCCAGGGCCCACAAACGGCTAAAAATTTAAAAACCTCTAGCGCACCTGAACCGCTAGAAAACTAATTTTCCAAGAAATTGTCTTTGAGTGACAAAAAAGTGTGGAAAGACGTAATACACTGTTTTGTAGAATCATATCAACCATTCCTTTTCCAAAGCAACAAAACTCAACTTAACACAAATGATGAAAATGTTCAGTGCTGGCAACAGTTTTCGAACGAAGCAGTAATAAGTTTACCATAACAAGCTCATACTCAAACCAACTAATCCTTTGAATTTCGTTCTCATCGCAGGATTTCATCGAAAGTTTCAGCGGTTAAACGTTGTTTGAGGCTGCCATCCGAAAAATGCTCAAAACTCGGAAAAATTTGAAAATTGATTCCTTATTTTTATTGCAAATGCTTTGCATATGAGAACGTAATTTGAAGCATCTGTTGGTGCAATATTTACGGAAATGGCTAATGCTGGTTAGCCTGTGTCAGCAGCAAAGCAAAATACATACCAAATCTGCTTTACGTTAAGTTAAACCCAACCAGTAAATTTCGTTTCGATTGAATCACTGCGCTGAAAGTTATACGGGTGAAAAGAATTTTGGGGTTGCCACCCTGAAAACTT
>OX376372.1:85224230-85232073 GCA_947369275.1 Nemotelus nigrinus | reverse complement strand
AACAAGCTAGTTATGTATATGACAACTACACAATTGTATTGTATTAAAAATGCAACAAGCTACAATTCACTAATATGAACACTCAACACTGACTTATGTTTAAAATAAACTTAATTAAACAGTAGGCTAAGAAAATTTACATTTTGAATGTACGTAGACGATTTGTCCAGTCTACTTGGAATTTTCGAAGAAATAAACAAGAATAGAGTCGAAATTCGAATTTTACTAAATACACATATCTTCCATTATAAAAAGCTATAACTGGCGCAGTCGGATTCGAATCTCGGGCTAATATTTTTTATAATAGTAAAAACAAAACAAGAGTCCGAACACGAAGCCAAAAGTCGGCTTAAAAGATCTGGTGAGGCTGCCAGGTTATCTTGTTTTAAAAAAAATAGTAATTAGTGAAAAGTTTCGATAAACAGTTGGTCGTTGCTGAAGGTAGAAACATACAGATTGTAATAAAATAGAAAAGTGATTTAATTAAAAAGTGAACAAGAAGTGATATCTCTCGCGGCTCGAAAAGTTTTCCGATTAGAAATTGATATCAACATTTTGGTTGTCAAGTTCATCTTAACTCGTTTTTCGCTTCTTTCTCGAAAAATTTACGCAAGAATAAAAAAAAACTCTAGCGCATCAGAACCGCTAGAAAACTAATTTTCGAAGAAATTGTCTTTGAGTGACAAAAAAATGTGGAAAGACGTAAATCATATCAACGATTTCTTATCCAAAGCAACAAAACTCAACTATAACACAAATGATGAAAATGTTCAGTGCTGGCATCACTTTCCCAACGAAGCAGCCATAAGTTAACCTTCACAAGCTCATACTTAAATTAACTTATCCTTTGAATTTCGTTCTCATCGGAGGATTTCATCGAAAGTTTCAGCGGTTAAACGTTGTTTGACGCTGCCATCTGACAAATGCTCAAAACTCGGAAAATTTAAAAATTGGTTTCTTATTTTTATCGCAAATGCTTTGCATATGAGTATGTAATTTAAAGCATCTGTTGATACAATATTTACGAAAATGGCTAATGCTGGTTACCTTGTATCAGCAGCAGAGCAAAATAAATACCAAATCTGCTTCACGTTAAGTAAACCCAACCAGTAAATTTCGTTTCGATTGAATCACTGCGCTTGAAGCTATACTGGTGAAAAGAATTTTAGGGTTGCCACCCTCAAAAATTTTCAAATTTTTAAAGCGTTAATATTTGTTGTTAATTTTCATTGCAGGATTATTCCCATTTGCAAATCTAATGACATAATCGCTCAGTAAAGAAATTCCACAAAATTACAAAAATGGTCATAGCTGGCAGCCCTTTCATGATTTTTGTACGAAATTCCTACGACATTTGGTTCACATAAAGGTCCGTTTACTGCATGAACTTCGTTATGATTTCTGCACTGGACCGGAAGCTATAGGGAAAAAACTTTATTTTGTTGAGCAAATTTGAAGGATTTAGGAGACAAAAATCACCATAGCTGGCAGCGCTATTCTAATTTTTCAACCGAATTTTCAACAAATGTTACATAAAGTAAAATCCAAAAACTGTGTGAGTTTTGTTAAAATATAATGGCTGAATCGGAAGTTATAGGCCAAAAAGCGGTTTTTTTTCTCAGTGATTTTTCAAGATGGTACCACTGCCACAACGTTGCTTGCATTTCAAAATCACTTCTATAAGACTTGGTCCTAGCTAATACCAACATGTTCTGTGAATTTCATTCTGATCGGGTAATCCGGTCGTCAGTTCTCGTGAACAGAACTTTCGAGTGCTGAAAATAGAGGTAATTTGGTGATGGGTTGCCGTTCTTGTGCAAATCGGAATTTTCAAAATTTCAATTTGGCATGATGGAAAAAGGTTTAGATTTATCAATGATTTGAATTTTTTGTCAAAAATCAAAAATTTCAGGAGCCTGCCGTAGCTACAGGGCTACCAACACTACCTTGAAAATTCATGTGTGTTTAATCTTAGCAAACATCAATACGCTCTACGAATTTCAAAGTGAGCCAAAGTTTTTTTTATGAAGTAATGGCAAATCAAATTTTGAAAAAAAAAATCCTTGACTACTTTTAGGCACTTAGCACCCACACACGGCTCAAAATGTTCAATTCTTTATCATAGACAAGCCTAGAACATAATTAATTTTCATTCTCAATACTTTTTTTAACAAAAGTTTACATTGCTTGGAAATATAGGAGTACCTCAAAATTCACTAAAACGCTCGCCGCCGCCAAAAAGTTTAGGACATCTGAATTTGAGAAAGTTGTGGATGTACCTACTATATACATCTACGTTCTCCGAAAATTTCAGCTCAATCGAATCGGCCACTCCAGAGAGTATCTCGGAAAATCATTTTGCTGATATATACATATATATATATATATATATATATATATATATATATATATATATATATATATATATATATATATATATATATATATATATATATATATATATATATATATATATATATATATATATATATATATATATATACATATATAAAGAAATATGAATTTTCGGCGAAACGAGTTTAATACTAATGTTCTTCGAACATTAGTAATAAACCATAGGAATCTAAATGAAACTCGACCAGTACTAGCAGATCTCATAAAGTATTTATGTATTTATGTTTGTAATGAAGCAGAAATACCCAAGCAAGTAGCGAACCTTGAAAAGCAGATTTACGTTTTTGAAGGAAAGATTGAAAAGTACACACAGTAAGTTATTATAAACTAATGTAATTATAAACTGAAAAAAATAGAAAAAGATGACGAGCAATCGGATTTGATATACAATGAAGATTGAGTGAAAGAAGAAGCGTGAAAAGAAAATTACGTATACAGAAAGTCAAGTTTTCCCAACCGAATAGTAAGCTTGCAAAGGAGAATTACAGTAACGAATTGTATTTTTAATTTATCTACATATAAGCGAATGCGATTTGGGAATGACTATATTAGGTGCGTTTTTTTGCTCCGATGCAGTGCAGAGTACAACTATGCCGGAAAAACAACGATCTAGTATAAAACAGCAGTGCATTCGCTAAACCTGACATAGGTTGCTATATTCGCTGTGGTCCCACAAAACAGCTGAAAAAAAGGGAGAAAATAACGAGTATACACTACCACAATCGATAGAAAATAGAAAAAAAACTAACAGAAAATTAATTCTTTTAACTTTCTACACATTATGAGGGCCTTTTCTAATTTCTTAACTACCAAAACATTCAACATAACCATGAAAACCGAAAGCCATCTTACAGAAAAAAATACAACTTTTCATGAGCTTTTCTTTTTTCTATCAGCACATTCTACACTTCAACACGTGAACTACAAATGACGCATAGAATTTCTGTACTAGTGAATTCACTGGTGTAGGAGTGTTGTTGTTTTCAATGCGTCTACTCTACTCTCCGCTGGATAGAGGAGCAAAAAAACGCGCCTATTATTGAAATAGTTAAAGCAGGATTTACGGAAGCTTTCAATAGAAACTTTAAATATGTCTAAAGCAGATTTATCGAATAATAATGTTAATGAAGAAAAACACTGTTCTTTAAATCATTACTAAGAAAAAGTGAAATTAAAAAGACAAATCAATCAGACTAAAAATCAGTGGGATTAATATAAAAATAAAATTTTTGAACTAAAAATCAATTCCAATAAATAAATTATATGGCAAAACGAAAGGCAGTTGTCTTCAAACGAATAGCACTTTATTTCATGTTAAGTTATTTTACTGAAGAATTCTAATATAATCAATAACAAAAGCCCTCCGGAGCTGAAAATTCGAACAGTGAGGACAATATCATAAAAAAATATATTAATAGTTTTTACCAACAATAATAACAAAAGCCCTCTGGAGCTGAAAATCCGAATAGTGAGGACAAGATCCTACAAAAAAATATATAAAAAAAAATATTTAAAAAAAAATATTAATAGTTGTTACCAACAATAATAAATAAAAAAAACTGTTCGCGAAGAACAATTGATTCAATAATCAGTAAAAAGAAATATAAAGTAACAATAAAAAAATAGTTATCACCAATAATAATGAATGAATAATAGAAAAGAAAAGAGGAGTGAAGAATATAACATAATAAGAAAAGTGGATATTAAAAATTTTGAAATGGAACAACTAATAGAAATATTACAACGTGAGTTAGCAGAAAGGGAAAGTCAATTACGGGTAGTAGGAGAAGCGTTAATACCAGCAGCGACGCAACAAGCTGCAACACAAAATAATGTACTAAAAACCATACAACATATGAGTATATTTACGGGCAATGGAGCAGTATCAAGAAACGCATTAATACGAAGCGTAGTATTTTTTCTGGAAACGATTGAGAGCGAAGAACTAAGAAAAACTGCAACGAGAAATATATATTTCGAAAAAATACAGAGAGAAAGCAAAGGATGTTATTATTAGACTACGAATGTTTATGTACTAACGTATTTTGTAAATAAGGGAGGTAAGAAATAGATATGTAAATCAAATATTTGTTTCTTAATTGTTTTATTGTAACATATTAAAATATGCATATTTTATGCAAAATATTATGCAAAATATATGCAAGATATGCAAAATATATGCAAGATATGCAAAATATATGCAAGATGTGCAAAATATATGCAAGATCTTCAAAATATATGCATTTTGAACAGTCTGCCAGATATGATGCTATTTTATTATAATTTGCATTGCCGTATGTTATAACTATTTTTTTCCAGATTAGGAAATTTAAATTGGTGACGTTTGCCTGACAATATTATTTTGTAAGCACAGAATGATTGTTCGACGTTACAAGAAGTACTTGGAGCATATTTAAATTTATTCAAATGGCATGCCTGGATCTCCTGTGGTTCTTCAAGGGACCCATCCTTCAAAATGCTGCTGACTTAATCGGAAAATCCAGGATTTCTTCTCAAAACTGCATCGGCTTTTGCAGCAACTTTTTTTTTCGAAAATTTCGCGTATGCTTTCCATATTTTTAATGATATCGACCACATATCCCAGGGTTGAATAAACTCATAAAATTATTAATTAGGATTACTTTTTATTAGATTATCAAATCATTATAAAACTTACAGTCCATATAAATGTTGTCAAGTTGCACACTTGCGTAGTTTTTCATGAACGTGCTGGCAACTCTGTAGTTACGGCAGGCACTGAAACTGAAAACATTCAAACCATCGAATCTCCTAAAATATGTCCGTTTCTTAGAATGAAAATCAACTTGTATACAAATCTTATGCTGTGTCTAAACAGTCAAGGGAAAACTTTGAAATTTTTATGCACAAGAACGGCAACCCTTTCACAATTAACCTAAATTTTTAGCATCAAAAACTTCTGTTCACGGGAACTGACGAACCAATAATCAGATGCAGTTGAAATTTACACATTTCATTGAAATTAGGTAGGACCAAGTCTGATAGAAGCGATTTTGAATTGTGGGCAACCCTGTGCTGTGGTGCCATCTTGAAAAATTACAACGAAAAAAAACTGCTTTTCGCTCTATGAATTCTGATTCAGTTACCAGATTTTTATGAAATTTACTCAGTAGTTGAATCTTACTCTAAGCCGTATTTGGTATAAATTTGGTTGAAAAATTCGATTGGTGCTGCCAGCTATGGTAATTTTTGTGTCTTTGGTTTTGAAAATTCGCTCAGGGAAATATTCTATGATAATTTTGGTGGACACAATTTTGGTGTCAAAATTTCAAGGCTCTATTCGCTGCGAAGTTACTCACTGGAAACGTGAACTCTGAGTTCTTGTTATCAAAACTTAACTTTCGTGTTTGCCACGGTGAACGTAGACATCATAGCGCCTTATCGATCCCGTTTCATAAAACCAATTATGGATTGAATGAACCAACCTGCGCAATATCCCGAAGCTTTAACTCAGCGTATCAAATGTTCGATTTTAATTATACTGTTGAAATGTTCAAGTGTCGGCTTAAACAACCGATTAATTATCTTTCATAATTACTTATGTAAATATTGTTTTTTTTTTGTAGTAATCATTCCGTTGATGTTATTGTCAATAAATAAATAAATAAATAAATAAAAAAAAGCCACTCATATATAAATCTTATGCTTTGTCTATGCAGCCAAAGTAAAAACTTTGATATTTTACAACGGGCACGTCTATTATCCCTTTCCCAATCAACCTATATTTAAAGCATCAAAAACTTCTGTTCACGGAAACTCACGATCCGATAATCAGAATTAGTTTAAATTAAAAGAATGTATAGGCCTTAAATAGGACCAAGTCTAATAGAAGTGATTCTGACATGAAGACGATTTTGTGCCGGCGGGGCCATTTTGAAAAATCACTAAGAAAAATTACTGCTTTTGGCCCTATAAATTCTGATTCAGTCACCACATTTTGACAACATTTACACAGTAGCTGGATCTTGCTTGGAGCCACGTTTATTATTAATTTGGCTGAAAAATTAGTTTGGAGCTGCCAGCTATATTAATTTTGGTGTCTTAAGTTTGAAAAATTCCTGAGGAAAATAAAGCTCTTTGCCCTATAGCTTCCAGTACAGTCATGAAATCGCAACGAAATTCAAATGGCAAATAAATTTTATTGTAGGAAATATTCAGTGGAAATTTAATTTCAAAATAATGATAGAGTTGCCAGATATGGTCGTTTTAGTATTTTTTGGCATACCTTTAGTAAGCGATTTTAGCAAAGAATTTTCAAATCTTTATAATCTTCTAGTGATAATAAACATCAAATATTAAGATCTAGAAAATTTGAAAACTTTTGTGAATGGTTGCCCTACATTTTTTTTCCATCCCTATAACTTCCAATGCAGTCATTGTCATCAATACGAAATTCGCACAACTGGTTGTGTTTAACTTAAGGCAGATGTGACATATCTTTTGCTACGGTGCTAGCAAAGGGCTACCAGCACTAAGCCTTTTTGTTATTTTCGTCCCAATAAATGCTTGCATTAAGTATTTTCATCGCAAACCTTTGCGATGAAAATAAGAAAACAATGTTTAAATTTTCTGAGATCTGCACATTTTTCGGATGAACCCCAAACACCTTTCAATTGCTGTAAATTTCGATAAAGTCACCGAAATTAAAATAAGCTTAGATTCTATTATTACTTAGGGCGTATTAGTTTTAAGTAGGAAAAGTAAGTAGTGGTAGAATACACACTCAAAATCCGTACAAATCCTCTAAAGTTCTTCGAACATTAGTGTTTCTAGCCGTTCTGATGCGCAAAGGTTTTTTTTTTTAAATTGAAACGAAGTCTAGAGGCAGATTTGTCTTTGGACAAACGGTTTAGAGTTAGTTCTATAAAAAGAGGAGGGTGATGAGGATCAGGGCGCACGTACGGAGATAGAAAAGGACTCAAGCACAAGGAAGATAGGTGAAGGTTAGACGGAACAAGATCGAGAATCCGGTTGTTATTATTGGGTACGTTGTTGAATTGTGAAAATGAGTAAAGGGACATAAAGGAGGAAGTGGCAAGAGAAATATTGTTTGAAGATAAAATAAATGAAAAAGTTTTATCCCAATCCAGTGACGGCACATTAAAATCACCACATATCAGTAAAGAAGCAGAAGGGAAGCGGTGATTGAGGTAGGACGAGATTTTCGCAAAAAAACTTTCATATACGAGAACTGGGCTACTAAAAGGGATGTAGATTGAGGAAACTAGCAGCAATGATGATGGTGAAGGAGAAATATGAACAATCACACATTCAACCGGGGCGGAAGGAATGAAGTCACTGCAGAACGGTCCGCTTAGAGATTTTTGTATATCAATTAAAACATCACCACCTCCTAATGAAAGATTACTCACAGATCGACTACGATCTC
>OX376372.1:85201730-85219230 GCA_947369275.1 Nemotelus nigrinus | reverse complement strand
GACGTTGCCAGTGGAACTATTCATTTATCGAAATGTCGCATAAACCAGACAGACCTTACCCGTCAAATTTAATCTGTTGACTGGTTCTGGCGATTGCACTGATCTCGACGTGATTCCGGATGACAAGGTCTGGAGGCGGCCCTGGGCGATAATTTTGGGGATGGCTACACGGATGTCAACCTGATGGAGTGTATAAGAGATAGGAAACAGCGGTCGAATGAAATCTATGACGATTTCTGTACAGACGTGTACAAATTGGCTGATTGCCTTCAGTGTCCCATAGCAGATGGTGAGCTGTCCGACATCTTTACGCGTAACATATTGCCGGAAATTTACTGCGTTCTGCTTTGGAGTCATCTAATTTCTGTAAGAATGCTCCGGCAGGCCGTCCTCTATGTGGGAAACTTTGAGATGGAGCTCAGGAATCATCACCGATCTACACCATGGAGAACCGCCAATGGAGGACTGGAGAAGGAGCCCCTGGATAACAGCAAAAAAGCCCTACTGAAGAGTCCAGAATTGCAGCCGTCACGGTCTTGCCTGCCTGCTGGAACTGCGGAAAGGTGGGTCATCGTTTTGACGACAGTTTAGAGCCCAGCACCATTTTCTGCTATGGTTGCGGAAAGGTGGATACGTATCAACCGAATCGCAGTAACCGTGAAGCAAAAAACGAACCACAAAGAGCACCGAACAAGACCTCACGGTTTCCCCACTGCATACCACTTTCACCTCGCTCCAGCAGGTTGACAGGTATAGGGAAGTAACACCCGATTCCACCAGCCCTACCAATGATAATGCTGGAACCCAGACTGATAATGATAGTATTACCTTATATACACCACACACGCAGGCAGGGCTTCCAACACTTTTGGTTTTTCTGCCATACCACCAGCGTTTGCGTAAATACACGGTGGTCCAAGACCGAATTTTTAACTCCAAAATTGTCACCACCATTAGAATTCAACATGTGCCAAAACGTTCAACATTGAAGATGAGAGGTTACTATGCTCCATTTCAACGTTGGCGGTACCAACTTGATTGTGCCCCCTTGCTAGACGAACATCCAGAGGACGTTAGATAGTAAGCGCAGGTTCTACTGTTCGGCCAACTAACATCAGACTTGATAGACACGGGAGCAAACGTGAGCGTGATGGCGGCTGATCTAGCCCGCTCATTCCTCGAGAGGAACACTTTTCCCTGGAAAAGAGCTTCTCTCGGGTTGAAAACAGCTGGCGGCACTAAACATCAAGTTGTAAGCCGAGTACCAGTCGACATCACGTTCCGGGGGCTCACCAAGAGGTTGACGCTATGGATAATAGCTATGGATCAAGTACTAAAGATTAAGACATGAGCATGAATGCGCCTACTCGTGACGTCGTAAGATGCAAACACGCCTCCAAAGTATCCCAAATTAACTGTTTTTTTAGATGAATGAAGAGTACTGTTTTCGATTGTGTCCAAATCTATCTGTTAATGAGAATTTTAATGAGTATGTTGGATGTTACAAGCCTAGACAGACGGGCACTTAAATTCCTGATTTAAAATGGAGAAATTGAAAGTGCTTGAGTGTATGTTGCCTCTTTGATACTCTAATTATTGAGGTTGGCGTACAAATCACGCAAGAGCTACGTTTAAATTCTTTAAATATTTGACTTTAAATAACGAGATTATGTTTAGTTTCGCGCAGTTAGATTGTAAGCTCATTTAAGGGTAAACGACTAAAGTTAAACGAGCACTTTGCGATATTCAAATGGTTTTTTGGAATTTTCTTATTTAAGGATGTATAGTCAGAATCACCATTAAACATACATCACTTAAATGATCTTTGATGACAAATGATCATTAATATTAATTTACAATGAAATAAGTATTCTCTAACTTTGTCTTGAACATATCTTACATAATAAAAAGAAAATATCAATGCAAATCATACACTTGAGTATAATCGACGGGCTGGTACGTGGTGTCGTAGGATGCAGCGCCGAGCAGCGACCACCTATTGTCGTAATCTTGTTTCCTTGATTCATGGATAATACCCACTCCCAGCCAGAGTCTCTATCTAGGAATGAACTTCGTCCGTCTTTTCGCCCTGACCACAGACCTGTTCGTGCCGCCACAACAAGTCAAACAAACCAACAGCCTTGACACACTCGACGATTGTTCCCATCCTCTCACATAGGAGCAGTATCGCAGACTTAATGCTGTGATTGCTTGCTTTCCTTCATTTGCTGTGTAGGGCTTGTGAAAAACTTGCGCTCATTTGGCATGAAATCAACACTGGCAACCAGAAGCCTATTAAACAGAGACACTTCTCTGTTTTACCAGCGGTCGAAAAGCTCCTGTACAAGAAGATTGACCGAATGTTAGCACTGGGCGTGATCGAAGAGTCCAAGAGTGCCTGGTTATCACCTGTGACGTTGGTAGTTAAACTCTCCAAGGGTCGCTTGTGCTTGGATGCGCGAAAAGTAAACTCGGTCTCAGTGAAAGACGCTTACTTCCTGCTTCCAATTGACGGCATATTAAGTAAACTTCCGAGTGTCACCTACCTCAAGAGCCTCGACCTCAACGATGCCTTCTGGCAGATTCCTTTAGAGGAGAAGTCTAAAGAGAAGACGGCTTTCACTTTGCTCGGGTGACCTTTGAACCATTTCGTCGTGATGCCGTTTGGGTTGTGTAATGCACCCCAAACGATGTCACGACTGATAGACAAGGTTATTACACCGCATCTAAAGCACCAGGTGTTTGTGTACTTCGATGACTTGCTGAAGGTACATCACCAGGTCACTTTTGTTCTGCGTGTAAAAAGAGTAATTTTCTCTTTTGAGAAATAAAGTATCTTGGCCACTGTTATATGTATGCACTTGATATGCACATTAGAAGCTAAGCATTACCCCTACAAATTCATTGTGTATAAGTTCACTTATACTTACAATTATGTAAACTCACTCATACTTACAATTATGTATACTTACTTATACTTACAACCTAGATTTAAGATCAGTCAATAAAGAGTCGTCGTACAAACCAGTTGTATCATTTAACATGGTGTCAGGTGTTACCCGAAAAGTCTAAAGTACCGTTAATTGCAAAGTCAAAAGTAAAAGTGAAAAGTAAAAGTTAATTTCAATCGGAAATAAAATTTAATTAATGTCGACCGAGGCTGAAGTGAAACCAAAACCAGAAATCGGAATGGAGGGATTCATCTCACAGATTGTACCCCTACAAATGGATGCTATTAATATGCCGTCCGAGTGGACCACATGGAGGACCAAATTCGAAATATTTCTACGTGCATCAGGATAAGAAGCAGAAAGCGAACAACGAAAAGTTGCCTTATTCCTTCACTGTATGGGATCGTCGTCGCTGGATATATTTAGATCACTCAATTTGGACATGGATAAAGTTTAGTATAAGGATTTGTTAGAAAAATTTCATTTGCATTTTGTACCCAAGGTAAATATTGCCGTCGAACGGCACATTTTTTTCACAAGAAAACAAGGTTCTGAAGAATCGTTGGATGATTTTGTTACTGCATTAAAAAATTTAACTGCTTCTTGTGATTTCGGTGCAATTAAGGATGATTAAGTTCGAGATATTTTCGTGTGCGGCTTAGTAAGCAATCAAATAAAGGAACGTTTACTAAGTGAAGGTGCAGTTACATTAGACAAAGCAATTGAAATTGCGAAAAATATTAAATTGGCAAAAATAAATGCGGAATTTTTAAAAAAATGATTCCAGTGGTAAAATTATAAATGATTACTCGGTAAATTATATGAAAAAATCTAAAAATAACTACCACATGATAAAGTCTAAACCAAAAAATTTTGTGAAAACTGAAAAATCCATGAAAACTGATAAGCACACAAATGCAAAATGTTCTCGTTGTGGTGAGTCATAGACAGAAATGTCCGGCAATTGGAGTTGTGTGCCATTTGTGTCAAAAACTTAACCACTATGCAAAAATGTGTCGTACTCCTCATACAAATAAGCGGCACTTGTATGTAAAAAATATTGAAGCTGATAACTTTTCAGATGTAGGAGATGTTTTTTTTTCTCGGTATGATGAAAGTTTCTCAAATTGAAAGTACAAACAGTAGTAAAAACTGGTTTGTTTCATTATCTCTTTTCGGTCACAGCACAAAATGCCAAGTCGATACTGGCGCTCAAGCGAACGTCATGACCTATCAAGTTTTTCAAAGTATTGGTTTATGTAAAAACCAAATCTCGCCTACGAAAAGTAGAATATTTACATTTTCGGGAGAATCAATACCGGTACTGGGCTACTACATATTTCCATTAAAGTATAAAAATAATTCTTACAATGTTAAATTTTTTATATTACACGGCAAACTACATACACAGACTATCACAGTATTAGGTTTGAAAAGTTGTATTGATTTAAATATTGTAAACAAAACAGAAGGAATTCAAATTGGTTTATTAAATAAAACAAACAATGGAAGTCTTAAAGAAAAATGTAGAATTATCGGAAATAAATTTAGAGAAATATTTGAAGGAATCGGTAAATTAGAAACGAAATGCAAGTTTAAATTACGTCCAGACGCCAAACCAGTAGTAGACAGTCCGCGAAAAATTCCTTTTGCTCTACGTGTCCCGCGTAAGAAAGAGCTTCAAAGATTAGAATCGTTGAATATTATTGTCAAAGAAGAAGAGCCTACGGAATGGGTTAACTCTATAGTGATCGTCTCGAAAAAGTCTGGTAAGATCTGATTATGTATGGACCCACGAAATTTAAATAAAGCTATTTTACGTCCTCACTACGCGTTTCCCACAATCGACGAAGTTAAATCTCAGTTGATCAATTCGAAGTTTTTTAGCGTTTAAGACGCAAATTCAGGTTTCTAGGTCATTGAACTCGATGACGAAGCATCCAAATTATGCACTTTTAATACTCCCTTCGGAAGATATCGATTTTTAAGATTGCCGTTTGGAATAAATGCAGCTCCTGAGATTTTTCATTCAACAATGATTAAATTATTTGGTGACATTAAGGGCGTCATTATATTCATTGATGATTTTCTAATACACACGCAAACTGAGGAAAAACATTACAATATTTTAGAACAAGTTTTAAATCGTCCCAGACAAGTCGGATTAAAATTGAACAAAGAAAAATCAAAATTTGTTGTCAATGAAGTAACTTTTTTAGGTCACGTTTTTTCGGCAGATGGGATAAAACCTGACAAATCTAAAGTTAAAGCGATTTGTGAGATGCCACCACCCACTTCAGTCGTCGAACTTCAAAGATTTCTGGGTATGGTAAATTATTTGAGAAGCTTCATCAAAGGTTTATCTATAGAAACGACAAATCTTCGACACCTTCTAAAGAAAGAAATTGCATGGCATTGGGATGGTTGCCATCAAAAAGAATTTGAAATGCTAAAACGGCTAATATCAGAAGCTCCAGTTTTAACTTTTTTCAATCCAAATAAGCATATTGTTTTATTGGTTGATGCCTCCAAAAAAGCCGTCGGTGCAGCAATTATGCATGATCAGCTACCCATTGCGTATGCGTCAAGTACTCTTACAAAAAGTCAGGAGAATTAAGCTCAAATTGAGAAAGAACTTTTTGCAATTCTTTTTGGATGTACTAAATTTCACCAATATATTTATGGTAAACGAATTACTGTAGAAACTGACCACAAGCCATTGGTTACAATATTTTCTAGACTTTTGCATAACGTTCCTCCACGACTACAAAGATTCATGCTTAGGTTACTAGCATATGATCTTGATGTTAAGTACAAACCTGGTAAATACTTGTATATGGCGGATACGTTGTCAAGAGCACCTCTCCAAGAAACAAGCTTAGGTGACATCGATGAAGAAGTTGATCTGCACTGTAATCTATTATTGTCTTCAATACCTGTCTCTCAGGAGAAACTTAAAAAAATTCAAAGTGAAACTCGTGAAGATCCAACTTTATTAAAATATGAAGAATATATTAAATCTGGCTGGCCAAAGCATAAAAAGCTAATAAGTATTGATTGTATGCCTTATTTTGCAGTAAGAGATAATATGCACGTCGCATATGGTATTATTTTTATGTCAAACCGTATAGTCATTCCAAATTCAATGCGTCAAGAAACACTTAGATTATTACACGAGGGTCATATGGGAATACAACGCTGTCAAAACTATGCAAAAGATGTAGTTTATTGGCCTAATATAAATAATGATATTTACAACGTTGTTAGCAGCTGTGAAGCATGTATGCTGTTGAAAATAATGCTTATTTTCCTTAAAACACCCGGCTATTACACAAATGATTTATTCTATTTTATTTAATCCAAATGATCCGCACTAGGCGATAGCTTATTGGTAACTAACAATATCATAACTACATTAAAGTAAGTAATTGAGAGGGAGTAAGCATTTAAAGCTTTTGAGAGAAATTTCTACATCCTCCCCGGCAGCCTGGAACAACTTCAATGCAACTCCAATGGATACAAATGCTGTACTGCTCTTCGTGTCTTCATCCCGTTGCTGAATCGTATTTGACAAGCTCGTACCTTTCCGTCACGACCTGGAAAGGTTTCTTCAACCACCGCCAATTTCCATTGCAGCCTCGGCGTTAAATTATCATATACCAAAACAACTTCGTCCCGTTGAATGTTTGACGATGATGATGGTCGAGAGTGCATCAGCGATCGAAGTTGTATCAGATACTCGATTTTCCATCGTTTCCAAAAAATATGAAGAGTTCTCTGTCTGAAATTCCACTTGCGACGCAATACGTTACATGTAAAGGTTTCAGAGAAAAGCTGGCTAGGATCATTAAGCACTGATGTTCCACTTGAATATACTCGAAGAAAATGCATTGGGGTCAAAGGTGCAAGATCCTTTGGATCGTCCGATATATACGTAAGAGGACGAGAATTTATTACCGCTTCCACTTCAATCAATACTGTGTGGAGTTCATCGTTGCTGAGAATGGAACGCATCATTGTAGCCTTTAATGCATTTTTGATACTACGGATGAGGCGCTCCCAGAAACCACCCCACCACGGTGCTCGTTCAACTATGAACTTCCAACGAATTCTATTCTCAGAAAGGAATTTGTTAGTCCGACTGTCTCGTGCAAACTCGTTCAAAGCATTTAAATCCTTTGCTGCTCTTTTAAAAGTCTGAGCATTATCCGAGTAAATAATACCAGGTTTTCCTCGACGTGCTACAAACCTCCTCAAAGCCATAATAAACGATTCAGTAGACAAGGTAGGTACAAGCTCCAAATGAATAGCTCTTACTGCAGCGCACGTAAAAAGTAGAAAATACACCTTTTGGCTATTTTGAGTTAAAGGTTCGTTGACGTAAAGAGGACCCGCGAAATCCACTCCAGTAACTTCGAATGGTCGGCTTTGTGCCATTCTATCCCGCGGTAACGGCGCGAATGGCTGTGCTGCAGGTTTTGAAAATAACACTTTGCAAACGAAACATTTACTGACAACATTTTTTATAAGCTGCCTAGCCTTCGGAATCCAGAATCTGGATCGTAACTCTGCTAGAACCGTGTTTACTCCACTATGTAGCGAACGGCAATGTATGTCCATTACTATTAGTTTGGTAATGTGAGATCCCTTTGGAAGCAATATTGGTTGAGTAACATCTTCATCATCCGCTTCTATGTTTTGTAATCTACTCCGGGCTCGCAGTACATTAATTTGATCCAACGTTGGATTTAACGTTAAGAGAGGAGAGTTTTTCTCCACCTTCCCTTTCTTTCGTAAGGAACAAATATCCCCATAGTAATACACCCCTTGCACGTGCTTAATCCAATAAATTTTAGCTTCAGCAATTTCTTCTGTATTGGCATCAATCGTTGAGGCGATTTCTTGTTTTCTAAGTGACTTTGTGAAGCGTAGTATATATACTGTAACTCTGAGTACGCGTGTCCAGCTATTGAACCGCTCAGGTTGGAATAAAGGATCCTTGAAAGAAAAGTTATTAATATTGGGTTCAATTAATAAAGAGATTACCACTAGCTGGGAACAATCTGCTCCCATATCTTCTTGAGGCCAGTCACATTTATTACACCTTAGCCATTCAGGACCCGACATCCATAGATGAGAATTTAAAAGCACGTCTGCTTGCACACCTCGTGTTAAAAAGTCGGCTGGGTTTGACTTGCCAGAAACGTGCCTCCAAGCAGAAATCATTGTGAACCTTCTAATTTCCGCTACCCTACTTTCTACATACGGCATCCACCTTTTAGAACCTCGAATCCAATGAAGAGTTATTTTCGAATCTGTCCAGAAATACACTTTCGAGGGCATCATTTTTAAATTAGTTCTCAGATAAGCATATAAACGCGCACCTATTAATGCCGCGGCTAACTCTAACTTTGGTTATGTCAAATCATCACATTTGCCTGTCTTTATTGGGGCTACCCGATTTTTCGCACAAACTATTCGAGTGTCTATAAACCCGTCTTCATTAACGATTCGTAAATACGCGACGACACCATACCCCAGAGGACTAGCATCCGTAAATAAATGCAGCTCAATTGCACGAACGTGAATACTACTCAACAAGCACCGAGAAATCGCGAACCTTTCAAGTTTTTCGATATCAACGCAACACGACGTCCACACCGACATTAGATCTGCAGGTAGCGGCTCATCCCAACTCAGTTTCAATTTCCAGGTATTCTGAAACAACACCTTAAGCTTGATCAGAAATGGTCCGATAAATCCAAATGGATCGAAAATTTTTGCCATTACTGAGAGAATAAGTCGTTTTGTTCCAGTTGGTGCTGTGCTCACCACATCCTTTGCAGCTTTCACATCCACTGCGATTTCATCACTGAAAGCTCTCCACCAAACTCCTAAGATTTTTTGTGACTCGGACGGACATCCATTCTCAAAAATGGCATCCCTTACTTGTCCATTATTAGAATTCCATTTTCTCAAGTTCATAGACGCGTTCTTCAAAATTACTTTAGCTTCTTTGTACAAGAGAATTGCTTCTTCTTCAGTTTTGACACTGCACACAAGGTCATCCATATAAAAACTTTCCTTAAGGACTGCACACGTTCTTGGATATGTCATACTTTCCTCCTCAAAATGTTTTTTCAAGGTGGCAGTCAGTAAGAAAGGGCTTGACGTTACTCCGAAGGTCACCCTAGTCATTCGGTAAGTTTGTACCGAAGGAATCCTTTCAGCAGATGTTAATTTTTGAGAGTACCAGAAGAATCTGTGGACGTCTCTTTCCGTAGAATGCAATTCTAGCTGTAAAAAGGCTTTTTCGATATCTGCGACCAGGGCAATGGGGCCTACGCGAAAATTCAATAGTATTTTTAGTACATCTGGCAGCAGATTGGGCCCGGTATTCAAACAATCATTCAACGATGGACAATTGGTAGCGTGAGCTGATGCGTTAAATACAATGCGAAGCTTGGTAGTGGACTTATCATATCGATATACTGGGTGATGAGGTAAATAGTATGATCGAGATTTGTTTGAATTATTTTCATCTTCAACAGGCTCAGCTATTCCGTTGTCAATTAATTCTCTCATAGCTTTGTCATATTCGTAAAGCTTATTAGGACATCGTTTAAGAGACGTTATTAGTGATTTTAAATTGTTTGCAGCTCCGGCCTTGTGATTATTTGTAAGTATTTTATCCGTTCTCCAAGGCAGACAAACAACAAACCTGCCATTTCGTTTTGTTATTAAAGAACTGCAATAACTATCAAAACATGAATTTGCTTCGTCAGATGGCGATTTAATTCCGATAACTTCCAGTTCCCATAAACGTTGATAATCAAAATCTTCAACAAAAGTCGCGCCTACCGAACAAAACATTATTACACCTCTATTGCCGTTGGATTTTTGAATAGGAGCAGGTCCATGTAACGTCCAACCGAAAATCGTATCGATAGCCGTGAACTTATCAGTTAGCCTTTTTATTTTCCCAATACTACATTTCCAATAATTATCAGCACCTACGAGCAACCCGATTCCGTGCTCTGGTTGATAGCAAAACGGTCGAGCATCGGCTAGCAATAATGACTCAAATTCCTTATCTACCTTGGGCACAGTCAACACGTCGACACAGATCTCTGGTACGACGACGGCTTCGATTGTAATGCTTTCCGCATTATGTTGATTTGCTAAACAAATACAAACAATATCGTGTTCTCTGGCAGAAGCTTTTTCATAGCTACCAAATGTAACGACACTGACTGTTCGTTTTCCAATAGTTGCCAAGTTCAACCTTTTCGCAAGACTTTCCTTGATGAACGTCATCTGGCTTCCGCCATCCATTATGATACGCCCATATATTTTACGTTTCTCTGTTGGGTTGAAGGCAAACACAGCAGCGGTTTGCAAGTACAATTCCGATGCTCTCTTGTGTATTTCGTTAGCAGTGTAAAGATTTAGCATTAGATTATCATTGCCCGTGACCGGTTTGGCGGTCTCTGATTTTCCCTTCAAAGATCTTGCTCGATAGTTTGGGTCACACAGCGATGTAGCATGCCTACCACTACACCTTGCACAAGTCAATTGTCGGTAGGAACACGTTTTGGATGTATGTCCTCGACCCGTACATCGAAAACATCTGCCGTCGCGTTTCAGCATTGCCTTTCGTTGAGACACAGTGCTGCTATTATCGCATTCTCGCGAATTATGAGATTTCGATTTACAAAAAAAAACAAGCGCTATTTGCATTAGAAGCAAATAAGCGAAGCGAAAACTTTATTTTCTTTTCGTGTTTCTCTATCATCCGAGGCATTCTCTAAAGACTCAGCTTCTCGTTTGATGAATCTCAGTAAAGCTTTGAGTTGGCGTTCACTGCTACAATCGAACTCATTACTCACAACTGATGCGGTACTGTCCAAAGACATTTCTTCTTTCTGGTTGATATCAGAGTCATCTTGAACACGATAAAAACTCACTCGGAGTTCGTTTGGTAGGCAATGTAAGAGCTTCGATTTGAGCATCACCGAATATGTGCTTAATGAGACCCGCATTGCGGTTAATGATCGGGAACACGCTAAGACCGTATTGTATAGTTTGCGCAATGCTTTAGCATCGGTTTTAGAACTAACTGCCGGTAAATTCATTAAGGTCTGCATGTTTTTATCAATCAGTTTCTCCGATCTTCCAAATTCTTCTTGAAGTAATGCTATGGCAGATTCATAGCACTGTGGCGTTGGCGTGAAGCCAGCTATAATTTCGCTTGCTTTACCGTTGACAGCTGATTGTAAATAATTAAATTTATTAGCTCCACTTAACGCATCATTTTCATGAATTGTTGTCTTGAATTGCTCCCAAAATGGAAGCCATTCACGAAAATCTCCCGAAAAGCTTTTCAATTCGAGTTTCGGCAGTCTAACTGTATTACTGCTTTCAATATGCGTCAGTATGGGATTCACTTGCATTACACGTGATTGTTGAACCGAATTAAATTTACCGATACGCTGATCCAACCTAGCAAGTGTGGTTATGGCTCTATCCTCATAATCCACAATTGCTTCATTTTCCTTTAAAAGTTCATCTGGTTTTAAAAAGGAACGTACCTCAATATTAGCTTTACAAAGGCTTCCATGGGCAGCCGTTAATCGTTGCTTTAAAACCATTAACTCCTCCAAAATGCTTTCAAAGTCTTGGACAATTTCATCTTGCGTTTTACTTTTAGTATCGTTGAATAGGTCATTTGTCGCGTTAACCACTTTCGTCACTTGACCTCGGTAGACTGCACGACTTGCTAATTCCATTTTCGAAAAAAACAAGCGATGTCGTTTCACAATTGAGTTACCACGTTTTCGTTCCCGGGTTTCGGCACCAAAATGTTGAAAATAATGCTTATTTTCCTTAAAACACCCGGCTATTACACAAATGATTTATTCTATTTTATTTAATCCAAATGATCCGCACTAGGCGATAGCTTATTGGTAACTAACAATATCATAACTACATTAAAGTAAGTAATTGAGAGGGAGTAAGCATTTAAAGCTTTTGAGAGAAATTTCTACATATGCGTTACAAAAATTCTCAAGCAAAATGACCATTGGAAAATCATTCATTCAAGGAACATCCATGGTATAAAGTTGCAGCAGATTTTTTCGAATTTAATAATCAAACATATCTTCTAGTTGTAGATTACTTCTCTAAATACATTGAAGTTGAATCTCTTAACAATACGAACAGTCGCAACGTTATAAATAATCTCAAATCAATTTTTGCCAGACACGGTATACCCTTTGAATTTATTTCTGATAATGGACCACCATTCAATTCAAAGGATTTTGAAAATTTTTGTGTTGAGTGGAATATTTCACACACAACTTCGAGTCCTTATCTTCCACGTTCTAATGGTTTGGCTGAAAGGTCAGTCCAAACGATTAAAAAACTTTTTGTCAAGTGTCTGATGTCAAAAGGAGATCCGTATTTGTCACTTCTCCATTACCGAACTATATCAAAAGGCAATTTACCATCTCCATCAGAACTTCTTATGTCAAGGAAGCTCAGAACTAAGATACCAACAAACGAAAACATTCTCCGTCCTAAAGTAATTAACTCTTTGAAATATAAATCAGTAATTAAAAAATACAATAAATATCATCAACAGCGTTACAACAAACATACTAAAATTTTACGCCCTCTTAGCAAAGGAGAAAATATATACTATAAGATAAATTCTAAGTCATACTGGTTTCCGGGAAAAATTAAAGCCATTTGCAAAGAACCTCGATCTTACATCATAGAAGATTCTGCAGGATATGCATACAGGCGAAATAGAGAGCACATTATACCATCTGCCTCAAAACCTAGTCCGAAACTAACCGATGCACCACAATCTCCTGAACTCCTTGTCACCGAGCATTTAGTCCAAGATAAATCTCCGAATGCAGAGCATAGTAATCAATTAATTACTACTCGGTCTGGAAGGTGCGTTATACCACCTTGCAAGCTATCGTATAAATAATGCATCCTTCAAAAATTTCACTAAATATTTCAATAGTTATTATATGAATTGAATCAAATTGAATTTTAGTTAATTGTATGAATTATTGTTGATTATCTCTATTCGACATGTACATAAATTTAAAGAAGGAAGATGTTATATGTATGCACTTGATATGCACATTAGAAGCTAAGCATTACACCTACAAATTCATTTTGTATAAGTTCACTTATACTTACAATTATGTAAACTCACTCATACTTACAATTATGTATATTTACTTATACTTACAACCTAGATTTAAGATCAGTCAATAAAGAGTCGTCGTACAAACCAGTTGTTTCATTTAACAGCCACATAGTTGGCAATGGCACGATACAAATGGATCTTGATAAGGTGACCAAGGTGCAGCCAAGATAAGGTGCATGCCGCGGCTGGTATCGACGCTTCTTCAGAGAAAATGCATCTCTGTCAAAGTCTCTGGTATCTCTGGTCTCAAAACGGAGTCAGTTTGTGTGGAGCGATGAGAGGCTAAATGCTTTTAGTACACTGAAACTCAGTCTTGCTTCAGCCCCTGTGTTGCACAGCCCCGAATTCACAAAGTCCTTCTCCATCCAGTGTGATGCATGTCAACTTCGAGTAGGAGCTGTGCCGGTGCAACGCACGGAGGAAGGAGATGAAGCACCCATCAGCTATATGTCCCACAAGCTGAACCCCACTCAACGTAACTACACGGCAACAGAGCGGGAATGTCTGGCAGCGGTGTTGGCAGTGAAGAGGCTCCACCCTTACGTGGAACGTCCTGAGTTTGAAATCGTGACCGATCATGCTTCGCTTAAATGGCTCATGAGTCAACCAGATTTTGATGGTCGATTAGCCCGGTGGGCCCTTAGACTTCAAGGGTTTAATTTCACCATCGTACACCGAAAGGGAAGCCAGAACGTAGTGTTGGACTCCTTGTCTAGTGTGCTCCTTGTTTGAGCAAGTGTTGACGCCAGTTGAGAGCAATGAGACTCCATTGAAACTAGATTTGAGCTCACCACCCTTCAGAAGTGCTTCATACCCAAAATTGGCTGAGAAAGTCAAAGCAAAACAACATTCCTTGCCTAACCCAAAAGTCGTAGATCAGTTCATGCACAAGCAGACCGAATATGCGCCCGAAAACGGACCTCAAGACCAGTTGGTTTGAAAGCTGTGGGTGCCATCAGAAATAACGGCAGAGTGAGTGAAGGGGATGCATGATCCTCCCTTGAGCGCGCATGGTGGCATGGCCAAAACCTCGGTCGATTACGGCAATGGTTTTATTGGCTCAAAACAGCAGCACAAGTTAAAGATTATATGGAATCATGCACCACATGCAAGATCACCAAAGTTCCTTTACATCCCCTTCGTCCACTAATGACGCTTCAGTGCATACTCGAGCGCATATTCCAACGCTTGTACGTAGATATCATCAGCCCCTACTCTAGGTTTAAGTCGCATTCCCCTCAAGTAAACGTGCTTCATACCCAAAATTGGCTGAGAATGGCTGATCACCAAAGTTCCTTCGCCCAGAAAGGAAAGGCTAAACAGGTCCATCCTTGCAGTGATTCGCGCGTATGTTGACCCTGCGCAATAAGATTGGGAGACTTAACTCTCAGATATTACCTGCGCAATGCGTTCATCCCCACATTCTACTATTGACCCATGGTAAAACCTCTACCTTCTCAACTACACCTTCTGGAAGAACCCAAAAACACGCTTCGACCTCACTACCACCTGGTCATCGTACGCCATCACATCAGTGATCTTACCACCAAATCTCAGACTCGTAACGCCAAGGCCTACAATTTTCGTTCCCGGTTGGTATCATACTAACCGGACGATTTAGTATTCAGGCGCAACTTCCGGTAAAGTGACGCAGCCACGCACTATAATGCAAAGTTGAACCGAAAGTTCCTACCTAACAAGGTAATTGACAAGATAAGAGGAGCCTACTACCAGCTCGCCGATCAAAATGGACGATCAGTGGGTGTCTTTCACGCGAAAGACATCACTAAGTGATAAGCCCACTAGGTTCACTTGTTCACCATCTAATACCAAATTCATATCTGCAGATTGTTCTTGTGCGCCTATTTCAGGTGTCTTTCCTGTAATATTGTTAAATTATCTGAAGAATGCTCACTAAGTTCACCATCTTTTCTTCTACCCTGTTCCCGGGGCACTTGTTTTTTTTTTTTTGATTTGCCCCTGTTGATGGTCCACAATCACTTGTACCTTGCCTGGCAGGCCCCCTTCTGGACCTCGGTTCAGTTGAGGAGCCTCCAAGCAACCTCCTACTTTTCCACCCAGCCGAGACGTGACGAAGCACGTGCTAGCTATCTAAAAAAAGGGGATATGAGAAAATTGTGAAAAAATCTAACTTTGGGGGCTAAAAGCCAAAAAGAACTATTTGACCCCAAAAAAAAAAACACCAATTATTCATCGGCCAGAGAAGAAAAAAAATTTCCCGGGCCATTGCCATTTAGAAGTTTTTTTTTAAAAGCAATTAGAAGACTAAAAGGTTATGTTTTACAAACTCATTATATTCTTTAATTGATTCCCGTTTTTCACTGACAAACTATTAAAGCCATGTGTTTTAGATGGTATGGTACAGACAATTCAATAAACAGCCTGATGATAATTTGTTGCTTTTAAAACTACTACAATAGAAGAGCGAAATAGTGATTATATTCATTCGTGTTCCACTAATTTACTCAAAAAAATAAATTTCAACTATTTTAATTAATATTCTATAGTGTCATCATGTCATATTGATGCTATTTTAGAATTTTAATATTTCAGTATGAACAATATAAATAGCTGAGCAATTTTTTTTCTTTTCTTCTTCTAAAACTGTAATGATCTTATATATACGAATTTAATTATTATTACATTGGAATCATTGGAATCAGATCAACTGTGTTTTCTTTGCTATTAATGACATTGGAGTCCTAGTACTTAAGATTTAAATAAACGTAAATGTTTCAAATTTGGCTATTTGAAATTTCGAATTGCCAACTACCAAACGAATTAGAATTCTGGGCATAAAGATATTGTTAGTTTGCAGTCAACCGCGAGATAGCTCGATGAATGTTCAAAAGACTCTAGCGCACCTGAACCGTTAGGAACACTAATGTTCGATGAACAGTAGAAAAATCCTACAAACAGTGCAAAACTTTGAAACCAGCATAATATAACACAAACAAAGAAAATGTTTAGTGCTTTCAACACTTTACCAGCACTGCAACTAAAAATCTCCCAATATTGCCACGCGTCAAAATCAAATAACTTTATCGATTTTGATTTTATCCGATGATTTCGTCGAAAGTTAAAGGGATAGAAAGATTTTTAGGGTCAAAAAGCGAAAGATGTTTAAAACAAAAAAATTTCAAGAACTGAGAATGTTCAAACATTGTTAACTTATTCTCATTGTAAATGTTCTTGATATCAATACTTCATGTAAGCATTTATTGATACAAATAAAACAAAAAACACCTCGCGCTGGCAACGTTTTGCCAGCATCAAAGCGAAAAGTTTATCACATCTGCCGCAAACTGAAATTAACCTACTCTGTGAATTTATTTTTGATCCGATGACTGCATTGGAAATTTTAGGGGTACAAAGGAATTCAGAGTAACCAGTCGCAAAAGTCTACAAATTTTCGAAAATTTAATATATTATGTTTATAGTCACTACAAGATCATTACCGTTTAAAAGTTTACGATAAAAGCGCTTAATAAAGATATTGCAAATAAGTACAAAATCAACAATAGCTGGCAACCCTTTAATGATTTTTTAACTAGATTCCTTCTGAAGAATGCTTATAATAAGTTCCATATATCATATGAAATTCGTTTTGATTATATTACTGAGCAAATTTTCAAAAAAAAAACCTTAAGTAGCCTAATGGGTAGAGCACTGGCCTCTTGCGTGTTGGGTCCCTGGTTCGAATCCAGGTTCGGACGAGGATCCGCGCACCATACTTTGAGTTCACCTAGCTCTGATAAGGTACCTGATTTAAATCAGGATTAAAGTGAGTCGTGGAACTAATCACTCAACACTCGTATCCACAATGATTCAAAAAACTATAATGAAGCTCTCTACCAGCTTCAACCCCTAGACCCGTACCAGGGTTGTCGTGGGATTGCTTTACTTTAAATTTTCAAAGCCCAAGACACCAAAACTACCATAGCTGGCGGCACCGACCAAATTTTTCAACCAAATTTCTACCTAACACGGCTACTGTGTCAATTTCATGAAAATCTGGCAACTGAGTCAGAATTCATAAGCCAAAAAGCAGTTTTTCTCCTTATAATTTTCGAGTTGGCACCCCTGGCACAGAGTTGCCCGCATTTCCAAATCGCTTCTATCAGACTCGGTCCTACTTAATACCAATACATGCTGTGCATTTCATTTGTATCCGATAGCTGGGTCGTGAGTTCTCGTTAACAGAAGTTTTTGATGTTTAAAATAAAGGTAAATTGGAGTAGGGTTAATGCTCTTGTCTGACGTTAAATTTCGAAAGTTTTCTTTTGGTTGTATAGGCAAA
>OX376372.1:85116033-85201530 GCA_947369275.1 Nemotelus nigrinus | reverse complement strand
AAAGCCATCATTTCCCCTTCAATTACAAAAACGAATTAGCTTAATTTAACCCACCGGTACTACACACGCTATTTATTCAGTTAGCGAACTACGAACAAGCGATATACCAATGTAAGATTAATTTTCGGACTTAGCCCATTGGTTACTCTTTCGGTCATTGCGTATGACATGCACACACGTTGCGTTCATTGAAATTTTTCATTCGTTTCCTCTCTTTTTTGGGGCTAGTTTAACTTAGCCCGCCGTACATTGCATGTGGAACAGAATATGGTAAGAGAATATGAAACGAGCATCGCGCGCATATTGCATATGCGAAATAAGTTCTCTTGAATTGTATACATACGAGGTTGTGTAAGGAAATACAAATTTTAATAGAGACGAGACATGAATGAATTTGAAAAACAGTAGGCGAATGAAATATTTCGATAATTTGGTTCACTAAAATTTATATAGTTTGCATTTTTATAGTTTGTAATAATTGAAATACAGATTGGTTTCTTTATATATTGGAATGAAAAAAGATATTGGGGCTAAGCCCCACTAGCCCAATAGGTAGAGCCGCCGCTGTAATAGATGGCACTATTTTGTGAGTCAAATGCGAGCACTAGTCAAGTTTGAGGCCGGATGTAGGTGATTGTCGAATATGTCTCTTGGTTTCAGTTCAAGAGTGAGGGAACTGTAATATACAATGTAATCAAGCATGAAGTTAGTCACTGTAATAAGATAGTCATAGTTCAAATAGTACAATACTATGCAATTGTGTACTAGAACTAACCAGTTTTTGAGAACCTGGTCGGGGCAAGGTAAAAATGTAAGCTGGCCAGTCAGCCACGAACAGTCAAGATATTATGAATTATTGAAATAAACATAGTATGTAGTTAGCCTGAAGTTTTTCTTAATTTCACCCGGTAATACAAATATTACATGGCGCAGTCGGATTTATTTTACATTACGTGTGAAAAATAATAAAAGTGAATGGGACGAGCCATAAATAGTGATAGGAAGGTGGTAACTAGAAAACCGCGTGGCAGGCCACCCAAAAACGTGCGACTAGTATATATTACAAAAGCAATGGATTATGTAAAAAAGGTGGAAAAACTAACCCTAGAAGGGAATGTGGCAGAAAACTGGAAAGTTTTCTACCAAAATGTTGAGATATTTGCTACTGCGATTGAGCTGGAAAAGACGGATGAAAAAGTGAAAGTAGCGATCCTTTTGAATGCCATCGGGCCTGAAGTAGTACAGGCATTCAATGCATTCAATTTAAGTGAAGCTGAAAAGAAAATATATAGCAAAGTGGTTGATGCATTTAGAAAATATTGTGAACCTAAGTCCAATGAAGTGTATGAAAGTTTCATATTTCATAATAGGAAACAAAACACAGGAGAATCTTTCGATTCTTTTACACTTGAATTAAGAAAACAAGCTCAGAAGTGTGGGTTTTCAAACCAAGAATCGCGTATGATAAGAGATCGCATAGTTTTTGGGGTCGCCGACAAACAACTGCAGAAAAGGTATATCTACAATATCCGCAAGCTTCTATTTGATTACTATTTGCTGCAATCAATTGTCTTTGGTTACTTTTTGCAAACATTTGTGATTTGTTTTGATAAATAATGTGCTTATTGTACTTATCTCTATGTTTGTAATCTACATTTGGGCTGTAACTGTTGCTGTGATAAATATCGCTCCGCTTGCTGTTCATTGCAATAACATCGATGCTCGGCGATGGCAATGTTTTTTGCATCTCGTTGCTCTGGACTTTCGCGATTTCCGCTGCTTTCCCCATTTCGACTGCCTTCTCCAAAGTCAAATTATCTGTCTCGATATACCTTTTCTGCAGTTGTTTGTCGGTGACCCCAAAAACTATGCGATCTCTTATCATACGCGATTCTTGGTTTGAAAACCCACACTTCTGAGCTTGTTTTCTTAATTCAAGTGTAAAAGAATCGAAAGATTCTCCTGCATTTTGTTTCCTATTATGAAATATGAAACTTTCATACACTTGATTGGACTTAGATTCACAATATTTTCTAAATGCATCAACCACTTTGCTATATATTTTCTTTTCAGCTTCACTTAAATTGAATGCATTGAATGCCTGTACTGCCTCAGGCCCGATGGCATTCAAAAGGATCGCTACTTTCACTTTTTCATCCTTTTTTTCCAGCTCAATCGCAGTAGCAAATATCTCAAAATTTTGGTAGAAAACTTTCCAGTTTTCTGCTACATTCCCTTCTAGGGTTAGTTTTTCCACCTTTTTTACATAATCCATTGCTTTTGTAATATATACTAGTTGCACATTTTTGGGTGGCCTGCCACGCGGTTTTCTAGTTACCACTTTCCTATCACTATTTATGGCTCGTCCCATTCACTTTTATTATTTTTCACACGTAATGTAAAATAAATCCGGCTGTAATATTTGGCTTATGTAATATTTGTATTACCGCATCATTCAGGCTTCGAGAGGCGAAACTGACTGGACGGCCCTCTTGCATCATACAACACCCAAGACCATATTTGGATGCGTCTGTTTGAATGGTAATATTCTACTGCGAATTAAAAACTTTTAAAGTGGGTGCTTTACTGATCAAGAGCTTTACTTCATTTAAGCACTTTGTATGTTCAGGTGTCCATTCAAAAACTACGTTCTTCTTTAAAAGTTCTCTCAATTTTTGTGATTTTTCAGCTAAGTTTGGGACAAATTGTCTAACATAATTAATCATGCCCAATATTCTCTGCAATTCTTTCTTATCTTTTGGTTCGGCAAGTTTTTCGATGGCTTGCATCCTATCTGGGTCACACTCAATTCCATTATCTGTTAAGACATGGCCCAAATATTTGACACGGGTAGCCCAAAACTGTATTTTCTCTTTATTAAATTTAATATTCTTCTCTCTAGTACGCTCCATTACTCTTATCAAATTTCTATCATGCTCTTCTTGCGTGTCCCCCGTAACCAACAAATCATCAATATACACCACCACTCCAGGAATATCAGCAAAATTTTTCTCATTATGTTTTTGGAAAATTTCGGGTGCAACTTTAATTCCAAAAGGAAGCCTTTTGTAAAAATAAAAAAAACCCTAGCGCATCAGAACCGCTAGAAATACTAATGTTCGAAGAACAGTAGAGGATTTGTGCAGATTTTGAGTGTATTGTTATATATTGTTGTTATACTGTTGTTATTGTCTTATATATTATATATTGTACGTATTGTTATATATTGTATATTCGCGAAGTGAATACTTAATGCAAGCATTTATTGGTACCAAAATAACAAAAACACCTCCTGCTAGCAGTCCTATCTGCCTCACAGTGAAGTCAACCTGCTCTGCGAATTTCGTGTTGATCCGATCACTGCATTGGAAGTAGTAGGGATACAAAGAAATTTAGGGTTTCCATTTGCAAGAGCTTTAACATTTTCTAGATAGTAGTATTTGGTGTGTATTTTCAATACAAGACCACTACGATTTGAAAATGTTATGATAAAATCGCTTACTAAAGCTATTTAAAAAAATACAAAAACAATCATAGCTGGCAACCCTATTATTGTTTTTCAAAAATAGATTTATACTGAATATTGTCTACAATAATTTAAATTTGTCATATGAATTTCGTTATGATACCATGACTGTACTGGACGCTATAGGGCAAAGAGCTTTATTCAAATAAAATAACATTATATAAACAACTTGGTGCAGTTGCACCAATTTTTAACGATTCTAAAAGCATATAGATATATAACTTAGATGCTTTGCTTTTATATAATCTTTTAGTGCTTTTATATAATCGAAGTCGTTTGTCATAAATTATGCTTACCATAGAAGGGGGTGATGCAGATGAATAAGCTAATAAACTCGGTTATAGGTTCAAGTAACAAACAATAAAATTTCCAAAGCTCGGAATATTTAAATATCGGTTGCTTATTTTATTGTAAATAGTTTGCTTATGAATAGAAAATGGAAGCATCTGTTGGTGCGATATTTACGAAATTGTCCAGTGCTGGCAATCATGTGCTAGCACCATAGCTGCTTCACGTTGTGTTAAACCCACCCTATGAATTTCGTTTCGATTGAATGACTGCGTTGTAAGTTATAGGAGTGAATTAAATTTTAGGGTTACCATTGTCCAAACTTTTCAAATTTTTGAAACGTAAATATTTGATGTTATTTGTCATTGCAGGATCATTCCCCCACTTGGAAATTTTATGACAACATCGTTCGATAAAGAAATGTCAATAAATTACAAAATTCATCATAGCTGGCAACCCTTTCACGGTTTTAAAACGAAATTTCTACAGAATTAGAAACGCAACAAGATATGCTTTTCACATGAATTTCGTTTTGATTTCATCACTGCATCGGAAGTTATAGGGAAAAACCTTTATTTTCCTGAGCAAATTAACAATATTTAAGAGACAAAAATTGCCGTAGCTAGCGTCCATATACTAATTTTTCAACCAAATTTCTATGAAATCTATCTTAGAGTAAGGTTCATCTATTGCGTGAATTTTGTTAAAATCTGGTGGCTAAATCGGAAGCTATAGGCCAAAAACCAGTTTTTTTTCTCAGTGATTTTTCCAAATGGCACCACTACCACAGTATTGCCCGTATTTAAAAATCGCTTCTATCAGACCTGGTCCTAGTTAATGCCAACATGTTCTATAAATTTCATATTGATCGCATTTTCCGATTGTCAGTTCTCGTGAACAGAAGTTTTGCGTGCTGAAAATAGAGGTAATTTGATCACGGGTTGCCGTTCTTGTTTACCGCGGAATTTTTGAAATTTTTATTTGACTTGGTGGACAAAAGTCAAAATTTATCAAAAATTTGAATTTATTTTCAAAAATCAAAAATTTTCCAGGAGACTCGATGATTTGAAGGATTTGTTTTCAGGAGCCTGCTGTAGCTACAGAGTTGCCCGCACAGTCTTGAAAGTCCATGTGTGTTAAATTCTAGTTTACATCAATACGCCTTGCAAATTTCACGACGATCCATTGTTTTTCTTAGAAGTTATGACAAATCGAAATTTGAAAAAAAATCCTTGCCTACTTTTAGGCACTCAGTGCCTACACCTGGCTCAAAATTTTCAATTCTTTATCATAAACAAACTACAAACATAATAAGTTTTCATTCCTAGTACTTTTTTTTAACAAAAATCTACACTGCTTGGAAATATAGGTGTACCTGAAACTTCACTTAAATGCCCGCTGCCGCCAAAAGGTTTGAGATATCTGAATTCTAGCAAGTCATGGACCTACCTGTTATATACATCTATGTTCTCCAAAAGTTTCAGCTCAATTGGATCGGCCACTCCAGAGATTATCTCTGTTAACCGTTTTGCTGATATATATATATATATATATCACGATTTTCGGCGAAGCGATTTTAATACTAATGTTCTTCGAACATTAGTAAAAATACGGTGTACTAAAAGTACAAAGTTTACTTGCATCTTCATTTAAACCCACTTGCCAATAACCGTCTTTCAGATCAAGCATTGTGAAAAACTTCTTGTTTTCAATTTTCTCTATCGTTTCACCAAAACTGGGAATTGGATGTGTTTCTTCCTTTAGCGCTGCGTTTAACTCTTTAGGATCTAGACATATGCGAAGACTATTGTTACTAATGTTCGAAGAACAATAGTATTAAACTCGTTTCGCCGAAAATTCATATTTCTTTATATATATATATATATATATATATATATATATATATATATATATATATATATATATATATATATATATATATATATATATATATATATATATATATATATATATATATATATATATATATATATATATATCAGCAAAATGATTAAGGGAGATAATCTCTGGAGTGGCCGATCCGATTGAGCTGAAATTTTCGGAGAACGTAGATGTATATAGTAGGTAGGTCCACGACTTTCTCAAATTCAGATATTCTAAACCTTTTGGCGGCGGCGAGCGTTTTAGTGAATTTTGAGGTACTCCTATATTTCCAAGCAGTGTAAAGTTTTGTTAAAGAAATGTATTGGGAATGAAAACTCATTATGTTCTTAGCTTATTTATGATAAAAAATTGGAAATTGTGAGCCGTGTGTGGGTGCAAGGTGCCTAAAAGTAGGCAAGGATTTTTTTTCAAAATTTGATTTGTCATTTCTTCTAAGAAAAACAATGGATCATCGTGAAATTTGCAGAGCGTATTAATGTTGACTAAAATTTAGCACATGTGGATTTTAAAGATAGTGCGGGTAACCCTGTAGCTACGGCAGGCTACTGAATAAAAAACCTTCAAATCATTGACCTTCCCGAAAAATTTTTGATTTTTGACAAAAAAATCAGATCACTGATAAATTTTTACCTTTGTCCATCATGTCAAATTAAAATTTTCAAAATTCCGATTTGCACAAGAGCGGCAACCCATCACCAAATTACCTCTATTTTCAGCACTCGAAAGTTCTGTTCACGAGAACTGACGACCGGATTATCCGATCATAGTGAAACTTACAGAACATGTTGGTATTAGCTAAGACCAAGTCTGATAGAAGTGATTTTGAAATGCGGGCAGCCCTGTGCCAGTGGTACCATGTTGAAAAATCACCCAGAAAAAAAACCGGTTTTTGGCCTAAACCTTCCGATTCAGTCATCAGATTTTGACAAGATTCATTCAATACTTGGATCTTGCTTTATGTAACATTTGATGAAAAATTAGAATAGAGTTGCCAGCTATGGTGATTTTTGTCTCCTAAATCTTGCAAATTTGCTCAGCAAAATAAAGCTTTTTTTCCCATAACTTCCGGTTCAGTGTAAAAATCAGAACGAAGTTCACGCAGTAAATGGACTTTACTGTGAACCAAATGTCATAGAAATTTCGTACCAAAATCATGAAAGGGCTGCCAGCTATGACCATTTTTGTAATTTTGTTTAATTTCTTTACTGAGCGATTATGTCATTAGATTTGCAAATGGGAATCATCCTGCAATGAAAATTAACAACAAATATTAACGTTTCAAAAATTTGAAAAGTTTTGAGGGGGGCAACCCTAAAATTCTTTTCACCCGTTAAGCTTCCAGCGCAGTGATTCAATCGAAACGAAATTTACTGGTTGGGTTTAACTTAATGTGAAGCAGATTTGGTATATTTTTTGTTTTGCTGCTGACACAGGGCAACCAACATTAGCCATTTTCGTAAATATTGCACCAACGGATGCTTCAAATGACGTACTCATATGCAAAGCATTTGCGATAAAAATAAGAAACCAATTTTTAAATCTTCCGATTTTTGAACATTTTTTGGATGGCAGGATCAATGAAATCCTCCGATGAGAACGAAATTCAAAGGATACGTTGATTTGAGTATGAGCTTCTTATGGTAAACTTATTGCTGCTTCGTTCGGAAAGTGTTGCCAGCACTGAATTATATGTGTTATAGTTGAGTTTTGTTGCTTTGGATAAGGAATGGTTGATATGATTCTAAAAAACAGTGTTTTGCGTCTTTCCACACTTTTTTGTCACTCAAAGACAATTTCTTCGAAAATTAGTTTTCTAGCGGTTCAGGTGCGCTAGAGTTTTTTTTTCTTTTCAACTATAACCAAATTTGATGTCCACTCACAAGGCCCATGCACTTCCTCAATGACACCTAATTTACATAAATTATCTAACTTTTGTTCCACTTGTTCCGCAATCTTGAAAGGGATTCTGCGTGCTGGCCTTACAACGGGTATCGCATCGCTTTTAAGCTCTAGTCCAATATTCTCAACAAAACATCCTATTCCCTCAAACACATCTTCGTATTCTCGTATCAGATCATCTTTCTTATAAATTTTCAAAGTTTGTATCCGTTTTATTAGACCTAGTGCCGTACAACCCGGTAGTCCAAGTATGGGAATTGTATTCATGTCAACAACTACAAATTTTTGATAGCTTTTATTTTTATTCACTGAGCATGGAAGTGTGGTACATCCTAACGATTCTAGTCGCGTCCCTCCAAATGCTTCTAAGAAGATCTTTTCTTTTGTTAATTTCACATTTTTGAATATTTTAAAGATACTCAATGGCAATACATTTATATCTGCCCCTGTATCCAATTTAATATTAATTCTAGAAGATTGAACCACCACTTCCTGAGCCCATGCACTATTTTTTACAGTGCTCCCGTAATCTACAGTCCCCACATTAAGAATATCGACAAACAAAGTTTGGTCACTATCAATTTGTAATGAACGTACCTGCTTTACTTTGCACATTACCGCATAGTGATTTTTCTTACCGCATTTATTGCAAGTTCTACCATAAGCTGGACACTTGTTCCTTCTGTGTACCTGACTACAATATCCGCAAGCTTCTATTTGTTTACTATTTGCTGCAATCAATTGTCTTTGGTTAGTTTTTGCAAACATTTGTGATGTACTTTGATAATAAATGTGTTTATTGTACTTATCTCTATGTTTGTAATTTGCATTTGGGCTGTAACTGTTGCTGTGATAAATATCGCTCCGCTTGCTGTTCATTGCAATAACATCGATGCTCGGCGATGGCAATGTTTTTTGCATCTCGTTGCTCTGGACTTTCGCGATTTCCGGTGCTTTCCCCATTTCGACTGCCTTCTCCAAAGTCAAATTATCTGTCTCGATATACCTTTTCTGCAGTTGTTTGTCGGCGACCCCAAAAACTATGCGATCTCTTATCATACGCGATTCTTGGTTTGAAAACCCACACTTCTGAGCTTATTTTCTTAATTCAAGTGTAAAAGAATCGAAAGATTCTCCTGCGTTTTGTTTCCTATTGTGAAATATGAAACTTTCATACACTTCATTGGACTTAGGTTCACAATATTTTCTAAATGCATCAACCACTTTGCTATATATTTTCTTTTCAGCTTCACTTAAATTGAATGCATTGAATGCCTGTACTGCCTCAGGCCCGATGGCATTCAAGAGGATCGCTACTTTCACTTTTTCATCTTTCTTTTCCAGCTCAATCGCAGTAGCAAATATCTCAAAATTTTGGTAGAAAACTTTCCAGTTTTCTGCCACATTCCCTTCTAAGGATAGTTTTTCCACCTTTTTTACATAATCCATTGCTTTTGTAATTTATACTAGTCGCACGTTTTTGGGTGGCCTGCCACGCGGTTTTCTAGTTACCACTTTCCTATCACTATTTATGGCTCGTCCCATTCACTTTTATTATTTTTCACACGTAATGTAAAATAAATCCGACTGCGCCATGGCAACAAAGTATGCAAAGATTGAGAAAGAATTTCTGGCTATAGTTTTTGCTTGTTCAAAGTTTCACACACAAATATACGGACGATCTGTTAAGATCATGACTGACCATAAACCGTTATTAGGAATTATGAAGAAAGAGTTAGGGAAAATTGCATCACCTCGATTGCAGAGAATGAAACTTATGCTGTTGAAATACAATCTAGAATTAAAATACGTTCCAGGAAAGGATCTTCACATTGCAGATCTACTTTCAAGAAATTTTAGAACTGATGAACCGGGTCAAGAAATAGAAGATTTAACAGAAGTGGTGCACACAATTAATATGAGTGATAAAAAGAAAGAGCTCTTCAAAGCAGAAACAGATAAAGATGTTATTTTAACGCAAATAAAGAATGTATTAGAAAATGGTTGGCCAAACAACAAAGCCAAGCTTGATGAAAATATTCGTTTCAGTTGGAAACATAAAACTGAGCTGAGTTTGGATGATGGAGTAATATTTTTAAATGATCGTATTTTTGTACCGCAAAGTCTAAGAGAATATGTCTTAGACCTACTACATAGACCACATCAAGGAATCGAGCGAACAAAGGCAAGAGCAAGGAGTTTAGTTTATTGGCCTGGCTTTAACAGTGACATTGAAGAAAAAGTTTCTTCGTGCAAAATATGTCAAAAGTTTCGCAATGCCATTGCTAGAGAGCCAATGATTGAACACGAAGTTCCCAAATATCCATTTCAGAAAATAGGCCTCGATATAATGGATTATGAAGGGAAATTTTTTTTAATAATAGGTGACTATATGTCAAAATATTTAAATATTTGTCCATTAAATAAAAAAACGGCAAGCGCAGTAATCTATCAGCTCAAAAGTATATTTGCACTTCATGGAATTCCACGGACAATCATAGCCGACAATATGCCGTTCGGATCGTATGAGTTTACTACATTCACGGAAAAATATGATATTGAATTGATAACGAGTAGTCCTCGATATCCCAAGTCAAACGGATTTGCAGAAAGAATGGTACAAGTAGCAAAAGAGATGTTAAAAAAGTGTGAGGAAGCGAAAACGGAATTATGGGAAGTTTTATTGGAGCATCGAAACACTCCTTCGAAAAATTCATTGTTATCACCTATAGAATTATTGATGAGTCAAAAAACACGAACATTAATACCAGGAAAAGAAAACCTATACGGAACTAGAATTATAACTAAGATGAAAGAAAATGAATACAAGAGGCCAAACAAATCGAAATTTTATTATGATCGAGGTACAAAACAACGTAGAAGCTTTCAAAAAGGGGAGGAAGTGTGGTACAATGCGGGGCGAGAATGGGTTTTAGCCAGAATCAAAAATTGTCATCACGCACCAAGATCTTATTGGATTGAACTACCAGATGGGTCTGTCTTAAGTGGTTAGTCCACTGTTAAACTGCTCCAAATGAACTTTTTTTTTAAACAGCTACCAAAAAAAAACTATTCAAGATATCGATTTGAAATTTTACATGCATCTTTATTGAGTTTAAGAATTAACATTTTCATTTTGAAAAAAATATTAGAAAACAAAATGGCGGCCGCCCCAATGGATCGCCACAGCACCGCCGAAAAAAAAGCAAATTGCGCCTCGTAAATTCCTGGACAAAATAAGCATCTGTGAACAACTTATCAAAAATATTTCTTTAGTCTTGAGTATAAAGGACTGCACGGGCCTAACTTTAGGGCCCTAAAGCGATTAAAAAAAATGTGGTATACTTTTGAATCAAAAAACTTAATAAAAAAAATTTTTTTAATCAATAAAATGTTTCCCAGATCGTCAAAAAATTTTTTTTTGTTCTAAATTTAGGCCCGTGCAGTCCTTTATACTCAAAACTAATGAAATCTTTTTGGTATTTTGCTCATAGACGCTTATTTTGTCCAGGAATTTACGAGGCGCAATTTGCTTTTTTTTTCGGCGGTGCTGTGGCGATCCATTGGGGCGGCCGCCATTTTGTTTTCTAATATTTTTTTCAAAATGAAAATGTTAACTCCTAGCTTTAATAAAGATGTATGTAAAATTTCAAATCCATATCTTGAATAGTTTTTTGTTGGTAGCTGTTTAAAAAAAAAATTCATTTTGAGCAGTTTAACAGTGGACTAACCCCTTACGACGAAATTCTAACGTGTTAAGGTCACAATATAAAAAAAAACCAAGAGCTGCCGCACTGATTCCTTCTAACCCTGAATAAATTTAGGTCGAAACACATGTCATCTTCAAAGCTTGATTTTGATATGAAAATTAGAAACATAGACACTTTGAATTAATTTAGCTTTCGAAGACTTGTTTGAAAAATAAAAGAAAAGATAAGTATCAAATGTGAATTGTAACTTTTAGAGGGAGGTGTAATATACAATGTAATCAAGCATGAAGTTAGTCACTGTAATATGATAGTCATAGTTCGAATAGTACAATACTATGCAATTGTGTACTAGAACTAACCAGTTTTTGAGAACCTGGTCGGCAAGGTAAAAATGTAAGCCGGCCAGTCAGCCACGAACAGTCAAGATATTATGAATTATTGAAATAAACTTAGTATGTAGTTAGCCTGAAGTTTTTCTTAATTTCACCCGGTAATACAAATATTACAGGAACAATTTGAAAGTGTTTGATCAAAATCTCTTGATCGTTATTGCGATTATGTATTATAACAGGAATATATTGGTAATAAATATGTTTGGGACTAAGAAACCAAGTGACATTTTTTCTCTTATAAGATACTACAAGAGTCTTATAAGATGAAACCTTAGAGGACAGTTCTAGTGAGATCAGCCTCGTAGGTAATTAGTGTGCTATTATTATTAAATGGGTAATTTATGAGAGCTATTTAAGCCTTATAAAAATGTTTCAATTTTCATAATGACATTAATAAAGCTCTAATTTTTTAACTTTTACAATGCTTATTAGTATACAAAAGTACTTCTGTGAAGGTGTTATTGTGAGATCAAAAGTATTTTTATAAAAGTTGCACTCTCCGTACAAGAGTCGCTAGAAAGAGAGAAATAGTAACACATAGTCCAGATACTCAATTTTCAAAAATAGGTTAATATGAGATTATAATTTTTATAAAAAGTTTGATATAAGATTATAATTCTCCTCAAATGAATGTAAGTTTACCTTGTCATTACATAGCACCTCTAAAAGCTTTACAGTCTCACACTGAGAGTGTTATGAAAGTCATCTGAAATGTCCTCACAAATACTTTGGTTTGGAGAGTCTCAAGTGGATTAGCTGAGTCTCAAGTGGCTTCGTAGAGTCTTGTAACACATCCCAACAGCTGAATTCTGGAGGTTGGGATTTCAGTTGTATTTTTCAGTCCCTAACTACAACAAATGTCTGAACACGATTAGTTATTGTACACTATGAGAAGCGGATGCATTTCATATACATATAGTCCCAAACAACAGCAACAAGAGATCTATGTCGGCACCAAAACGCGCATTAGGCACACTTGAATAGTTTCCGTATTTTGTCATCTAATTAAGTATTCAGATTATCTACATATAATTCAGCATACCAATGAATCAAAATTAATTATATATCATGATGTTTTCCTTCATAAATCATCATAGGGTAATGTACTACTTAACCAGCGTGTAAGCTCAGTATACATAAACGTCTCAAGTCTCCCAAGAAATCGGCCTAGTTTTTTATGTTTATACAATGTCAAAATGAACCTTTTGTCCTCAACAATAAATGTAATACCCTCAAAAACTATTAAAAAAATTTTCATCGGCATGCAATAGTATGTATTTAAAATTTTATTTGTCGCACAGACTAGAGGTACACTTTCTTTACCTCCCACACATTTTGTGTCGACGGATCGATCATCTATGTTTGAAAACTTTTATAGTTTTCAGAGGTTATTAGTCAGTTCAGCTTTTTTTACGTAGTGTTAAATAGGGATACATTTGTAGCAAATCTACCACCGGCATTTCAATAGGAAATAAATGCACGCAAAATAGAGGACATATAATAAAAGTTCAAAATAACAGCAATAAATATCTTCAACTAGCTATCACTAATTGCATATGATCCGTAAACGAATAAAAAGTAACAACAACAAATGTCGACAGCCAAATATTCGATTTGCATTATAGCATTGAGGGAGAAAATTGATGATCGCTGTACATATTTCAAGATATATACGTATACACCTAGCATATTAAGTCCAATAATGTTTTCCCATGACAAAAAGAATGCAGCAAATACACGCGAACACACAATAAAACGTTACACATTTTCACTTTCAAATGGCAACCACTTTAACCAACAAACATTACTTATTTTGCTGAACTAAGGCACTCCAAACACGGGTCGTTAGCCATGCGATACGTGAGAGATGCGTTTGACACTTGTCAAGCTCGCGAGAAAACGAGTGTCGTCATCCTCGTATCATGTCCGCACACGGGTCGTCAAAAACACCTCAGCATGCGTCGTAAAATCATACGATTCGGGGCATTTTCCCACCTCCCCCACGAATTATATGTTGCCGTCATCCATCGCGCTTGCAAAAAAGACTACTCATTCGACTTTAGGCCTGCAATGCACAACGCTTGAGACGCACTCAACGTGAGCCGACTACGCTTCTCACTCTTCGCGATAGGCTAATGCTCCGTTAGCGGTCACCCATTGATTTACATAGGTTGTGACGACCAAGCGTAGAAATATCGCATCTACAACGATAGCTCAACGACCCGTGTGCGGATTGCCTAAATATTACTTGCCGACACCTATCAGCATTTTCAATTTGCGGTTTGCGCCTTTGATATCGTTCATTAGAGTATAGTACATGTTCGCCAGCGAATTGTTCACTGACGAATTGAAAAGCTCTTTTTGTATGGGATTTGACGGTTGAATTCGTTTCGCTCGAGTATAGTACTAGGCATAAGTAGGACCAGGTCTGATAGAAGCGATTTGGAAATATGGGGAACTCTGTGACAGTGGTGCCATCTGGAAAAATTATAAAGAAAAACAATTGCTTTTTGCCCTATGAATTCTGATTCAGATACCAGATTTTCATGAAATTCACACAGTGACTGAACCTTACTTGCTGCCAATTACGTTAATTTTGGTGTCTTTGGTTTTGAAAATTCACACAGGAAATCAAAGCTTTGCCGCAAAGCTTCCAGTGCAGTCATGAAATCAAAATTAAATTCATATGATAAATGGAACTTATTATAGGTATTTTCAAAAAGAATCTGGTTGAAAAACCATGAAATTATTGCCAACCATTATTGGCATTTATTTACAATATCCATGATCTTGTAGAGACAATCAGCAACAAATGTTCAGTTTTCGAAAATTTGAAAACTTTTGCGGCTGGTAACCCTAAACTTCTTTGTACCCCTATAACTTCCAAAATCGAAACGAAATTCACAGAGTAGGTTGGTTTTCATGTGAGGCAGGTATAATATACTTTTGGCATTGACGCTAGCAAAGGGTTGCCAGTACAAGGAGTTTTTTGCTATTTTCGTATCAATAAATTCTTACATTAAGTATTCATATCACGAACATTTACCATGAAAATAAGCTATCAATGTTTAAAGCTTCTTAGGTTAGGTTAGGTTAGGTTGTACTGGCTGGCACGTGGCCACACATAGACCTACTGGTCCGTAGCGATACCAGATATATGGACCTAGAGAAAGGAATTCAGTCCAGGCAGCCATCAAAGGCCCCGGACTTTTTCACGAACTGAAGGATGTCCTTCAGCTTTTGCTCTGCCACGTGCGAGAGATCCACCAGCCAGGGCTCACCGAAGTATCGCAGTCTGGTTCTCCCCAGTGCCGGGCAGTGACACAGGAGATGCTGGACAGTTTCTGAGACCCTCGGCTCTTGACACCTTCTACAGGTGTCGCTCGTTAAGAGTCCCATTTTCATAGCATGTGCTGCTACAAGACAATGACCAGTAATGATACCAACGAGTCGTTTGCAGTCAATCCACGTTAACTCGAGGAGGTATTTGGTCGATGCGAGATTGTACGACCCCCACATGATTTTGATTACCTTGCAGGTCTGAGTTGCACCCCATCTGCGCGTCGCACCCTGCATCATTTGGGAGTCGATTGAGTACTTTATCGTCTGGATAGGAGTAAGAATGTTAACCGCTTCCAAAAGGGGAAGACTAGCCCCATACTTGGCTAACGCATCCGCCTTCTCATTTCCATCAATGCCCTTATGACCGGGAACCTAGAAGATTCTGACTCTTCTGCTGTTACCCAGTCTGTTCAGGGCCTAAATGCAATCGAATACACACTTCGATTTGTATGTATGAGACATCAGTGCTTTTACCGCCGCCTGACTGTCCATAAAGATATTTAAAACTTTGCCAGTAGTATCTTTGGCGTATATCAGGTCTGCGGCTTTACGTATCGCAAACACCTCCACCTGGAAAATACTACTGTTATTCGAAAGCCTGAAAGCTGCTTCCATAGCCGCATCTGTAGAATATACTGCAGCCCCCACACCCGCAACTGTCTTCGAGCCGTCAGTGTAGATGCTAAGAGCTGCAGGACACATTTGTCGATTCCACTCCTGCCCATCTCCCACAGTCGCTCGATATCCCCGCTCAAAGTACAGAGTGGGAACCAGGTAGTCAGTGCTTCCTGTGTACCCCCGCTCAATACTGCTGTGGCCAAAGGATCCTGGCTCGAAGTGTCCTAATTCCCTAAGCCTGACAACAGCTTTTGCAGCAGTGCCTCACTTAGATATATATACTTAGATATATATAGAAGGTAGGTCCATAACTTACTCATATTCGGATATCCTAAACCTTTTTGCAGCGGCGATCATTTTAGTGAATTTTGAGGTACTCCTATATTTCCAAGCAGTGTAAATTTTTGCTAAAAAAAAGTATTGAAAATGGATATTTATTATGTTAAAACTTGTTTATTATATCGATATGAAAGTTTTGAGTCGTGTGTGGGTGCTAAGTGCCTAAAAGTAGGCAAGGATTTTTTTTCAAACTTTGATTTGTCATTACTTCTGGCAAAAACATTGCATCATCGTGAAATTTGCAGAGCGTATTGATGTTGACTAAAGTTTTACACGCTTGGATTTTCAAGATATTGCGGGTAACCCTGTAGCTACGGCAGGCTCCTGAAAAAAATCCTTCGAAACATTGAACCTCCTCAAAAAGTTTTGATTTTTGACAAAAAATCAAATCGTTGATAAATTTGAACCTTTGTTCATCATGTAAAATTAAAAGTTTTTAAATTGAGATTTGCACAAGAACGGCAACCCATCACCAAATGACCTCTATTTTCAGCACTCGAAAGTTCTGTTCCCGAGAACTGACGACCGGATTATTCGATCATAATGAAATTTACAAAACGTGTTGGTATTAACTAAGAACAGGTCTGATAGAAATGATTTTGAAATGTAGGCAACCCTGTGGCAGTGGCGCCATCTTGAAAAATCACTGAGAAAAAAACAGCTTTTTGGCCTATAACTTCCGATTCAGCCATCAAATTTTAACAAAATTCACACAGTACTTGGATGTTACTTTATGTAAAATTTGGTTGAAAAATTAGAATAGGGCTACCAGCTATAGTGATTTTTGTCTCATAAATCTTGCGAATTTGCTCAGCAAAATTAAGCTTTTTTCCTATAACTTCCGGTCCAGTGTAGAAATCAAAACGAAGTTCATGCAGTAATTGGACCTTCATGTGAAATAAATGTCGTAGGAATTTCGTACAAAAATAATGAAAAAGCTGCCAGCTATGACCATTTTTGTAATTTTGTGGAATTTCTTTACTGAGCGATTATGTCATTAGATTTGCAAATGGGAATGATCCTGCAATGAAAATTAACAACAAATATTAACGCTTTGAAAATTTGAAAAGTTTTGAGGGTGGTCACCCTTAAATTCTTTTCGCCCGTATACCTTATAGCGCAGTGATTCAATCGAAACGAAATTTACTGGTTGGGTTTAACTTAACGTGAAGCAGATTTGGTATATATTTTGCTCTGCTGCTGACACAGGGTAACCAGCATTAGCCATTTTCGTAAATATTGCACCAACAGATGCTTCAAATTATGTACTCAAATGCAAATCATTTGCGATAAAAATAAGAATCCAAATATTCAATGTTCCGAGTTTTGAACATTTTTCGGATGGCAGTCTCAAACAATGTTTAACCGCTGAAACTTTCGATGAAATCCTCCGATGAGAACGAAATTCAATGGATAAGTTATTTAAGTTTGAGCTTGTTGTGGTTAACTTATTGCTGCTTCGTTGGGAAAGTGTTGCCAGCACTGAGCATTTTCATCATTTGTGTTATAGTTGAGTTTTGTTGCTTGGGATAAGGAATGGTTGATATGATTTTACAAACATTCCACATTTTTCTTTCTACATTTTTTCCTCATTCAAAGACAATATCTTTGAAAATTAGTTTTCTAGCGGTTCTGATGCGCTAGAGTTTTTTTTCTTGCGTTAGCTAGTTAAAGTTGCAAGATGTTTGTCCTCTAGAGTTTTCATCTTAGCCGTTGTGTCTTTCAACTGATTTGTCATTTCGTCTTGAATTCGAGCAAGAAAGCTATTACTTTCAATCAGTTCCTAAATTTTTTGCATTGATTTCTGAAAATCAGTTCCCGTTATGTCTCATGCAGTTGTGGCATTTGAAATGATTCGCAAATCATCTGGTCAAGTCTGGTGGGACCTTCGTATCTTAAAAGCATTATACGAGTAAGGGATAGCATGTGAACAAATGATAGAGCCACCTTTTCCGAATTCATTATACTGTTTGGTTTTTGGTAGAATTGTTAAGGCGTAGAGTTGAAGGAGATGGCTTGTGTTTGCAGATCTCCAACATTTTCCAGAAGAAATGTATTGTCTGTTTGGTTACATCTCACTCTACCCAAAACACCTACCCAACACACCAGCATTTTTTGCCGGTATTTGTTGCTGTTTTGTGTGTTAAGTACCAGTCTCTCGATGACGACGTTTTTGCATCTTGGATGTAGGAGTGGTTACCATGAATACCAGTCTCTCGATGACGACGTTTTTGCATCTTGGATGTAGGAGTGAGAAGGCAGACTGGCGCGATGTAAACAAATCATCGCCAGTTCCAAGAGTTTGTTTGTTTGGTAGTGCTTTGTTTTGTTTTTTGCCGGCTGGTAGAGCAAGTCTGCTTGAGCACGTGCTAGTTGTATGTGGGGTAGGTCAGATGAAGACAAGTTTACGAATATTTTTGTCTTTTGTTTTTCTTATAAGATCATGATGATGATGATGATTCGCGTTTTCGGAATATTGTATTTTATACCGGTGAGATGTATTCGAACGAGACCGTTAACGAGACATTTCCTTCAAATACCATTGATTGAGGTATTTGATTCAGGTCCTCCACTTGACGTTGTTTATTAATTTTTTCGGTAAAACGAAGGGGCAGATAAAAATATTCTCCATTTTCCAAATGCACGGTCAGCCGAAGACCATACTTCGTCTTCACTAGCTCAAAATATTTGATGCAATACTCCTTACCAATTTCCAAAGATGTAATTGGTACAAGGGTGTCATACCCGCTTACCGCAGTATTGCACAAAAGATCGAAGGTGTTCTGCAAAAATATATTATTTATAATTTTTAAACAAAGTTAATAAGAAAACTTACCAGATTTGCTCTTGCGAAGGCGTAGAGATCGAGTAATGATGGTTGCAAAAAATTTCGCCATTTATACACATTTTGCAGCATTCACTTCACACAAATAATGATAGTTAAATCATCCGGTTAATACATATACCATACGATGTATTTTTCCATTTTAACAATTATTATCCATGACCACTGACCATCCAACTATACGGTATAGTTAATTCAAAAATGCTTTTCAATTTTACATTACAAAGAAAAGTTTTATGTGTATTTATGGGCAATATGCTACAATTTATTACTGTAAATTTTATACACACAGCAATTGACAACTGATATAGCTATAGGGTTGGTGTAAAGAAAAAATCCCACCATTCTTATTGTGTAAAAATATTCAAAAAATATCGTATAAAAAGCAGAAAATCATACAGGCAAATCACAGTTCACGATAGCTAACATAACAAGTAGGTATATCCAAAAAAGCTTGGGTTAATTTTGTTTAAAAATTATTAATTCTTTAAAATTGTATCAACCTTTAACGTTTTCTTTCTACGTTTCATTAACAGCCTTTTTTCCTCATGGTCGATTCTGGCGCTTCTACCTACAAAGAATTGCTAGAGCAGAAATGTAGAATCCAGAAAGAATTATTGGAAAATACAGACACACTTTTGGAGTTGCTAGAAAAAGAGCAGCAAAGTACGAAGGTGTGTACGAATATTGAATTCGAGCACAGCCCCACGAAGTGCGAAGAAGTAAAAAGTGAAAAAAGAAGTAAAAAAACAGAAAGTAAGGAGAGGAAAAATAGTATAGGAGGGAAGGTGAAAAAGTTGAGGATTCACCCTATAAATCCAATCTGGAAGTCAGTGCCATTTGTGCCATGCTCATCGTTGAGAGCTATTGAGGAGTTGAGAAGTGTTTCGTTACGATAACTGCGAGTGCAAACAGTCAGGACGTCAGCCGCTACCATTGCCTTACTTATCAGAGCACCAGACAGCCAGCCCAGGTTGCAGATCAGAAAGCCGCAAAAAGTTAGCGAGGCAGCAAGGAAAAAAGCAGAAATAAATAAAATTCTAAAAATTATTTTTGAAGACGGGTTCTGCCAGCCCGTGTAGTTAAATATTAAGATTTAGCTATAAGAGAAATTTAAAGTAAAGATGAATCCTGACCTTTTGTTAAGGCAGTTGGAAGGCGCCTTAAGTCTAAGTTCCGAGTATTTTTTAGCATTTTTGAACATTTGATTGAAGGATATTGGTGAGTGGAAAATAGCTTTCTCGACGGAAAATAAGCAGCTCTTTTTACATCTGGTTGCAAAGTATTCCGTAAGGTTTAATATTCTCTTGTCTAGTGTTGAGCTGAGAGGGGTATTAGGCTTTCTTGGTTTGCTTAGTGATGGTGGTACTTCGGCCGAAAGTTCGGGAAAAACAACCGTCGATGCTTCAAAAAATCTTTGCATGAGTTTAAACCACATTGATGCTGATACAGTACAGTGTGGTAGAGTGTCGAATGTCTCATTCGAAACGCTTTCGAGAGAAAGAACTTTTTTTACAAAATTTAAAACTGAGGGCATCAAACTGGTTTTTCGGCTGAAAGGTTTGGATGCTGACAGTGAAGACCCGCTACATGATTTGGAAAAAGCGTTTGATGACGTAATCAGAGATGTGGGAAAGAATTCATCCAAGGATAGCAGGATCTCTTTCACAATTTCACTTCCTAACTCACCTGACGTGAAACCCATCGGGTCTAGCTTGATGCCTCTGACTTCCCTGAGTGGTAGATATGTGATCGGACTAATAGCAAACGTAAATCAATCCAATACTATTTTCCTTTCAGACGATATAATGTTGTTTAGCGCTAATATTGTAAGTTTTTCTTTTGGTGGTGGGAGAGTCAATCCTCGAGATATGAGAGAGGTAGAAGCTCTTGCGAGAAAACGTAGTGTGATTGATGTCGGTAAAGATAATGATGTTTACTGTCTTCTACGAAGCATTTGCTATGTTATTGAAATTACTTCAGAGAATTTTGACAAACGAAAATATGCTTTAATAGTTGCATCGCTGGATGATTTAGCGAAGACTTTATGTAAGAAAGCTTGCAGTTGATGCGAACGGCTGTACCCTGGTTGATCTGTACAAGATTCAAGACAATCTAAAAGACTTCCAGATAATAGTGTTTGATGACTTGAAAAACCCAGATTCAATTTTTTTCAAGATACCGATGAGTGATGTTCCTGTGAAAAAAATTTATCTCTACTACAGTAAGACATTAAAACATTTCTATGTAATCAAGTCAGTTACGGCACTTTTCGATAAAGATTACATGTGTTCCCTTTGTGGCAAAGTTTTCCACAAAAAACTTCATAAATGTGATATGAAATGCCGGTATTGCAACTCTGCACCTCCATGTACTTTTTCCAGACAGGCAATGAAGACCTGTGATAAATGTAATCGTTCTTTCAGAGGCGAAGCCTGCTTTAACAGCCACTTTCTGAATAAAGTTACTAGTACAAGCGTATGTGACACGTTTAAAATTTGCAAGATCTGTTTAAAGTTTTTGAATTATGAAAGAAGAGGCGAAACCCCACATCAATGTAATGAATATTATTGCAGTTCATGTTCAAAAATCATGCCTTCCGATCATTTGTGTTACAGTAAATCCTATAAGGGTAAAAGAAACAAAAAGTTTTTGTTAATATTCTTCGATTGTGAAAGCACTCAAAACACACTAAATGCTAAAAGCCACACTTCTTATCTTCATGTGGTAAATATGATTGTAGCACAGCAAGTTTGTCATAACTGTTACGAGGATCGTCAACTATCAAATAACTGTAACGTATGTGGTGTCAGGGAACATGTCTTTGAGTATGACAAGTCATCAAGCGTAGTGAAAAGGTTTTTAGATTATTGTCTATTACCTCGCTCATATGTTACCAATGCTTATTGTGTTGCACACAATTTACAGGGATATGACGGTCATTTTTTAATCTCGGAGCTCGTGGATAGGAAAGATAGGATAGGAAATTGGTAATTGAGCCTATAATGAATGGTACAAAAATTATGAAGTTAAGCTGTGGGCCTCTAACATTTATTGATTCACCAAATTTTCTAGCCATACCTCTTTCCAAGTTTCCTAGTGTCTTTGAGATTGAAAAATATGCAAAAAAATACTATCCTTATTACTTTAACACACTAGACAACATGAATTATGTGGGCAAATACCCAGAGCCTGAAATGTATGGGTAAAACACCATGAAAACTAAAGAGAGAGAAAGTTTTTTAGAATGGTATAGTACAGTATCTCACGGGGATTTTGACAATAGGAAAGAGATGTTGATGTACTGTAAAAACGATGTTAATATTTTACGTCTTGGATGTATTCATTTCATACGCGAATTCTTGAATATAACTGAAATAAACACTTTGGTTGAATCTATGACTACAGCGTCAGTATGTATGCTTGCCTTTAGGAAAAATTTTTTAAAAGAAGGCATCCTAGGCATCATGCCTAGAAACGGTTATCACAAATCCCAAAACCAGTCTTTTATTGCTTTCAAATGGCTTACTCTAAAAAGTCTAGAGATTAACGATCAAATTTTATCGGCCATTAATAAAGGGGAAGTAAAGCTGGAGAAAGGCGGGTTTTCGGTGGACGGCTTTCATCCGAAATCAAACACTGTTTATGAATTTTTCGGCTGTTTTTATCACGGTTGCAAAGACTGTTTTAAAGTAGATGAGGTAGGTTATAAATCTGCTCACAGCACAGAGACATTATCACAAAGATATGAAAGTACGCTCAAAACAATCGAAATAATCAGACGTCTGGGATATAAGTTAGAATATACCTGGGAATGTCAGTTCAAAGAATTATTGAAAATGAATCCTGAAACGCGAAGGTTGCTTGATGACAAGCTTCTGAATATTTTACCGCCGCTCAACCCACGAGACGCTGTTTTTGGAGGACGTACCGAAGTATTTAAATTGCTTCATGAAATTAAAGAAAACGAAGTCATAAAGTATCTAGATTTTATTAGTTTATACCCATACATAAACAAATACGCTGTATACCCGATTGGTCACCCTAAAATCTACCGTAATGATAATATACCACCTAATTCTAAAGTAGTTTCAATGCAAGGTTTCATTTTATGTACTGTTTTGCCTCCTACTGAGCTATATATTCCTGTACTTCCTTTTAAACATAATCAGAAATTGTATTTTGCATTATGTAGGAAATGTACGGAAATGAACAATGTTTCATCATGCACTCATACAGAGGAGGAAAGACAGATTACAGGTACGTGGGTTAAACCCGAGGTTATATTGGCTGTGAGAAAAGGCTATAAAATAAAGAAAATTTTTGAGGTCTGGGAATACGGTCACACACAATATGATCCTATCACAAAAAGCGGCGGTCTTTTTACTGAATATGTTAACACTTTTCTTAGAATTAAACAGGAGGCAAGCGGTTGGGGTGACAAATACTCAACTGAAAAAGAAAAAGATGATTTCATTCAGGCTTACATTTTAAAAGAAGATATTGTCCTGAATAAATCTCAAATTTAAAAAAAATCCTGGGAGACGTAATACAGCCAAAATTTGCTTGAATTCTCTTTGGGGAAAGTTTGCTCAAAGAGAAGATCGCACTCACACCAAAGTTTTTCATAACTTTAAAGATTTTTGTGATTTTCTAGAGTCTCCTGGAATAGAAATCTGTACTTTATATCCTGTTAACGAAGACACTTTGTGGGTAACATGGAAGTATATGAAAGAAAATTTAAAAATGCTGTCGCATATAAATATACCAGTTGCCGCATACACAACTGCGTTTGCTAGACTTAATCTTTATGATGCACTCAAAAAGGTTGGGAAAAAACTTCTTTACTGCGATACTGATAGCTTGATCTTCATAGATGACAAAACAAACCCTATATCTTTCCCAATATCAGACTTTTTAGGTGATCTTACAAATGAGATTGAAAGTTTCGGTCCTAATGCTTTTATTTCTGAATTCGCAAGTATAGGCCCAAAGAGCTACGGTTTTAAAATAGAAACTGAAACAGGGAGCCGTTATATCACAAGATGTAAAGGTATTACCCTTAATTTCCAAAATTCTGAAATTGTAAATTTCGAATCTCTTAAGAAACTTATGACCGGTGAGAGTGAGAGTCAAGTCATTTTAATCACTAATGATAAAAAAATAAAACACAAGCTCCAGGAGTTGTTATATCTACAGTTGAGCAAAAACGTTTACAGTTCACTTTTGACAAAAGAGTTGTTACCGAAAATAATTTTTCATTTCCATACGGTCATAAAAAGGCCAAGGTGATGTAAGGATTTTAAGTATATTTAAAGTCAAACTATTTTTGAAGAATGATAAAATATGACAGAAGAGTCTTTATAAACAAAATGAAAATACCGTAGAATTCAAATATATGCAGTTATATAGGTTAATATTCTTCACGTAGCTATATAAGCTAGTATAAGCTTCTAGGATATGTTGTGAAATATCCTTGGATAGTATAAATATATAAATGTTGTGAAATTCAAAAACCTGTTTATTTTATTTCTTACTACTTTGCTAAAAACATGTCGGTGTTTGTTTTCGATATACAGTGTGTTTCTGGAAACAATGGCCAATATTTCGTCAAAGAACTTGCGGTACTGCCTTTTAAGTCAACATTACCAACAGTCTACCACTTCGCTCCTCCTTACGCATATCAGGAACTGGATGAAAGAGCTCGAAAACAAAACGCCTTTGAGGTGAAAAATATAAATAGTTTACGTTGGAGTGACGGCGATATTAATTATATGCAGCTTCCGGAAATATTTGCGAAGTTCAACGAATCTACCATATATGTAAAAGATGGCATGAAGGAGGGTTTTATAAGGAAATACGTACCCGGCGCTAATATAGTACAGTTACAAGTACCGAAACTACAAGATCTCAAACAGTTCAAAACTACCTGCAGAATTCACGATACATTTACAACGACAAGATGTGCAGCACAAAATTGCGTGAATCTTTATATGTATTATCTTATGTATACTAAATTTTTTAAGAAAAAAAAAAACATGAGATTTATCGTTAATAATTGGAAATTTTATTGCAATACATGGAAAATAAGGTAACAACTACAGAGTATTGGTATCTCATAAAAAAGTCTGGAATAGTTATAGTGTACATATGATGTTCGAGATGGAATGAAGAAGTCGTTGTTATCCAGCTTAGGCACACCCTTTTCACGACATTTGTCACAATATTGCCCGTAATACTCCTTCACACATTCGGCAGTCTGATTGTTGTGGTGCATTACAATGTTGAAAAAACCCATAAAGTTGAACAGCATGAATAGTTCGGGATGTGTTAGCGTCATACTGCCATTACCTACGGGGATCTGATAGAGAGGATAAAAGCCCCTGTTGATTATTCGGAAACTCGTCTACTCGTGCCTTTAATTCGTTGAGGTGTTCTCGAAGGGAAATCCATTGATTGTAGTCTGCCTCCAGCGACTTTTGACCGTCACAGCGAAAGATATCTTTTGCTTGAAACGTTTGTTAATCAAATCCGAGTGCAGCTTTGCTCTTATGGAAATATTCGTCCAGATAATAAGTGTAGTTCAATAGAATGTTTTTTTCTCGTAGATTCGTTGTCTTGCAGGATTTTTTGTCACCTTCTTAATCACTTTGGTTGAAGTTACCTTGTCCGTGGCTTGACAGGCTTTGTTCCGCTTGCGGCTAGCTTTTTCTGTAACCGCGTTAATCATCTTGTAGGAGTGCTTCTGATAAAAGAACTGAACATTGATATTTTGCACATCACCTTTTTATACTCGTGCAAAGTTGAATTTTACACACTTGATTGCTATAAACCCCGCCATTTTGTGACGTGGGGTTTTCCAGGTAAATTTTTCGGTATAAATTTAAAATTTTATTGTCGTTCGAAAAGAAGTCTTTGTCAGAGAACTTGTTTAAAATTTGCTTCAAGCCTTTACCATGACATCGAAAATATTCACAGCAATAATGACCGCATGTTGTTGAAAATGTACTTTGTAATCGTTTTTTTACTACTTAAAATGACTTTCGAGCTACTGTGTAAAAAAGCCTTGAAATAAACATTTCTTGGGTACTGACCGAAAGAGTCAAAGTACTCGATAGGACCTTTCTTAGAAATGTAAAAGGCTACCCAATGCGTTCCACTTTTATGAGTTGGATCAGTATTCGTAATAATACACGCTGGTTTTTTTATTTGACGGGGTAAGTGATCGCACGGGTAAACGCCATTGAAAAATCTTTTAGTAACGTAATTCCGCTTTAATGAATTAGCAAGTTCAATCGTGTTAATTCCTGTTCTTTAGAAGTTATTGCTTCAAGGTTAATGATTCTAGTACGTGGCGTGACGTAGCTCTGGAGGAATTCCTTTGTTGGCTCCCCATGTACGAAAATAGTTGAAAACTTTGCGAGGGTTTTTATAAGATCCTCATCCAGACGTTTAAGTTCAAGGTTTCCAGACACGCCAGTATGATCTGTAGTGCTAACTGTTGATGTAGGATATTTGTAAACGATCTCCTTTGTATACACTTTATCTGGTGAAATAAAGCCTGCAAACGCAATTTTTTTAAAGAAGATTAAGTGCCCTTCTGAAAAATACTCGGTATTTACTAGACAGTGAGTCATGGTACTGTAGTTATCTCCAGTCAAGGCACAGATAAATAATAAATACACAAGTGTTGAACTTCTTTATATACTTTTTATAGACTCGAGTAAACGTTTCGATTTTTATCGATTTCAATATTCGTATCGTACTCTGCATATACAATGCATGTCACACTATTTTTTAGCGCCTCTTTGAACCTTCCCTCGATTCTCACAACACCTTGATTCAATAAACTGCCACAAGTTGATTCGTATGAATTATCTGCTGTTAAGTCAAATGCTAGCAAAAAGCAACCATTGTCGAAGAATTGTTTGGATATCTGATGACCTTTATCGAAATAATTGATACCAGTACCCTTAAAAAGGCTCAAGTACCCCCGGGTGCTGAGTGGTTTTTCTTTTGAATAATCGAATTCTATAGGTTGATTTGGTACTTGTACGCCATTAACTGACAAATTAAATCTCGTGATGTTATTGTGTTTGAAGTCATATGGATTTTTAGTACATTTTCCGGTATAGGCGTCGTTGTCTACCATCCCGAAAATGAGCAAGTTCGGTAGTGTGAATGTATTTGTTGGTAACGTGTATGTTTTCACTTCGACGCGTTTGTACGGGTATACTGCATTTGAACGTTGCAGTACTGTTTCATGTGCCAAGAGAATATTGGGATTGACGCTTACATGATTCATGTACATTGTTGCTTCCAGTATTTTAATTCGAGGCGAGAATTTATCATCTTTCGAGTACAGGTAAAATTCAGGTTTCTCTAAGGATAATATGACGCGCAAATCCACACCATTAATCAATAGTTTTTCTTGGTTAAATATATCGCTATGGATCTTTCCTTTTAACTCGACGACATTACTTTTTTCTAATAGTGCTGATCTACTACGATAACCTTTATTCTCAGACTTTGGTCCAGCGCCTTCAATCATTTCCATTTCATTCTGGTCAAGATACCATCCAACCGATTCGAGATGAGTTGTTGCTGCATCTTTCCCGTAATTCAATAGATTTTCAATGTATGCCCTGTACTGGTAGTTGTTGTCTGTTTGAGCTATATTCTTCCCATTCAACTGAACTGTACATTGTCTAAAAATCGAATGCATCAAATTATTTGCGACGCCAATTGGATCAGCTTCGACTTCTCTTCCATCAGCATCCTTAATTGTTTCAGTCCCTGTGAATAACTCCTGTTTACCATCCTTTATTTTAACCATCTGCACTTTGAGACGAAGATATATACTGGATAAATCACGATACGTATCACCATGGCCGAGAGAGATGAATTCCAGTACAGATGAGTTATCCAATGTAGCTATCGGTTTGTATGCAACTTCTTCTGCAACTTCTTCTGTTTTTCAAAATGTTGCTCTGAATCGGTGATGTGGAGAAAATGTCCAATTCGGATTTCATGCATTCTTTGTAGGAGGTCATGTTAATTACTTATCAAATATGTCCAACACACGTTTCTTGATAACTTTTCGTTTACTTTTCACCCTCTTAATCTTTTCACGTGAGGCTCTTTTTACAGGTTTTTTCAATTTACCAGCTTTACGTCACTTAGGAGAAGACTTGAATTGAATTGTTGTGAACGAGTTAGCTCTTTTTATAGCCATTCGATTACCAGCATCATCCATCTTATCAAAAAGTTTGTTTATACCTTTCTGAGCTAATTTCTGTACTGCAGTTTGTCCGTGTTCTCTTAAGAGTTCTTTTAGAGGTTTGTTCCCAACCTCCTGTATAATAGCCTTACCGGCCTTGACCGCTTGTCGTTTTAAAGCTTTTACACCTGACGCAGCCAAAGGTTTTAGATAACGTAATAAGCCACTGAAAAAACTTCCTATACCTCTAATTGAGGCTCGATAGAGGGCTCCAATATCTGATAAATTTCCACCACTCTGGACCAAATAATAGCGTGTGTAGTGCGAGTTCATGTCGTTAACATCGGTATTGAATATTAAAACTATAACCCTTACATCAATGTATGTGATTATTTATACTTTTTCTTACCGACGTTTGAAGTGAAGCATTATATATGTGGGAGTAAAACTAGGTTCAAAGTCTACTGGGTAACCTTGTTGATCTGTGACTTTAATAGAAATGCTTTCGAAAAAAGTTTTTTCCACAGCACAGTACTCTACATGATTGAATCTGAAAATACTGTCGCAATCTTGCAAAGGAATCGTACGAAGATTTCGCACCAATTTATCAGCTAATATTCTAGGTTTGATAATGTCTGTGTAAACGTGAATTAAATTGGGGCTTTCACAATCGCTAACGGTCTTGGATGCCGTAGCACGACGCGTTCTTTTATCAAGCTCATGCATGTTTTTTTCCAACCGACTTAGACTGTCAAGAAATATTGACTTATCGAAAGATTCTTTTATCGAGACATCAATCAGATCTGGATCGCGTTTATCAACAGGTGTTTTTAAAAATGCATCAATGAATAGGCCAGCAATTTTTTCAGTTTTTGACACTTCAATCGGTACTGGTGTTGTACCCGTTGTTCCATCACTTCTTTTGTATGGAATGTTTAGTATTGTATCTGATTCAGTTTTTGCCCATTCATCAGGTAATATATCGGTACTGGATTCTTTAGCCGCAGCACTTATGGATTGTCGAATTTATTGACCAATTCGGCAGAATAATTATTTTCGTACCTGGTACACTGTTCTGCCGGAAATTTCAGCTGTCTTTTTTAAATCTTCGTCTGAAAACTCTATTCCACTCAACAAAAGTGACACAAAATCCGTAATGTTAATCGGTGAAGGTATTGGCAGTTCCACATATATTTTTACACCATAGTCTTTTAGATGAAACGTATGCGAAGTAGGCTTGATCCCCGCTTTTCTTTCCCACTCACGTCTTAAGCTATGTGCAGGATATATGTATTCGTCAATCATTCTTAATAGCTCTACATGATTTCTTTTCGACCTCAGAATCTGTCCAATTTTATAGTCAATAGAGTCTTGAAGTGTGTTAAACTTTTTGTTTGAGTTTAAATAAACTTTTCCGGCGATTTTCTCGCCTTGGTAAACATGCAAGCAGAAACCTCCAATCTTCTTAGAGTCACTGATGTCGGGAATACTTCCTTCATCTCGATCTTTTTCGATATGTTTGAATACCAGTTCCTTAATTGATGTCAAATAGTAGTTATAGAAGTCAGGTTTAATAACCAAGAAAAATGACGATAGCAATGTTGAAAAATTAATATCGTTTTTTTCATAGCAAAGTCTGCGTAAAGTAGCATCACTCCATCTTAAGAGAACAAGATTTTTTTTCAAAGACATGATTTTTACAACTATTTCTATTACTTCAGGCTTGCTAGATTCTGCTGCAGTTGATCGTCGACTTCTTTTCATCATACTAGCTTCTTCTTCTCCGATACTGTATTTAGAACGCTTAGAAACACTGCTGGTTGACACTGTTTTTATTTTTTTTCGTTTTGGTAACATTATCTCTGTTATTCCAACACGCCAACCGCTACCAAGCTTACAAGAAGCAGGAAGAATATTCTCAAAAGATGATAATGTGTTTTCAAGGTAAATGCTCAGGGAAATATTGCTTAAAAGGCATACGTAGAATTCATCATCTGTTACTGTTACAGGCATTTCAAATTCTTTCCCAAGCCAGATTTGATACACTCGAGCTACTCACTATTTTTTCTTTTAGTGTCTCACTCTGTCGAACAGGATGTTTTCTGACGGGCTGATCAGACGTGTATTGATTAGGATCGAACCGAGAGGGCCTTAATATAGAGTGACTAGGCAGTTCCTGTATTTCCACATCCGCGATAATTTCAGAATCTTCTTCACCTTCTTTCTCTATTTTAAAGACATTGGCCCCCTCATCATCAAGATTGTCTATCTCCCCTAGAACGTCTTCTACTTCATCAGGGCTCATATCAACAGGTACTGTGTATTGTGTTATTCCGTCATCACCAGTTATTATCCTATAATCTTTGTCAGTTGAAGTTTTCCTAAATTTCGATGGTGGCTTCAGACTTTTGGCTATTCCACTTGCCGATAGACGACGCTTTGCTGCAGCCAATAATACGCTCCTTAGAGGTGTGATTTCACTTATTGATTCAAACAATTTTTCCACTCGTACAGGTGTAGTTTGCGTAGGTTTCTCATCTCTAAAAACTTATTTAGTTTGTGTCGTGTAGTCTCGCAAGCTTTTCTGTTTCTTGCGTACATGCTCGCTCGATGAAGACAATTGAGTTTTTGTTTCTAGAAATCCTTTACTTCTACGACGTGTGCTTAAAAATTTTATAAGTTCGTTTCGATATTGATACCATTTGTCTTTATCGCTGAATTTTTCACTTTTCAATATCTTATTCATTGCCCTATCGAACAAGCTCTGGTTATTAGAACTTTCAATATTGTCTTTCAAATTTGCATATACTTCAGGAGACAGAAGTAGCATTTTATTCAGATTACTGTTCCTATACATATTTCTCAATTAGTGAACCAATCACCCCTGAAAGTACACTGCCCAGTAATACAGGTAGAAATCCGCCTTGTTGAATTAGTACTTTACGTTGCCACGGAACTGATCGTTTAGCATCGACTAGCTTACGCATACACTTTTTATATTTACAGAGATGGTTATATATCTTTCCACGAGGTCTGTGGTTACCATTCAACGTATTCAATGTGATTTCACAAAGTGTTTTAATTACCTCTGGATCGGCATTCTTAAGTATAGCATTTCTCAAACCCGGTCGAGCATGTCTAAGCACGTATAACATATGCTTGTTGTCCTTTAATCGCTTCATTCGTGACACCACTCTCTTGCTTAAAACTATCCTTCGAGCAATAACACGTTACAAAGTTTTTGTTACATAAATCAGTACGGAAACGTAATCTATCATTCGTATTCTGAGTCAGGTCTATTAATAAATAGCTGTGTGGTGCCTGAGTGATTTCTTTATATATTCTCACAAGCTCCTTGCTATTTTCAGGATAAATCTGTTTAGCAAGATGATGAAATTGACTTTTATCACGCGGATTCTTGAAGCATACCAGATATTTACAGTTCAATGATATGTCACGGCAAAATTTTCCCTGATGAAATACATTTTGTGTTACCAATATCACCGAAAAATTCCTATGATGTGATCCTTTAGTGAACAGTTCGCAAACTTGTATTGAAAACGCGTTTAACATCATATCGTCCAAAACTATAAGTGTCGGCTCATTTGCATTATTCACAAACTCTTCTGGAATCATACTTAAGAATTCAATATTTTTAAAACCTACTTTTGTTGGAACAGCTTGAGTTTCAGCATTACACCAAATAACCTTCTTCAACCGAGGCTGTATCATAGAGTCATTTCTAAGAAGTGTCTCTATAAAACTCTTCTTGCCACATCCAGATGGACCGGCAACCATCATTGTGAAGGAGTGCATAAAGTGGGTCATTTTTGCAAATTTTCACAGATTTTAACATAAAAACAAGTAAACGGCCTATATTTATACATTTAATCGTTATGAGTAGAAGGCAAATTGTCAACGAATTACACAGACCTGCTCGTAAAAATTTTAAACGACGTCGGGTCACTATCAGGGGTATCGATGATTTATGGCAGGCGGATTTGGTTGATATGAGCCCATACTCATCAGAGAATAGAGACTACAAATTTCTTCTCACAATAATTGACACCTTTTCTAAGTATGCTTGGGCACTACTGGTCAAAAACAAAAGTGCTAATGAAGTGACCAAGGCGATGGAAACAATTCTTGAACAAAGACGTATTCCCAGAAATCTGCAAACTGATGATGGAAAGGAGTTTTTCAATAAAAAATTTCAACATATCATGAAAAAGTATGAAATTAACCACTATTCAACATTCAGTGCATTGAAAGCATCGATTGTTGAGCGCTTCAATCGAACTCTTAAAGGTATAATGTGGAAAGAATTCAGTTATCATTGGGTTAGCTTACTCCAAAAATTAATTGGCCGTTAAAACAGAACAAAACATCGGGTTATTAAGATGCGACCTATGGATGTAAACGCCACAAATGAGGTTGAATTACTTTCAAAACTATACAGAAAAGTCAAAGTAACATCAAAACCAAAATTTCAAGCTGGAGATCATGTACGTATAAGTAAACATAAACAAGTATTTGAAAAAGGCTACACACCAAACTGGTCTACAGAAATTTTCACAATAAAAGAGGTAAAGAAAACACAACCACGAACATACTCACTGGAAGACTATCAAGGAAATTGGATACAAGGTGGGTTCTATGAACCTGAGTTAACTAGAGTGAAACACCCTGACGCATACCTTGTTGAGAAAATTATTAGAAGAAGAGGAGATCGTGTTTTTGTTAAATGGCTCGGCTTTTCTTCTCATCATAATTCCTGGATAAATATAAAAGACGTGCTCTAAGGTGAACGCCATTCATTCAAGATGTTGTGTTTAAAGCGAGAATATGACCGAGTCAAAACGTTCACCAATCTAAATATTGACGAACGAAAAATACTTAAGCTTGCACGTAGTGGATTCTTTTACACAAACATAAAAGACCAGGTCAGATGTTACTTCTGTTCGGTTACCATGGATGCATTCAACGCACCTGCTGATGTCGAGAGCGAACACTTACGATTGTCCGCAGAATGTTTCTATGCCAACGGAAAAGACGTCTGTGGACCCTACGACACACCGATTGCATCAAAGAAAAATTGCAGAATAGAGCATTGCCTCTACAACTTATTAAAATGTGCTGGATTCGGATTAATTCTTGGTGGAGTTATTTGTGAAGCTGTTTTGATGTACAATTATTTTAAATAAACAAGCAAAACAAAAATATCAAAAAACAATTGTATTTTCATTCATATTCAAATCAAATATTACATTTTTACATACAATTCCTTTTTCACACTTGTACTTACTAACATTAATGACCTTAATTCACATGCGAACCGAAGTTATTTTCAACCGCTCTCCTCTTCCATACACATTCACTCATTCAATTTATACCCACATAAATAATCAGTGAAAAAATTATCAGATCTCATGTCTTAACGGTCTCGTTCGAATACATCTCACCGGTATAAAATACAATCTTCCGAAAACGCGAATCATCATCATCATCATGATCTTATAAGAAAAACAAAAGACAAAAATATTCGTAAACTCGTCTTCATCTGACCTACCCCACATACAACTAGCACGTGCTCAGGCAGACTTGCTCTACCAGCCGGCAAAAAACAAAACAAAGCACTACCAAACAAACAAACTCTTGGAACTGGCGATGATTTGTTTACATCGCACCAGTCTGCCTACTCACTCCTACATCCAAGATGCAAAAACGTCGTCATCGAGAGACTGGTATTCATGGTAACCACTCCTACATCCAAGATGCAAAAACGTCGTCATCGAGAGACTGGTACTGATGGTAACTGAATTCTTGCCCCGTAACACACAAAACAGCAACAAATACCGGCAAAAAATGCTGGTGTGTTGGGTAGGTGTTTTGGGTAGAGTGAGATGTAACCAGACAGACAATACATTTCTTCTGGAAAATGTTGGAGATCTGCAAACACAAGCTATCTCCTTCAACTCTACGCCTTTACTATTCTACCAAAAACCAAACAGTATAATGAATTCGGAAAAGGTGGCTCTATCATTTGTTCACATGCTATCCCTTACTCGTATAATGCTTTTAAGATACGAAGGTCCCACCCTTACTACTTCCGTTTTGTCTTTGCACATTTGATTTAATAGGCCTACCATCTGAACGGGACTGATGTTGCTCCTGAAATTACACTTTTTACATTTCCATTGTTTTTTTTATTTATTTATTTATTTTCAAAGAATATCGTCTAATACAGACTAATAGTATTTACAGATTTAAAAATTTACCACAAATCAGTCAAAATGGACTGTTTTTGGCTAAGCTCTTTTTCAAAGATGATACAGATAAATTAAAATCAAATTGATGATAATCATCGTTGAAATTTCTTTTGATGCACGAAACGGGCTCATTAAAGGCGTAGTTGGTCCGATAGGCAGGGACAGATAAAATGTTGACTTGTCTCATTCTGTGACCCTTGGTATTGAGGTTAAATAAACCTAAAAGGTTTTCACATGAAATGTTACCCATGAGGATCTTAGCAGCAAAGATAGTTTTGAAATTTTCTCGTCTCTTGTTAAGTGTATTCATGGCCAGTAAGTTAAGTCGATTAATGTAAGGAGGCAAGTGAAGAGGATCTGACCAAGCAAATTCACGCAAACAAAACCGAAGAAATTTTTTCTGAATGGACTCGATACGGTCCACATAAACCTGCTGATAAGGCGCCCAAACTATACACGCATATTCAAGTATTGGTCTTACTAACGCACAAAAAAGAATCTTAGTAAGATGTATGTCATGAAACTCTTTGGATCGCCTCCTCACAAAACCCAAGGAAGATGAAGCTTTTGATAAGATGGCGTTAATATGATCGTCAAAAGTAAAAGAATTGTTTAGAAGTACTCCTAAATCGAGTACTTTGTCAGAATATCTTAAGGGAATACTATTCAAAGAGTATTCAAAGCTCAACGGATTAATTTTACGCGTGTACGAAACAACGGTACACTTGTCAATATTAATTACTAATTTATTAAGGTCACACCAGGTCGTGAGGTTATTAAGGTGAGCTTGAAGTTCCAAGCAGTCGTGAACATTAGATACCCTTTTAAAGATTTTGGCGTCATCAGCATATAGTAAAATTGATGAATGTTTCAGGACAGATGGTAGGTCATTTATGTATAAAAGAAAAAGTAGAGGTCCTAAATGACTACCTTGAGGAACACCAGATAAGACAGCAATTTCAGACGATAGGGCGCCACGGAAGGATACGCATTGGGTACGACATTCCAAATAAGATGCTATCCAGGAAATAAATAGCTGAGGAAAGTTAAACGAGGACAATTTACACAATAAAATGGAATGATCCAGCTTATCAAAAGCCTTCGTGAAGTCAGTGTAAATACAGTCTACCTGAAATCCTGCCTCGATTGAAGGGAAAACAATGTTGGAAAACTCAAGCAGGTTGGTAGTTGTGGATTTGCCTTTCAAGAAACCATGTTGAAAAGGAGATAATATGGATTTAGTATGAAATGCCACAACATTACTGATTATCGCTTCAAATAGTTTAGCAACACATGGAAGTTTTGCGATGGGACGATAATTGCCTACAACATTTCTATCGCCTTTTTTATGAATAGGTGTAACAATTGCGTATTTCCAACCACTTGGAAAAATACCGAGCGACAGAGAAAGGTTAAATAGGTAGGCAAGGATAGGAGACAGGGAGGAGATACAATATTTTAAGATAGCGCTAGGAATGCCGTCAGGGCCTGGTGTCAAATTATTGTCCAACTTCCTAGAAAACGTTAAAATGGTATCTTCGTCTATAAACAAGTCTTTCATTCCCAAAGAAGAAGTTGGGATCATTGTCAAGTTGTCATTATAATTATTACTATTAGTAGAAGGTTCCGTATTATATGCGGTACGGAAATGATTAGCGAAAATATTGCTAATAGTTAATGGATCAGAAATGGCCATGTCGTCTGAGTTAAACGTGGTGGGATACCCATCATGGTATCTCTTGGAAGTAATAAAATTCCAAAACCTTCTAGGCTGCTGTTGGAAAGTAGAATTAAGATTTCTAAGGTGAATTTGGTAAGAACTTTCGACTTCGGAGTGATAAATATTTTTCAACTCTACAAAAACCAAAAAGTCAGAAACAGAACGAGACGAGCAATATCTTTTCCAAGCTTTAGATTTTAAATTTTTTATATGGCGTATTGCCTTCGTTTTCCATGGAACTTTATTGCAATTGTTAGGAAAAGAGACTGGTACAAACTGGGTAAAGCATCCAAAAAGAATTGAATGAAAATTGTACACTGCCTTATTAATGCCTTTTTCTAACAACACAGTGGACCAATCACACCCTGCGATGAGATCATTTAGTACATCCAAGTCGACTTTCTTAAAGTTAAATTGACACGGTGAGTTATGTAAAGGAGTGCTTAGAGATGTATTGATTTCGTAGATGATTAGAACTGGTTCATGATGTGTTGAATCGCAGAGAGATGATGGACAGTGCTTGACCTCGGACGGGTAGGCGTTTGAAGTAAAAACTAGATCCAATAATCTTCCATGACTGTTCAAAATGCTGTTTACTTGGTTTAAGCCGCACGCAAGCATTGCGTTTATAAACTTCTCGGCGTATGGGCGATTACCAGGAGAAGAGGTTGGGGCTAATGTGAAGCCGTCGTCAGAAAAGTTCCAAGTAATTCTGGGTAGGTTGAAGTCACCCATGAGGATGAGTTCATCTTTTCCATCTAATAGGTCACATAAATGATGAGTGGCGTTAAGTACTTGCTCATAACAAATCGATGCTGAATTAGGAGGGATATAAAGAACTGCTAAATAGAGTTGCGCCATTCCCAGGTCCACACGAGCACTGACAAGTTCCAAGCTATCGGTGTTTGGTATGATTACTTCTGATACGCGATCCAAACTGCGCACGGCAAGCAATACGCCTCCACCTACCGGGGCGTCGAGTAAAAGTCCATGACGATCTTTACGGAAGACAGAAAACCGCGAATCAAACAGTTCTGTATTCAATATCTTATTTGTGTCTTTCAAACGAGCAACATTAGATAGCCCGCACATTTAGTGTGAACTAGAATGTTGCATTCACTACAGATGATCGTATCTTTGCCTCGTTGGGCTGGTTCACTGTATACACCACAGATCACTATTATGAAAAGTTAAAAATTTAAATATAAAGTGAAATAAACCGTTTTCAAAAAAATAGAAACAGTTCTGTATCCCACAAAAATAAGTAAAATAATGCAGTATTATTTCAACAAAAAAGTTATTATAGCAATAATCACTCGATAGTGCTGTTGATTTGTGATCTTAATACTTGTAGTGTCGGAGACTGACCGAATTAAACATGTGATTTCTGGAAAGGTGTTCTATTTGTGCATGAGAGTAAATTCGATATTTTCGGAAACGATAGCCAGCAGCACAAACTATGGAGTCAGAAGAACGAAGCTTTAAACTCAAAAAATAGAAGTTCAATGGTTAAACACAGGGGAGGATAAGTCATGGTGCGGGTTGCAAAAACATATCATGAAGTAAAGAATTTAGAATTTGCTGAAACGAAAATGAACCACAAGAATTATATAAACACTTTGAAAAGAAATATAATGGAATCTGTTGACAAAGGCAAATGCTGAAGACACTTTTCTTTTTGCCAAGACAATGACTCGCTGTATAATGCTTAAGATGCTTAAATGTGTATGATTCATAACTGCCCTCATGTGATTGAAACTCCTCCCCAAAGTCCGGAGATCAATCCAATTAAGCATCTTTGGGTTTATTTGTAGGGAACAGTTAAACAAAATCTTAACATAAAAAGCAAAAGTGAATTAAAAGTGACTCTCCCCAAAGAATGGTGTCAAATTGATCCAAACCTACCCCGAATGTTAATACAGTCAGTAGCAGCACAAATTACAGAAATAATTAAGTTGAATAAAATAAAACTTATAATATTGTGTAAAAATAAATTTTCTTGTATGCATTATTTTTTTCACAATATTCAAGAGAAAAAATGAATTAAACTTGCATTATGGTATTTAACATTTAATTTATAAAGTTACTTTTATAGGGTGTATAAAAGCACTTAGTATAGTGTTTTTTTTTTAGCTTGGGAACTTCAAATTGACAGAAAACATCATAAACTAGATGAAATGTTTTGTTTATTAATATTTTTTGAAAGTAAATACAATGCTATTTATGATTTAAAAATGATTTTCTGCAAGTGACCACCACGACTACTCGTCACGAAGCTCATCCGATCAGTCTAATGTTTTACCACTTTTCCCAATAATTGTGGCCTGATCTCACCAATTACTCGCTCAATATTGTCCTCTCAAGCTGTCAGAGCTGTTGGTTTGTCAGCATAAACCAGGGACATACATACTCCCAAAGAAAATAGTCGAGAGGCGTCAAATCAAACGATCTTGGAGGCCAATTCACGGGACAATTTCTTGAAATAATCTTTTCATCAAATTGTCTTTCCAATTAATCGATTGTTTCATTAGCAGTGGGGCACGTAGCACCATCTTGTTAGAGCCAAAGATTGTCGATGTTCAGTTCTTGAATTTTTGAAAACAAAAATGTATTGAGCATGTTGCGATATCGCACACCATGAACCGTAACGGTAGCTCCTTCCTCATTTCGAAAGAAATAAGGGCTGATGATGCCGATGGCGTATATTCACACCAAACAATGAATAAGTTGTATGATGAGCACAAGCAATGAATAAGTAGTATGAAATTTATCCATTACATAACCTGCTCTGAAAGACGATTATGTCGACCATAAAATGGAAATAGAGCTCGATGAGTATCGCAAACTAAGCTCTGATTTTGAAAATAAATTTCCACAATTTGGTAGCGTTATTCAAGTGTTGTGTACACTAAAACTGCACTGACGTTCTGAAACTTGTCGAAATGTCACATATACACACATAGCGACTAGAGCGCCCTAATTGAACGCGGTGGTAAATCCCCGGAACTAGATAAATTATTTTTGATTCGTACAGATTTTTGAAAAACAATAACTGTACTATTATTGTTATAAAAGCTCAGGATTAGAATCAATAAAGTACATTCTGTACTGGTAAGCCAAACAACAAGCGGCGACCAGATTAATAAAACAATAGTTTTATTTTCTTTTTCATATAAAATCAAGACTCCCTTGACTTAGCGTAGCGGCGACAGGCTCGCCAAAGCCAAGTCTTAGCAGGGTCAATTAAAGAAGAAAAAGAGACTGTACTATTTTCGTATAGTGGCAACAGGTTCGCCAAAGCGAAAACTAATAGTAGTCTAAATCTTTTTTCTGGTTCAAAGAGCTAAATTGTAGCCAGTTAACAGCGTCCAGTGTCCACGACATTAGCGACACATTACACAAGTGTCAATTAATTCATGATAAAAATGGCAAACTTTACTGAGCACAAGGGTAGAACAACTGTCACTTTGACAAACGTTCTTCAAAAGTTATTTCTACCGAAAGTTCTCATGCAGCTAAAAAAACACCCTATATATCACGAAGCGAAAAATAGAAAATAAAAAGCAACGGTTTTTCCTTTTTCATGCAAGCATTTCCTTAAAGTTGGTTGCTATATGAAATATTATCCTCATCAAAGTATGCTCTGAAAAATGTTTTTTGACTATTCGAGATATTCGACGGGCAGCTACATATATACACAAGTCGTTCACAAACTAAGGAAGTTTCAGTTTGAGCCAGCGAATCAAGCAAAAAACACCAAATTTTTTCTTGAATTGTGAAAGTTTTTTGTACGTGAACGTTTCCGGAGTTTTAATTTAAACTAACGCGTCTTTAATTTGGAAACCCAGTGGATTTCAACGAGAAATTTTTTTCAATGAAAAATGGTCAAGCTTTTTCCACAGGTCAACAACGTGTTAGTCTTCGTCGCGCAAAAACAAATTCTTTTTTATATCACAAGGAGCTTCAATGAAAGTAATCGACCCGAGTGCAACCTATCTAGCAAATAGTTTAACAGAAACTAATGCAACAACGCTGCCCAAATTCGTTCCGTTTGCTTCAATAAAGCAAATGCTTTGCTTTTATGTGAATTACAATCATTTCAAATGTAATTAAAATACTTTTCATTTTGATTTTTGTACATTTATTGAACTTAATTCAATTTGATCTTTATAAAAAACTGAATTGAATTCAGCTAATAAATTAAAACAACATTTATTGATTCTGAGGTGGTACGAAGTTTGTCGGGTCAGGTAATAAGCTAATAAGTTGAAGTAAATGAGAACGATCGTTCAAGTGAATACACATAATTATTTACATGTAATATGAGTATGATATGGTTAATCAATTTTTGTTTCTTGCAGGGATTGTTATAAATGGCGTGCACTAATGATAGTGTCTTATCTTTGTTGGAGCTGTAGCAGAAAGGAAGTATTTAACAGAATCTACAAGAACCCAAGCACAAAAATTGATTGAGCTTCAACGATGTTTGGATACGGATTTGCTATGTAGCGAATATTCCAAGAAATGATGACGAAAATATTTTGCGGATAAAGGATTGCTGGGCTAAAAAATCTGAGCATTTTCTAAATCAAAACTCTTAATTTTTTTGATACTAAAAAATCATGATCATTTGAAAATATAATGACAGAACCTTTTTTTCAACTTATGACAAAATTATCACAATTCAACAAAGCAAATGCTTAATGTGTTTTATGCGGAGAGTCACAAGCGGCCAATTACAAAGGATGTATGATTGCTAAAGAAATTCAAAAAATCAGGAATAAAAACATGAAGAAACTCGTAACTAGCAAATCCAGTGAAACATTCAGCAAAAAGCAGACCACCATTAAACAAAACAGCAAGCAAGGACATCAAACTTCTAATACAAGAAACGCAAGAAAACCAACTTACACTCAAATAGCCACAACTTACAATACACATACAAAACAACAGAATATAACTAAGTCACATAAACAGCGATTTAGTACAAAACAGCAGTGCATTTGCCAAGACTGACATAGGTTGCTGTATTTGCTGTGGTAACACAAAACAGTTGAAAATAAAGAGAAAAAACAACGAGTATAAACTACCACAATTGATAGAAAATAGAAAAAAAGCTACCAGAAAATTACCTCTTTTAACTTTCTACACATTATGAGGGCTTTTTCTAATTCCCTAACTACCAAAACAATCAATATAACCTTGAAAAACTCAAGCGCACCTGGACCGCTAGAAAACTAATTTTCGAAGAATTTCTTTTTTTGTCTTCGAGTGACAAAAAAATGTGGAAAGATGTAATACACTTTTTTTGTGGAAGCATATCAACCATTCCCTATTCAAAGCAAAATGACTGAACTATAACACAATGATAAAAATGTTCAGTGCTGGCAACATTTTCCCAACGAAGCAGCAGTAAGTTTACCTTAACAAGCTCATACTTAAATCAACTTATCCTTTCAATTTCGTTCTCATCGGAGGATTTCGTCGAAAGTTTTAGTGGTGAAACGTTTTTGTTTAAGGCTGCCATCTAAAAAATGTTCACAACTCGGGAAATTTAAAAATTAGTTTGTTATTTTTATTGCAAATGTTTTGCATACGAGTACGTTATTTGAAGCATCTGTTGATGCAATAGCTACGAAAATGGCTAAAGCTGGTTACCCTGTGTCAGCAGCAAAACAAAATATATACGAAATCTGCTTCACGTTAAACTTAACCCAACCAATAAATTTCGTTTCGATTGAATCAGTGCGCTGGAAGGTATACCGGTGAAAAGAATTTTAGGGTAACCACCCTCAAAACTTCTCAAATTTTTAAAACGTTCATATTTGTTGTTAATTTTCATTGCAGGATCATTCTCAATTGCAAATCTAATGACATAATCGCTCAGTAAAGAAATTCCACAAAATTACAAAAATGTGTAATAGCTGGCAGCCCTTTCATGATTTTTGTACGAAATTCCTACGACATTTACTTTACATTAAGGTCCATTTACTGCTTGAACTTCGTTTTGATTTATACACTGGACCGGAAGTTATAGGGAAAAAAGCTTTATTTTGCTGAGCAAATTTGCAACATTTAGGAGAAATCACTATAGCTGGCAGCTATTTTCTAATTTTTCAACCAAATGTTACATAAAGTAACATCCAAGTACTGTGTGAATTTTGTTAAAATCTGATTGCTGAATCGGAAGTTATAGGCCAAAAACCGGTTTTTTTTTCTCAGCGATTTTTCAAGATGGTACCACTGCCACAGGGTTGCCCGCATTTCAAAATCACTTCTATCAGACTTGGTCCTAGCTAGTAAGAACATGTCCTGTGAATTTCATTATGATCGGATAATCCGGTCGTCAGTTCTCGTGAACAGAACTTTTGAGTGCTGAAAATAGAGGTGATTTGGTGATGGGTTACCGTTCTTGTGCAAATCGGAATTTTGAAAATTTTATCTTGACATAAAGGACAAGGAATAAAATTTATCAAAGATTTGAAATTTTTGTAAAAAATCAAAAATTGTTCAGGAAGGTCAATGATTTAAAGAATTTTTTATCAGCAGCCTGCCACAGGTACAGGGTTACCCGCTTTATGTTGAAAATTTATATGTGCTAAATTCTAGTCAACATCAATACGCTCAGTAATTTTCACGATGATCCATTGTTTTTCTTAAAAGTAATGACAAATCAAAATTTGAGAAAAAATCTTTGCCTACTTTTAGGCACCCTGCACCCACATGTGGCTCAAAATTTCCAGATCTTTATCATAAACAAGCTAAAAACATAATTAGTTAATTCACTAAAACGCTCGCCACCGCCAAAAGGTTTAGGATATCTATTTGCTTAGGATATCTATTTGCTATGTTTAAAGGTTTAGGATATCTATTTGCTATGTACATCTACGTCCTCCGAAAATTTCAGCTCAATCGGATTGGCCACTCCAGAGATTATCTCGGAAAATCATTTTGCTTATATATATATATATATATATATATATATATATATATATATATATATATATATATATATATATATATATATATATATATATATATATATATATATATATATATATATATATATATATATATATATATATATATATATGAAGAATTATGAATTTTCGGCAAAACGAGTTTAATACTAATGTTCGAAGAACATTAGTAAAAACCAAAGCCACCTCACAGCAAAAAAAAACTTCTCATGAGCTTTTCTGTTTTCTATCAGCACATTCTATAGTTCAGCACGTGAGCTACATTTGAGGAATAGAATTTCTATACTAGTGAATTCACTGACACAAGAGTGTTGTTGTTTCAAATGCGTTTACTCTGTTCTGTGCTTGATAGAGGAGCAAAAAAAACGCGCCTTTAAAATCCCAGTAGGACCGCAAGCATCGATGACTTTAACCATGCACTCTTTCATTAATGCCTATGAATTCCAAAATAATGGATTACAATGTAATATGTAAGTAATGCAAAAAAGAACCATTGTGGTACAAAAATCCATGTGGGTTTATCTACTTACTACTTTACTCCACAAAGTAATGCACAGTGAAGGGTAGAGCAATGTAGATATTCATGCTGAAATGATGCGAGCTCAAACGTGTTTCGGTTTATTTGTTTTATGCGTTTCCTTTGATTGGTGTTTTTCCTATGTAATGCGTTTTGAGCCTTTTAAAAGTAATTTATCTGCTAGTGAAGTACTACAATATTTAAAGTATTTGAAAAGTTGTGAAATTGTGTTCTGGAATTTTATTTACACTTCAAGAATCATAAAATTAATAATTAATACTATTTCCCCGCCGTCATTTAAAACGTTTAGTGAAACGTAAACAGGATCGATTGTTACATTCTTTGCAAACGTCCAGTGCAAATAACGGTACTGAGGCATTGCCAACAGAAGATTTTGCGTTTTTTTTGTATTTTGATCTATCTAGCAAATTTGTTTCTCCTTACGAGTCATATGTATAACAATGCGTTATTGGTAATGACTTCTAGCATCCGTTCCATGGCATCCAATACTTAATAACTGCCACTGCATTGATGTCCACATCCATTACCGGCATCACCTACGTCATCACTGCCACTTTATTGATGGCGTCATCAATTTTCGGTATTGCAAAACGGAGCGAGTATCGTTGCTTATAATGGCCTACTAATGTTAAATTCATCGGTGCGGTCATGCGAAAACGATCCGACGATGATTACTGGAAATAGTTACTGCATTACTACAGTTAGCATTCCTGGCCCTTCTGGGATACTATCATGGAATGCTAACGGACTGCAACAACACCATAATGAACTACAAGCGGCCCTGGATCTAACAAATACACATGAGTGTCATATTTTCGAAACACATTTTAATTGTGGACACACAAACATAAACACATGTCATTCACACATTTCAATACTCACCACACTACTTGACACTAAACACACTACACCAAAATTTGTACAATAAAGTAGGCTAAGTGAAAAATTGTTGAAGTTCTATGAAAAATAAGTTTAGTTGTCAATTGGAAGATATATAGTTGTTTTGTATGGTTCAGTTAAAAAACTTAGTAGAATTCAATATAAAAGCGTGCTAACATAAGACAAAATATTCTTATTAAAATCAAAATGATAAAATTCTTATCATTGTAATTTTAAAGGGTTTTATTTCTTTTATATAAGAGGCTAAATTGGTGACCCCGACAGAGGCACGTACGCCTATTTCAAGAAAATCAGCATCAAATTGTGCTTCAGCAACAATCACAAGTGGCACAGCAGTTCAGCAAGCAGTTTATAGTCACATATCACGAGAGATGAAGCGAAGACAGGAAGAACTAAGAAGACTACAGAGCTTGCCCGACGCTCACGCAAACCTACGATCGCGCAGCACGACGCTCGCGCAACCCAACGTTCGCACAAGTCTAGCTAATTATTTAAGTTAATTATTTTATTTACATGCATATTTTCATCCTGACGTTTGCAACTTCAACGGCAGCTGCTGTGATATTTGGTAGCCAGTCAAGGTAGATATTGGGAATTCCCTCGACTTTTTAATTTCATAATTCAGCACCACTCTCGTTCTACTCGAATATGCTATAAGAGACGCACCAGCAACTTCAACTACCATCAAGAAAAGCAAGTTGTCGTTGAAATCAGGAACGAATTCTATGTTGGGCACTCGGAGTAGCACGACCTGGAGAAGAAGAAGATATCAAGAATAACTGATCGAACAAAAAACGAATTGAAGCACGACCCGAAGACAAAGAAGAACTTTATGAAGACGCACAGCACTGCCGCAACAATCACCACTACAACCCACTTCTGGAAAAGCTCCTGCCGAACAACAACCAGTAGCCAACCGAGCAGTCTCAGCAAAAAAACGAAATAACAATTGGACCGTTGTGAAAAAGTTGTTACCGACCTCCCTGGAAGGTAATACGACCCCTTCTTCTTCTACTGGGGAAAGGGGCAACAGCCGCGGGTGGTTTGCTTGCGTTGGGATGGGTGAGTTTGGGCACCACTCGTTTCTGGCCTGCGCTGTCTTCAAGCCCATCTCCGCGAAACGAGAGTTCGGGCGGGCATAAATTTCTCTGTCCACGGAACCTTCAAAGTAACGATACACCAGCGATTACATACGATCTCCACACTTTATTACTGAATTTATCATCACGAATATCCTAGCTATCGCAGCGCCGATCTCTATCGATACACTGCTAATCTTTATCAACCCTAGTCTTATTATTACAAATTATATCCTCTCGCGGTCACTATTCCGACTATAAACTACGAACTACAAGCTATCGTACCTTGATCTTAATGACCCTCGGGGCTTCTCCCAATTAGTGCGTCGTCGTCGTCATCAGATCCGTCGTACAGCGCAATTCAAATTCGGTGGCTGTCGTTTGCAACAATTTTGCGATGGAACAATTAGCGTGGTCATCTACCGTCGGGTCGACTTATGTAATTTGAGGTGCTGGCAAAATTAAAGCAGAACCGATTCGTTTGTCGTATTTAACAGTCTCGAACGAAGCATCGGTTTTGGAAATCCACGCCGCCGGCTTTTAACCCGTCGTCGCACCTAAATTCCAGACAGCCGAATCGAGTTACTCGTCGTCAAACTTTTCGTGGTCGAAACTCCTTGTCGTCTTCTCAATTTTATGGAGGAATCCACTTCAATCGTGAACGCTGTTGATTCCCTGCCTGACGTTCTATCCGGTAGTAACGCAGATCGTATACACTGTGAAAAATAAGAGAATATATTTCAGAAAATGCTGTCGTCCCTTTACACGACTCATTCTTACCGCAGCTGGTAACCAAAAGAGGCCCTCTCATGGTTTTACATTTTCTACCTAGTCTCGGTGGACAATAAATCTCCCGCTTTAGCGGAACTCATGGGAACCGTTTTCCTTTTCTTCCCACGTGTTCTGAGTCTAGGGGCAATGCACTGATGCACTTTGGTGCATCCAACGGAAAGCTTTCAATCACAATTTCTCGCTCGGTGGCCCGAACGCAGCCTTCCGGATCCTTCCAGTCGGTTGGAATTATCGATGCTTCTAGCCGCTTGGCAGCGTCCCTGCCGCCGATCATCATGGTTTGACGTTTCGTCTGAGTATTTAGTGTGACAGTGTTTAATGTATCGTTCTTTCTCCCATGAAACGAAATCGCAGACCTACGGAAAGGCTATCTGAATAGCAATTTCGAGAGCATGTTATAACAGCTGCAACACATGGTGTTTTATGGGACTATGAATTCGTTGCTGTTTTCTTTTCCGAATCAGCTGCGAAAAGCGGTCTATCAACTGCCTATGCAGGCCAGGGACTTTTAAAGTAGGTGTCCGCAATTCCGTGTGACGATGTGTGTGTTTGTAGTGTAGCAAGCGGCACTAGATCAATTGAACGCCTGGATGCCTATCAGACGCCTGGCACTTCCCGAGTGAAAGACTAGGGAATGTTCCCGATCGGATATCTTCCACCCTTCGACGATAGACATGGGAGATGATTGTCAGGTAATGGCCATCTAGATAAATTGATCCTCTCACGGCTAGTACGCTTCCGGGTCAAGATGATTGCGGTCGTAAGGTAGTAATTGATTGCAATATCCGGGGCTTGCTGGCGTGCGGCTGCATTGTCGGGAGGGTTATTACTTAGAATTACCTATTATTTTTATATTTTCATATTCTTTATTTTCATATTATTTATTTACATATTCACTACATACAAACAAACCGACTCGCTGTTGTATCTCAACATAATTTTTGTTTCAACAGTAATTTGTGAAAGTAATTTTTATTTGCGTACTGTTATTGCGTAATAAAGTGAACATTCTCTACTAAACAGTAAGTTTTGGGAAGCTAACTTGTTTTAGTTGGCAATTAATTTGTCATATTTTGTATGTTACATTGTAAAACGCAGAGATCGATTGCTTAATTTTGAATATTGTGTGAAAAGCCACAAAATCGTAACAACTTTTTAGTTTATATGTATGGTTAAAGGATGAAAATCTTATAGTGCCTACGGTAGCTCGCACATTTTGGAATACCACTCAGCTGACTAAGCTGGGAGCAAAAAACTCATTGAAGCAAATAATAAAGTGATTCATAAAGCCGATCGCTCAGCGCTTTATGCAATTGATTATAAAAGGTCTTGACTGAAATTTCACTGACCTCAATGATAAAAGATTTTAAATGGGTTCCGATGGGATAATTTTAAATTGATTTGGATCAGTAGACGGTTAAAAACAGAAATCGAATGACGAATTATTTCAACTATCACAATATTCTTATTATAGATCGTGATTTTTGTTACTTTACTATTGGATCTTAAATACGTTCAACCGAATTTTTGTGTAATATTATTGTAATCACAATTACACATATTACACATTATATATACATTTACACACTTTCAACCACCTAACTCCTCTGCCACGTTTCGTCCGTTTGCGCGTAAATTCGCAATAGAATGTCGATGGACAAAGAGGATGCAGTTCCCTCAGGCGCGTCATTCGGCCCCGAAATTAACGCCACGTCTATCAAACCACCCGCGTTCTGGCCAGCAGAGCCAGCTTTATGGTTCTCGCAGTTAAACAGCCAGTTTACGAACGCACATATAAAGTGTTCGCAAACAACATATCACTATGTGATTTCCTCGCTGGGTTCTGAACAGCTGAAGGTGGTCAGGGACGTGGTTGCGAGCCCGAACCCTGACACGCCTTACGAAATCCTCAAGAGGGCGCTCATATCGCTGCTTTCAGTCAGCGGTTCGGCAAAGCTGAACCATCTCTTGGGGGTTCTTACACTAGGCGAAAGACAACCTTCCCAGCTGTTTCGTGATATGAAGCAGTTGGGAGGTTCCGCGGTTAGGGACGACCTTTTGAGGACCCTCTGGCTGCAGTGGCTTCCGGAGCAGACTCAGGCTATTTTAGCCTGCTCTCCGAAGGCCAGCCTGAACAAGTTGGTGGAAAAGGCTGTCTTCACGAGGCTCGTCCACCAACAACTACGATCGCGTTCGAGGTGCTAAGGAAGATCATGCTCGCAGCCGCGTCGCCGAAGCCAGTCACAAGGGACTGGTGTTTGGTGGTACCACAACAGATACGGCCCAAACGCTCTCAAATGCATTCCTCCATGCGCCTACAAGGCTGGTTCCTCTGAACCAAAAAACGAAGTCGCCGTTCTCTTCAGATGGTAAGACAACGCCACTTATCACCTAGCCGTCGTCTAATAATTCACGACAACTTGTCTAAACGACACTACCTTGTCGATACAGGCGCAGATATTTCGGTGCTTCCAGCACCTGTGACCGGAAAACTTCCACCTTCTAGTATGCGACTTGCTGCGGCAAACTAGTCAACCATCAACACCTATGGACGAAAGGTGATAGAACTAGAACTGGGACACCGTCGTGAGTTTTCACGGTATTTAATCATCTCCGATGTCTCTAGACCCATTTTAGGCGCAGACTTCTTCTACCACTATGGGCTAATCATCAACTTGGCAAATGCTATCCTTGTGGAGCCTCTTACTTCTCTTTCATCGAAAGGCATGTACACTTCGTACAATGTTCCAAAACTTAGTGTTTTGTTTGAGAAACCCTCTGATCCACGGATACATGCCCTTCTCAACAAACACCATGCCATCACGGTCAACACAGGATTCTCACAACCCTGAGGTGACACACCACAAACAAGAGGTGACACACCACAAACAAGAGGTGACACACCACATTTTGACCATAGGCCCTCCAATAGTGTCGAGACCGCGTTCACTTGCACCAGATAAGCTCGTGGCGGCCAAAACGGAATTGATTTTTCTGCTACAGCAGGAAATATGCCACCCCTCAAACAGCAGCTGGTCTTCTCTACTACACATGGTTCGCAAGGCCAATAGACAATGGCATCCTTGCAGTATTACAGACGCCTTAACGCCATAACCATCCCGGATAGATATCCGATCTCCATTATCCAAGACTTCTGTCATGAACTACATGCCAAAAATATATTTTCACCTATAGACTTGACTAAGGCCTACCATCAAATACGAGTCGAGCCGAAAGATATTCCAAAGACCGCCATCAGCACACTTTTCGGACTCTTTGAGTTCGACTTTTGGACTTTGCAATGCGGCACAATTGTTCCAACGCTTCATCCATGAAATCCTACACGGATTAAAATTCTGTTTTATTTACCTCGACGACATTTAGGTAGCTTCGACTTCCGAAGAAGAGCATCTTGTTCACTTAGAACGAATTTTCAAACGATAAGTGGACAGTGGTCTTATAATCCACATGGAGAAATGCCATTTCCTTCGACCTTCAATTAAATTCTTAGGTCGTGAGGTTTTGCCGAAAGGCATTAAGCCCTCCCCAGATCGAGTTGAGGCAATTACAACTGCTTACCTCCCCAAGACGGTTAAAGACTTAAAAAAACTCTAGCGCACCTGAACCGCTAGAAACACTAATGTTCGAAGAACAGTAGAAGAATCGTGCAGGTTTTGAGTGCATATTCCACCACATGTGCTGCTTATTACGGCAAAACTGTTTCAAATGCCACGTTTTACTTTCGTCTTAAGAATGCATTATAACTCATATGGTGCAAGGTTTCAGATATTACCACTGGCATGAATTTCAACGTTTATGAGAGCAAAACACGGGTTAATTATATTCGTTATCAGTTGCTTATTTCACATAATTTTGAAAGCAGCATCTCATATAACATCAATGAAGAAAATGCTCAGTGCCTGCAGCACTGTAACTGAAGTTGGTGTTTGGGGCTGCGATCCGAAAAATTTGCAGAACTTTGCGAATTGTAACATCGGTTATTTATTTTCATTGTAAATGTTTCCGGTATGTATACTAACTGTAAGCATTTATTGATACAAAAGTAGCACAACCGACTCGTGCTGGCAACCTTTCGCCAGTATCAAATCCAAGAATATATCAAATCTGCTTCACGTTGTTTAATTACATTCAAAGTTATAGGAGTATAAAGAAATTTAGGGTTACCTGCAGCGAGTTTTTTCAAATGATCGAAAGCTTAATATTTGCTGTTTATTGTCACTACAATATCATTACCATTTGAAAATTCTACGATAAAACCGCTTAATAAAGATATTGCAATTAAACACAAAACCAACAATAGCTGGCAACCCTATCGTGTCTTTTCAACCAAATTTGGCCTGAATAATGTTTATGACAGGTTTCATTAATTGTATGAAATTCGTATTGATTTCATGACTGCACTGGAAGTTATAGTGCAAAAAGTTTTATTTTCCTGAGCGAATTTTCAAAACCAAAGACACAAAAATTACCATAGCTGGTAGCACCAATCAAATTTTTCAACCAAATTTCCACCAAACAGAGATTAGAGTTAGGTTTAGCTTCTGTGTCAATTTCATGAAAATCTGGTAACTTATTCACATTTCATAGGGCAAAAAGCAGTTTTTTTTCTTTGTAATTTTTCAAGATGGCACCACTGGCACAGAGTTGCCCACAATTCAAAATCGCTTCTATCAAATCTGGTCTTACTTAAGTCCAATGCATTCTGTAAATTTTAGCTGTATCTGATTATTGGTTCGTGAGTTTCCGTGAACAGAAGTTTTTGATGATAAAAATATAGGTTAACTGGGAGAGGGTTACCGTTCTTGTCCGACATGAAATTTCCAAAGTTTTATTTTGAACGTGTAGATAAAACATAAGATTTATATACAGATTGGTTTTATTGTAAGAAACGGACATTTTTTTGAATATTCGATGGTTTGAATGTTTTCACTTCCAAATTTTTTTTTTCAAAATGAAGACACCAAAATTATCATAGCTGGCAACTCCAACCGAATTTTTCGACCAAACTTCTACCAAACGTGGCTTAAAGTAAGGTCCAGCAATTGTGTAAGTTTCGTCAAAATCGAACGATTCAATCAGAATTTATAGGGCTAAAAACAGTTATCTTTTTTAGTGGTTTTTCAAGATGGCACCACTGGCACAGAATCGCCCGCATTTCAAAATCACTTCTATCAGACCTGGTCCTATTTAAGGTCAATACATGCTGTGAATTTCAAATAATTCTGCAAATCGGATCGTGAGTTTCCGTGAACAGAAGTTTTTGATGCTAAAAATATAGGTAAATTGGGCAAGGGTTGCCAGGCGTGCCCGTTATACCATATCTTTTTTTTTTTTGGTTATGTAAACAAAGCACAATATTTACATATGAAAGGCTTATTTTTGAAGAAACGGCATTTTTTCAAGAGAGACGATGATTTGTAGGTTTTCATTTTCAGTGCCTGCCCTAGCTACAGGGTTGCCAGCACGCTCATCAAAAGCCACACAAATCTACAACTAAATAATATCAATATGTCCTGAAAATTTCGTAATGATTGAATAGCTCTGTCAAAAGTTATCGAAATTTAAAAATTTTCAAATTTTCCCGTCCTCTTTTTTGGCACCCAGCGCACACATAGGGTTAAAAAATTCCAAAGCATTATCCGATTCATATGTAAAACACGTTAGAAATTTATTTTATTAACTTTATTTTTGCGAAAATCATTTGTGCACGAAATAATAGGTATATTAAAAATATCACTTAAATGCCCGCCGGCGCGAAAAGGTTTACAATAACTGACATTTAAAGAGACCTGGACCTATTCTGCATATACATCAATGTATCCTGAAAGTTTCAGCTCAATCGAATGGCGCGTTCCCGAGATTATCTCACTGAAATTTTTTGTACATATATATATATATATATATATATAGAAATATGAATTTTTGGCCGAATCGATTTTAATACTAATGTTCTTCGAACATTAGTAAAAAATGTTGAGGATGGTCAATTTCTATCGTCGCTTTCTTCCTCACACAGCTGAGATGCAGATAATTGACTGGTCAAAAGAAGCCAGCAAAGCTTTTGACCAAGTCAAAACTGGTTTAACAGAAGCCACTCTTTTGTCCTTTCCGGACTCAAACGCCGAGCTTGGTCTATTCGTAGACGCTTCAGATTCCGCCATCGGGGCTGCTCTGCAACAAAATTTTCAAGGCTTTCGGCAACTCCTTGGTTTTTACTCGGCCAAATTAAGTGACGCACAAAGAAAGTATAGTGCGTTCGACCGCGGACTCTTAGCGGCTTATCAGGGCATTCGTTATTTCCGATACTTTTTGGAAGCTTAAAGATTTATACAATACAACGACCACAAACCACTGGATTTTGCTTTCAAACAAAAGCCAGAAAAGGCCACACTATGTCAATTTAGACATCTAAGTTACATAAGTGTGCTCACTTCTGACATTCGGCATGTCTCTGGTTGCAACAACGTTATTGCTGACGCACTCTCTCGTCTAGAAGAAATCATTCTTTCTAGTACTCTTGACTTTGCGTTCCAAGACGTCCCAAGCATCGGATACAGATTTTCAGGAAATTCTCAAGGAAGAAAAGAAACAACCAATCTTTGGCACCAACGTCAACATTTTTTGTGAAGCGTCTGGCCCAATCATACGACCTTATATTCCTCATACGTTCAGGAAACAGGTGTTCCACTCCGAACAAAATGTCACTCACTCTGGTATTCGTGCTACACGAAAGCACATTTCAACCAAATTCTTCTGGTCTTTGATGAACAAGGACATTGCCACTTGGGCCCGAGAATGTCTATCTTGTCAAAAATGCAAGAAAACCAGACATGTGGGCAATTCTGTATCGACCTTTCCTACGGTCTCCAAATGTTTTAAGGTTATTCACATAGACATAGTTGGTCCCCTTACACACTCGCAGGGACAAACATACTGTCTCACCATAATCGACCGTTTCACACGTTGGCCTGAAGCAATTCCTTTAGCCAGCATTACTGCCAATGACTGTGTTTCTGCTTTACTAAGCACCTGGATCGCTAGACTTGGAGTTCCCCAATACATTGTCACTGACCAGGGCAGACAATTCGAATCAGCGCTCCATGCTGAGCATGGTCGACTCTTGGGCATCGAGCGCAATCGTGCCACAGCGTACCACCCTCAGGCCAACGGTTTCTCAGAAAGATGGCATCGTACATTGCAATCGGCTATCATGGCTCACAAAGATGTTTCTTGGAGTGGAACACTACCCATAATTTTTCTTGGATTATGATCTCTAATCCAAGAAGAATTCACAGCATCACCGGCACAACTCCTATATGGAGAAAACCTGCGTCTTCCTTGTGATTTTCTTCAAGAAAATCCTAATTTATTTTTTACTAATTTTTAATTATTTAATTGGAATTTTATTAACTTATTAAATTTTCATTTACTTGAAGTTTTTTTTATAAAAAACTTCAAGGGGGGAAGTAGTGGTAGTTAATCCTCAATATATATTATATATAAGTAAATTTATTATAATTTAGTTCGGGGGCAAAACCAGTTTTGCCTCCGAACTTAAGGTTACAATGGCAAAACTTCGGCCGGTAGATACTAAACATCACACAACACCGAAGATATTCATCTTCAAGCAACTTGACTCTTGCTCACACGTCTTTGTTAGAGTCGATTCTGTTCGTCCATCACTCATTCCACCGTACGACGGTCCTTTCAAAGTCTGAGCCAGACATAAAAATTATTTCACACTTAATATACGAAACAAATCCGTCAATGTTTCCATTAATAGGCTCAAGCCCTGTTACACGTCTTCCTCTGCGGAACCTGTCGACAAACCTCCAACGAACCAACAAACAGCGAAAACTTCGACTGAAAAATTCCTACCTTCAGCTCCCGAAAAAGACCAGCTAGGAAAGTTTCCTTCGCTCCATACGTCTCTCTGGCTGGGCGAACCACAAAAGTACTACTCTCCTACGCCTCGTGACAACGCGTAAAACTCTGGCAGGGGACTATTGTGAATACACAAACATAAACACATATCATTCACACATTTCACTACTCACCACACCACTTGAAACCAAACACAATACACCGAAATTTGGTAATCAAGTAGCCTTAGAAATAAATGTATTGTCAGAAAAAAATATTCCATTGAGAAGGTTGTCAATGAATTGTTAATGAAGTGAATATAGTCAATGTATATGAGTTGCTCGTAAAAAAAAAGATTTGTAAAATATAATTAAATGTTATTTAATTAATACAAATAAATGTTAAATAAATATGTTGCATTAAAATAAGTATTTTCTACTTTCTTCTAGATATACAATCGAACAGCTAAATACTAAAAAATCCCACATTAAATTCAGAGGATACAAATTATATCATACGACTCATCTGGAAGACAGTGCAAAAGGCGGAAGCGCAATCATAATAAAGGAAAACATTGAACATTTCAAAGAAACTTAGTACGAGACACTGGAGAAACAAGATACTGCTCTAAACATCAAACTGAAAAACTACTCAGTTGTGGTTGCAGTAATATACTGTCCACCAAAACATGCATTTAAGAAAACACAATATTTACAGTTTCTCACAAATCTAGGTATAAAATTCATCTAAGGAGAAGATTTTAATGCAAAAAATACTACGTGAGGATCATGTTTAACAGCAACAAAAGCAAGATAAATATTTAAGGCAACTAGTGAAATCGTATGTAAAGTTATGTCAACAGGAAAGCCTACATACTGGCCAACTGATCAAAATAAAATAACTGATCTAATAGACTTCTCCTTCATCAAGAACATCTCTAGTAACACTATACAAATAGGAGAAAGTAACGAGTTAAGCTCGGATCATTCTCCAATACGCTTAACATTAAAGGATAAAATTGTTAAAAAAACTAGCGATCCCGTATCAACTGATAAACATACAGACTGGGAAAGCATCAACATTTGTATAGATAGAAAACTGCAACAAGATGTTCCATTTAGATATGAAAAACAAGTGAACAAAGAAGAAGAAAACTTTATTAACGCCACTCAAAGTTCGGCATGGTTAAATACTCCGGAAATTAACAACAGACTTAGAGGAAACACCTATTTGGTCGAAATAAAAGAACTTCTTCCGGAAAATTGAAGGTTGAAAAAAAGGCATCAGTCCAGATCTCTTCATGATAAAAAAAAACAAAAAGCATCACGCAATAAAAGAATTCAAAAATTAGTCAGTGCAGGCTTACTTGCAGTCAAATGACAAAGCTACTGAATATTTTCTCTGAAAATCAACTAAGAGATTAAAAAAACCAACAATACAAGTTCCACCAATGAGGAATATGAATAGAAGCTGGGAAAGAAACAAAGAACAAAAAGCAGAAAGATTCACTGAACGCCTAGGAGGCATAATTCAGCCACATGATGTATCAGATGACAAAACAGTTGAAGAAATCACTAAACAAAATGAAGATGAAGACATTGAACAAACGCCAGCTGAAGAAAAAATCAAAGAAATAAAAAAACTCCCTAGAAAGAAAGCTCCAGGATATGACTTTATTACAGGAGATGTTTTGAAGCAACTACCTCTGATAGCGAGAAAAAAGCTAAGAAATTTAATCAGCTCTTGCGTTAGGTTAAACTATGTACCAAAACTCTGAAAAGTGGCTGAAGTAATAATGAGCTCTAAACCTGGGAATCCAAACAAAGCCAAGCTTAAAACGCTTCTTCCGAAGCAGTACGCCACCATATTGAATTCTTACATTTCAGAAAGATACCTTAGGCTAAATCAGAATAGAGCTTACTCGGAGTTGAAATAGATAAAAGCTGGAGTACCTCAAGGCGGTATACTTGCACCAGTCCTTTACATTTTGTTCACAAGTGATCTTTCAACACTAGAAAACAATACAACAGCAACAATTGCAGATGATACGGCTACAATGGCTATTGGAGAAAATTATGAAGAATCAACAAAGAAATTGCAAAAAGCTATAAGTCAAATAGAAAACTGGACCAAGAAATGGAGGATAAAACTAAATGAATCTAAATCAGTTCATGTAGACTTCACGAATAAAAGGACGGTACATGAGCCTGTATGTATCAACAGCCAACGAGTACCGCATCTCAGCTCAGCCAAGTACCTAGGCATGTCATTAAATGCTAAGGTACGATAGAAAGTTCATGTGAAAAAAAGGGAAGATCTGGACATACGCCACAGAAAAATTAACTGGCTCTTAGGAAGAAATTCTTCTCTATCGACACAAAAAAAACTATTGCTCTACAGGCAAGTCCTATAACCTATCTGGACATATGGCATCTAGCTCTGGGGTTACACTAAAAAAACTTATTTGAATATAATACAACGTTTCCAGAACAAATAACTAAGAAACATCGTTGATGCATCATGGTACATAAAAAATGTAAACTTGCAAAGGGATCTAGAAATATACACTGTAGAGGAAGCAATTAATAAAATGGCATAAAGTTACGAATAAAGACTTCGACAACATGTGAACGTTCAGGCTAGCAAGCTCCTAGACATAACCGATATTTAAATAATATTTTATTTTTGATTTAAATAATATTTTAACACAATTAAATAAAATACAATGGGCTAGAAGGAATCGCTGAATAATTTCTTAGATCCTGAAATGTTTCGGTTCTCGTCCGATCACCGAAGTTAAGCAGTGTTGGGCCGGTTAGTACTTAGATGGGGGACCACTTGGGAACACCGCGCGTCGTTGCGACGTAAAAAAAAAAACGTTGTGCTATCCCTTACACCAACAAACCAGTTGTCTGGGAAGCACTATAAAAAAAAAAAAAAATGTATATAAAATCAAATCGCTTATTAGTTTCAAGACAAGATTGTAATTGCTCGCAGGCTGAAGGATTCCGGGATGGTCGTGCTCAAGGAAAATGTTTTAGTGGGTTAAAATCCCACACTACTATGTGTCACGCATGCAGGAAACTCGTAGTGTCTATACATAGGCGTGCCGTGACCTAAAATCTGGCAGGGGCCAGGGACCGAAAGGTTCAAAACCAGCGATGATTTTTTCTTCCGTAAGGTACACGTACTGATCATACAACTTGTTTAGTATTAAGTATATGTATGTAGGTCACATCAAAATGTAATTATCATCAAATTCATTCAATTCCATTGTTGGCATTAAATCGTGTAGAAATATATACAGTCAAGTCAATAGTCGTTGTTTCGTACATTTATTGCACGCGTAATTTGACTACGCATCAATTCATTCATATTCACTGGTCAATGTATGTTTGTTATTATATTGCACTTATTCGCTGATTAATGCATGTTTTCGTTTTGTATTCATTTCACTATTCAATATATGTTGTTATTGTATTGTACTTATTCGCTGATTAATTCACGTTTTCATATTAACATATATTAATTCACGGGTCAATTTTGCTGATGCAATTAGGCTATGTTTGTTTTATTGAACTTTGTATTTGTCAACTTAGCAATAAATTTACATAAATAAGCTGAAGAATAAAGAAACTATGGCAGTTCGACAGTATTCAGTTGTGTGTTTTATTCCTACAATTTGAAGTCGTGCTCGTTTTGCCAAGGTGTAACACCTTTGACAAATTCTAAACTATTAGCCAGGGTGCAACACCTTGACTATCAACACTCGGTAAGATAAATATCTTACTTTGAAATTAAACCATCGTTGTTATTGTCTAGGTGCAACACCTTTGACCCGTAACAAACCAATAGCCAAGGTGCAACACCTTGACTAACATCAGAGTTAAGGTAAAAAAACCTTATCTTAAACATTTGGCGCCCGAGCAGGGACCTAAGTGCTACACTTAGATTCAGCAGCAGAACAATTTTTAAAGCTGAGCCAAGGCTAGTACCATCAGCAACGCGTGCTTCTAGGTTTAATATCCACTGCGACGTTAAAAATGGAATCGCTCACCGTTCAGCAAGAAGAGAACGGGAAGGAGATTCAACGAATTGTCGTGAACTATCGTGAAGGATGGTTAAGATAGAAAGACCGTCGATTATTACAAAGAGCATTTAAAGCGTTTAGAAAATGCATGGAATGCATTCGAGGCGGTAGACACAGAGATTCACTCATTGAAGAATGTAGATCTACAACACGAATACTTTATTTTCAATTACTATCAGGAAATAGAAGGCATCTACAACACGCATCGAGCTCATTTCAATTCGAAACTTAAAGTACGAATCGACGAAAATAGAGAGGAAGTGCTAGTTCAACATGATGGACATGGTTCAGACGTTCGACCTAAATTCCAAGTTGAAACCTCTCTCCAAGTCACGCAAACTAAAAACGAAGAAATACCAAAAACCATTCGTCGAGTTGTTAGAAGGCAAAATCGAAATTTTCAAACGTTGAAGAGGCTGCTGGCAACTGTTGAAGGTCAGAAGTCTAAACATTATTACGGAGTGAAGTTTGACAGCATCAAACAGCTCTGGAGTGACATCGAGCAAGATGATCGTCATATATGGGAATCGACCGATAGCCCTAGTACATACGGATATCAGGAGCATATCTACGTTGAGTATGAAGCGCAAGTGCAAGAGGCTCTCATTGATATTGGCATGAACCTCGAACAAACTGCAGTTCCACACACTGTGATGGGAACAAATCAGGGTATGCATAGTCCACTTAAGCTGCCGAAGGTAACACTTCCAAAATTTGATGGAGATTACTTGTACTGGCAGCAGTTCCGAGATTTATTCAGCCAAATGGTACACAACCAAGACATACCTGGATGTCAAAAGATGTTCTACCTTAAAACAAATCTATCTGGTGAAGCCGAAAGATTAATCAGACATCTGACAATAACGGAGGATAATTATGCCATTGCCTGGAAGACTTTACAAGAACGCTATAATAATCCGCATCTGCAAGTGTCGGCACTTGTTAACAAGTTGCTATCACAGCAATCTCATGCCAATGACTATCCATCTGCTGCATCGCTCAAGACGTTGCACGATACAACGCAAGAATGTTTATTAGGATTGCAGAATCTGGGTGTCTCAACAAAGGGTTGGGACCCGCTATTACTTCATTGGATGGTGAAAAAGCTGGATAAGACCACACATACTTTGTACGAACAATCGCTTGACAACCCGAGACAACTTCAGAATCTAGATGATTTTCTGAACTTCCTCGAATCGCGCTTCCAGTCACTTGAAGTTTTGGGAAGCAAAGGCAGAATAGATGATCGGTATCGAAAACAGAGAGTTGCTCAAGCGTTGACAGCAAGTGCTACTGATTCAAGAGGAAACAAACAGTGCATATTGTGCAAAGATAAGCACGCTCTTCACGTGTGTAAGATATTCACGGGAGCTAAGATTGTAGATCGAGTTAAGATCATAAATAAGCATAATTTATGCAGAAACTGCTTAAGAACAGGGCACAGGGCAGTTAATTGCGGTTCTCACGGTTGCACAAAATGCGAGTTAAAACATCATACTCTCATTCACTCAGATAAGAGAAAGGCGATGAAAGCGTCACACCCAGGCAGATTAACAAATGCAGAACCTGAAGATGTCTTGAGTTTTCCATCTACGGTGGCCACATCAACAAATAAACATGAGGTGAATTATGTTTTCCTTGGTACGGTGGTAGTAAAAATCATGAATAGTAAAGGAGAGTCCGTAAAGTGTAGGGCACTGTTGGATTCAGGCTCTTAAGTCAATTTAATCACAACGAAAATGGTGAAGTGCTTAAAACTTATCGCAAAAGGTGATCAGCTGCATATTCAAGGTGTTGGAGGAAACAAGGCTCAAAGTCAAGCAAGAGTCAAGGTATTGATGGAATCTCTTCTCTGTGATTATTCAGCACGAGTTGAAGCCTTTGTTATCGGTAATATTGTACCACCACAGCCCGCGCAAACATTTGATGTTTCTAAATGGCATATTCCAAAGAATATCAAACTAGCAGACCCAGACTTCTACAAATCCGAAGAAATCGATCTGCTACTTGGAGCAGAATTTTATCATGAGCTGCTATCGATAGGTCAAATAAAAATGGCGAAAGATCTTCCAGTTCTTCAAAACACCATTATTGGATGGATAGTAGTTGGGAAAACTAAACAAGCATCTATATCAGCTGCTATATGTGGAGTTTGCAGCGAAGATGAAAATTTGAACGGGATTATAGAACGTTTCTGGAAACTCGAAGAAGTCGATTCCAGTATGTCTACGCTAACTTCAGTAGAGAAGAAATGTGAGTCGCATTTCAACCAAACTGTGAAACGGGATGTCAATGGTCGTTTCATTGTTTCACTGCCATTTTCCGATGACGCCAATCGGCTTGGAGATTCACAGGAGATAGCAATGCGAAGATTCTTATCGCTTGAAAGAAGACTTCAGCGAGACCGATCTTTAAAAGAACAATATGTTCAGTTCATGACCGAATATCTTCAACGTAACCACATGGAAGAAGTCAACACTCGTGGTTTGAAAGGTCCGGTGTACTATCTTCCACATCATAGTGTGCTAAAACTCAACAGTAGTACCACAAAGCTGCGAGTAGTTTTCGATGCCTCAGGTAAAAGTAACTCAGGACTATCTCTCAACAACCTCTTGACGACCATTCAAGACGATCCACAACCCACCATTCAAGACGATCTGTTTTCGATCCTATTACGATTCAAGATGCCTCGTTTTGTATTTACGGCGGATATCAAACAAATGTATCGTCAGATACTGGTCAGCGAAGAGGATAGAAAATATCAGCTGGTATTCTGGAGAAATGACGCTAGCCATCCAATTAAATGTTTCCAACTACGCACTGTTACGTACGGAACAAGCTAGCTCATGACAGAGTTTCAAGCTATCCATTGGGTGCGCAAGAGTTAGAACGAAATTTTTACGTAGATGACGTTCTCACTGGCTCAGATAGCATGTCAACAGCATTGATGATGCGAGATCAGCTACAAAAATTGCTTCAAGAAGGCTGTTTCAAGTTGCACAAGTGGTGTAGCAACCATTCTCAATTACTTAACGGGAAACCATTCGAAGATCGAGAAGCCCAGTTAGTTTTCGAAGATGACAATCCAGAGAAGGTTAAAACATTAGGACTAATATGGTACCCCAAGGAAGATGAGTTTCACGTCAAATTCAATAGCAAATAAAGCAGTGCTGTAACAAAGCGCACAATATCATCTGATATTGCAAGGTTGTTTGATCCATTAGGAATCATGAGCCCAGTCATCGTGGCAGCCAAAATATTCCTGCAAGAACTTTGGCAACTCAAGCTGGATTGGGATGCAGCCTTGCCTTTGGAAATGCACAGCAGATGGTGCCAGTTCCGAGAAGAGCTGCAGGAAATAGACAACTTACATTTCAATCGACATATTTTTGCACATGAAGCTACGCACAATATTCAGCTGCACGTATTCGCAGATGCGTCGGAGAAGGCATTCGGAGTAGTTGCTTACATTCGTTCATTGAACAAAGAGAAAAGAACCATCATACGCCTTTTATGCGCTAAATCACGGGTTGCTCCATTGAAAAGACAAACACTCCCACGGCTAGAGTTATGTGCAGCAGCACTGGCAACAAAACTTGCAGACTGAATTAAAACGAATCTAAAGTTGGCACACACTCAAATATACTTCTGAACGGACTCCGAGATAGTGCTTAACTGGATTAACTCACCTGTGCAACATTATCAAACATTTGTTGCAAATCGAATTTCTGTCATTCAAGGAAGGTCTATTGCCGAACAATGGAGACATGTTCGATCGTCAGAAAATCCTGCTGATATACTATCACGTGGTTTAACGCCTGTAAAATTAAAAGGATGTGACCGATGTTTTTACACTTAAGCCAAGACAGATGGCCCGCTTCTTATCAACAACATGCAACGTGTGATTTAGAAAAAAGAAAATGTTATTTGTCAGAAAATATGGCGGCTGTGAACACAGCTGCCAACCAAGCTGACTTGTCCAGGCAGATTGACAATGGGCATTGGTTGCAAAACATTGATCATGGCAATTCTTTCCGAAGGCTACAACGAATTCTAGCATAAAGCATGAGATTCATAGCTCACTGCAAAAAGCCATTGCGACCATCCACAACGAAGGTTTTGTCACCAAAAGAGTTAGAAAAGGCATTAGTTGTAATCGTACGAACAATACAGCAGGAGTCGTTCAAAACAGAAATAAAACAGCTAAACGAGAAATTGGAAGTTCACCCAACGAGCGCACTGAGTACGCTAAATCCGTTCTTGGACAGTCACGGAATTATCCGAGTGGGAGGACGAGTGAAAAATTCATCACTTTCATACGACGCGAAACACCAGATGCTACTCCCATACGCACATCCAATCACGAACTTGCTTATGACATCCATACATCAAGAAAATATGCACATTGGACTGCAAGGTTTACTAGCTCAAACTAGGCAACGATTTTGGCCAGTAAGAGGCAAAAACATAGCAAGGTCTATAATTCAACACTGCACTTGGTGTGCTAAAAGAAAACCCAAGTTCCTGGAGCAAATGATGGGAGATCTTCCCGCCACACGAGTACAACCAGCTCGACCATTTATAAACTCAGGTGTTGACTACTGTGGGCCCGTTGGGGTTCATTACAAGGGTCGAGGAAGGAAACCTCAAAAGGCCTACATTGCAGTATTTTGTTGCTTCGCTACTAAGGCAATACATCTGGAGCTGGTAAGCGACATAACAACAGAGGCATTTATTGGGGCCCTTCGTCGGTTTGTTGGTCGTCGAGGTCATTGCAAGACAATTTACTGTGATAACGCGACTTACTTTGTAGGAGCCAGTAATCAACTAAGTGACTGATCGAGACGATGCATAGTACAAAGTCTCAAGAAAAAATTGTATCTGAATGCAGCAAGAAAGGAATTGAGTTTAAGTTCATTCCTCTACGAGCACCGCACTTTGGCGGTTTATGGGAAGCTGCTGTGAAATCTACCAAATTGTTGCTACAAAAGGGAACAGCATCAGCTTCAATAACTTACGAAGAGCTAGAGACCTTACTTATCGAAGTCGAAGCCATTTTAAATTCCCGTCCACTTACCCAGTTGTCTAACGATCCAAACGATCTCGCAGCTTTAACTCCGGGACATTTCCTAATCGGTGAACCACTTACTAATGCGATTGATACAAGTGCCGAGCCTTTAAAGGATAGTCTCTTAACACGGTGGAAACTAGTTAGCCACATAAAGCAACAATTTTGGAGAAGATGGTCGTCAGAATACCTGAATGAACTTCAACAGCGCTACAAATGGCGAAAGCGAGTAGATAACGCAAAACCTGGGACAATCGTTGTGATCAAAGACGATAACGCTCCTGTAATGAAGTGGCCTTTAGGACGCATTATTCAAACATTTAAGTATAACAATGGCTTGGTAAGAGTAGCTGAAGAAAAACGGCATCCGGGATTTTGAAACGGCCAATCCACAAACTGGCACCGCTGCCGTGTGAAATCAACGACGATTCACAACCAGAAACTGAGCCTGGTGAGCAACTTGACAGTACTATCAGCATCAAAAGGCCCCATGAACATCAACTTGGCGATCAAGCAAATACATCAACCGATATAACCCCTAAGAAGAAAACGCGTGTAGAGCCAAAGACATCATTAGCTGCTCTGCTGTTCACCTGTCTAATTATTCCATTAATACCAGCAAAACAAATAGAAGTCAACAATTTTGAAGAGAAACCTGGTTTACATTTTGAAAGTATTGCAACAACAAGATTTGTGACATCAAAGTGGAATCTTATGGTGTATTATGATCTGCAGTCCTATTTTTCCGAGCTAACTACCTTCTCAAATGGGATCGACAGACTCAACCGTTTGTGTAATCAAACACATCACGCACATGGTTGTGAGGAAACCATTCACCACTTCCATTTTGTAGAAACTGATTTAAAGATTGATAATGAGCTGATTTCATCGCATCAAAGACACAAAAAAGGTGCCATCAATGTGATTGGAAACATGGCAAACTCGCTGTTTGGCGTACTTGATTCTGACTATGCTGAAAATATGTCACATACGATAAAACACATCAACGCTAATCAAGAATATCTTAAGTAGCTATTGAAGAATCAGACGTCAATCATAGACTCAACAATTAATATAATGAAAACAGATCAAACTGCCATTTCACAAAAAATTAATGCAATTGATGAAAATATAAGCAGATTAACCAATGGAATTAACACTCTTGGAAACGATGTTCATAGATTGATGAGTCTTCAGCAGTTCACAATCCTTGCTTCACAACTAACTCTGATGTCAGCACGTTTACAACACATTCAATCGGATCTACTGGATGCAATGACAAGTGTACATCACAGCAAAATCAGTACACTGCTACTGACACCAAACCAATTTAAAGCGGAAATTACTCGCATTAAAAGTTATTTGCCTCCCACACTTCAGCTACCGATAATACAACATGACATTGCATCATTCTACATTTTGATGTCAATCAGACCAAGAATGATTAATAACCGTATTATCTTCCGAATTCAATTGCCACTAACTAATGTTGGGATTTTTACGATATACCATGTGATACTAATACCAGAAGTTTCAAATTCCACTATTTTGGCAATAAAACCAACTTCAGATTTTCTGGCAGTCAACCAACACCTTGACTTATTTTCTCCAATGACAAAAATTGAACTGACCTTATGCAACAAACTACAAGCAGAAGTACTATTATGTGAACAACAAAAGCCGCTGTATAGAAAGGGAGCTGATGCATATAGATGCGAAATGAATTTGCTCAACGAGTAATACTACAATCGACTAGAAGATTGCGAACTTGCGCAATTAAACCAAAGCCCGATATGGATACATCTGAATAGTGCAAATCATTGGATATACGCAACGAAAGAAAAAAATTCACAGTTACCACCATTTGCGAAGACGATATAACCCACACCATACTCACTGGAGCTGGCCTATTAAAATTGGACCCAGAATGCATCATAAAACATAGTTCAATAATCATTCACGGCCACCAACTATATAATTCTACCACCCGCAGTTCCTACACTCGGCTCGGAGATCTGCCTCATAGTAGGCAAAAGGCAAAGATGACTATAACGATTACACAATCTAGACCTTACGAAGACAAGGCCAATGAATTAGAGAAATTAAAAGAAAAAATCGATGTACTTAAAAATTTTGACTTACCAAATGACACCACATCCACACATCAGTTTGCAATCGAATACAAAAGCTTGTCACTCGCACTAATCATCATTGTCATATTAGGCTACAAGATGACGAAGGATGTAACTCGATGTAGCCGGAAAAAACCCATCCCAGTGCCTCGCACTCAGTCTCGTGACTTTAGTATACGCATATGAAGGTATTGACCTTCAATCCAACGCGGGGAGCATGTTTAGTATTAAGTATATGTATGTAGGTCACATCAAAATGTAATTATCATCAAATTCATTCAATTCCATTGTTGGCATTAAATCGTGTAGAAATATATACAGTCAAGTCAATAGTCGTTGTTTCGTACATTTATTGCACGCGTAATTTGACTACGCATCAATTCATTCATTTTCACTGGTCAATGTATGTTTGTTATTATATTGCACTTATTCGCTGATTAATGCATGTTTTCGTTTTGTATTCATTTCACTATTCAATATATGTTGTTATTGTATTGTACTTATTCGCTGATTAATTCACGTTTTCATATTAACATATATTAATTCACGGGTCAATTTTGCTGATGCAATTAGGCTATGTTTGTTTTATTGAACTTTGTATTTGTCAACTTAGCAATAAATTTACATAAATAAGCTGAAGAATAAAGAAACTATGGCAGTTCGACAGTATTCAGTTGTGTGTTTTATTCCTACAATTTGAAGTCGTGCTCGTTTTGCCAAGGTGTAACACCTTTGACAAATTCTAAACTATTAGCCAGGGTGCAACACCTTGACTATCAACACTCGGTAAGATAAATATCTTACTTTGAAATTAAACCATCGTTGTTATTGTCTAGGTGCAACACCTTTGACCCGTAATAAACCAATAGCCAAGGTGCAACACCTTGACTAACATCACAGTTAAGGTAAAAGAACCTTATCTTAAACATTTGGCGCCCGAGCAGGGACCTAAGTGCTACACTTAGATTCAGCAGCAGAACAATTTTTAAAGCTGAGCCAAGGCTAGTACCATCAGCAACGCGTGCTTCTAGGTTTAATATCCACTGCGACGTTAAAAATGGAATCGCTCACCGTTCAGCAAGAAGAGAACGGGAAGGAGATTCAACGAATTGTCGTGAACTATCGTGAAGGATGGTTAAGATAGAAAGACCGTCGATTATTACAAAGAGCATTTAAAGCGTTTAGAAAATGCATGGAATGCATTCGAGGCGGTAGACACAGAGATTCACTCATTGAAGAATGTAGATCTACAACACGAATACTTTATTTTCAATTACTATCAGGAAATAGAAGGCATCTACAACACGCATCGAGCTCATTTCAATTCGAAACTTAAAGTACGAATCGACGAAAATAGAGAGGAAGTGCTAGTTCAACATGATGGACATGGATAAAGCAATACGAAAACTTTTTGAAAATTCAAAAAGTATTTACTTCTTTTGACCCAGGATTTGCAACAAATTCTGAAATCGAATGTATCAGGAAGAAGTGCGTTGCATGATTTTGGGTTAAAGTCTTATCTTAGTAGAAAAAATAGACAGCAAATTGTATCCTGCATTTGCGAGTTTTGGATCAACAATAATCTCCAAGTAAGGCAAGAAAATTACATTGAAGCTGCCAACGCAATCATTCAGTGTTTTCCGAAAGAATGCAAGGTGTATATAAGAACATGAAATTTTGATATAATTAGTTTATTATAATAACGTTTCCTTGTTTCCAGACAACTTATCTTGGTAATAAGAATCAAAGGGGAAAATTAAGCGAAAAATATTACAGCATCTGTAAAAAGTATCAAAAACAGGTATTTCTTAAGAGCCGGTATAAACTTAAGAGTAAAAGAGATATCGTAGCCAGTAATGATTTCGAAATAAGCTGTCTAGAGGACAAAAATGATTCAGGTAATAATTGATGTAGTGCATATAACAAATATTGAATACTTTTAAATGATGCTCATACATATTGCATGGAAAATATGTATGTTGACCTAATTTGGTCCACTTTTCTAGCTTTCAATGCCAAATATTTAAATTCAAAAACAAAGTTTCCTTCAAAAGCTAGATTTATTTCAATTGCTTGACAGATATCGATATTTCGAGGTTTATGGTAAATAACGTAAAGAAGATGCCATATTACTCTTTAAATTAAAGTATATTTGTTTTTATAGCTAAATATTTTTCAGATAACGCCATTGATGAAATCCAAAATCACATTTGGTTGAAAAACAATAATGAGCCGGATTCTATAGCAGTCGATAAATGGCAATCAACTTACTTTTTACGAAGAAAACATGTATTGGATAAAAAAATTAACATATTCGCAGAATGGCCATTATTACGACGTCCTTTGGGGAAAATTTTGGTATAATACTATATAAAAAACGTAAATAAAGTACATTGTAATTCGTTTATTTTATTTTAGATCGAACTTGATTTTGAAAAGCTGCATCCCGGAAAAAATTCTTTATTATTTGCGAATTGGGCATATTTTTCCGAGAAGATAACGAAAGTATATAAACGTGAAATAAAAGAACCGCATAACATCACACTTTTCAAGAAAGTAGAAAGTGCAAATTTAGATGAAGGTAAAATTTTTATTTGTTTTCTGAGAAGTAAAAATTAACGTACTTTTCAGATTATAAAAATTTCGTCTTGCTAATACTTCTAAGTTGTATCCTAACGCCTGCTATTCTGCACTGTAGATCAAAAGGAAACAGAATTATATGGAAACCTTCCATTCAAGATTCACAAAATTCACTTATCACCAAATTGTCGGCAAGTAAATGTTTGTATTCCATGATATTCCTTACTAATGTTTCTTTTTTAGAATTCCTCAGAAATTTCACGAACTGTCAATGCTACGAAAGAGTTTTGCATCAAGAAGAAGATTACCGTCCAACCTTTACTTCTGGTTATTAGTGATTCGGAATCTTTAAACGAGTTTTATATATACTTCGATGAAATTCTTTATAAGGTGGAGAGCATGCTGAAAGCGGTTTCGGTGGCCTTCCAGCTTCATCAAGTCCTGAATTTGGAATATTCTCGAGAGTGTCTTCAGGTATGGCAGTTTATCGAAAACTTTTTTTATGAATTTACGAGCACTGCCAAAATTTCTTTAGCTTTAGTTGACCTGTTGCATGAGTTAAGACCGACTAGAGCGTAAAAAACCTTTAAAAATGTTCTCATGTTTTCTGTGCAAATTACAATTTAAATGTATAAAACAATATATCGGCCATTTGAAATTTATTCATAAAACGTCAAATTATCGATGCTCTTATTGTCCACAATCTTTTCAATCAATTTACTCTTTTTTTACTCTTCGAATCAAATAATTCAGAGAATGTATCAAATATTTGCTCAGTAAAACATAATATACCAGAAAACTGTGGTACCATTGCAAATAATCGAGAAGAGGCACATGAAAAACCTGTTGAATTTTTTCTAAAGCTATATGCAAAGCCGTCATTGAGTAGAAAACTTGCAAATGAAATAATAAATGACGTAATTAAATACATCGTATTACCTATTTTTGGTGACATAGAAAAAATCTGTGAAACAGCCAAAAATGAAAGTAACGTGTTAAATTATATAAAACAGTGTCTTCAAAAATATAAGGATTTTTTTTTAAACTTTTCATCAGAATATAAAGTTGATCAGTATTTAAAAGAGCATAGTTTGTATTTTCCACCAAAAGAGTTTTTAAGTGATGACAGCTTTACTGTTGATACCTTGGCGAATGTTCCGATCAAAGGTGTGTTGCTGGCTATAAAAGACAACTTAACTCAATATTTTCAGTTGCCAAACGTGCTGCATGATATGATGTATAGAATGGAGGTTTTAAAGACCGACAGTATTTTACGAAATGTTGTCCAGGGACAGACTTGGTCATCCAAATTTCAATACTTTTCGGATAAAATAGTACTCCCTTACACTTTTTATCAAGATGATTTTGAAATTAGTAATCCACTTGGGTCTAAAAGAGCATTACATAAACTTTCTGCTTTTTATGTGTCATTTCCTCTCTTAAAGGATTCAGAAATATCTAGGCTAAATAGTATTTTTCCTTGCTGTCTAACTAAGAGTTCTTCCTTAAAAAATGGTACTTCATCAAACTATAATTCACTCTGTTCCGAGCTTAAAAAACTTGAAAATGGGTTTACTGTCAAAACACCAAGAGGAGATGTTATTATACATGTGATTTTAGCAAGTTTGATCGGAGATAATTTGGGTTTAAATACAATCATGGGGTTTTCAAGATCATTTTCATGTAATAAATATTGTAGAATATGAACGAGTTCAAAAAATGAAATGAAAAAACAACTCATGGAGAATAAAACTGCTTTAAAAAATGAGAAAAATTATTTCGAAGATGTAATAACCAACGATATTTCAAAAACTGGCATAAGAGAATTGTGCTCTTTCACTGCTTTAAAGTACTTTGATGTAACTAACTGTGTCAGCGTTGATATCATGCATGACTTTTTAGAGGGCGTTTGTCACATCGAATTATGCTGTATTCTTGGCAAGTTTATTTTGGATGATCAACTATTCACACTCCACTCCCTAAATTTTAGAAAGTCCCATTTAAACTATGGCCCAGATAAAAAAAATTCGTCTGTTGATATTGCCTTAAATAACATTAAAGATAAAAATTAAAAATGTTGGCATCCGAAATGCAAACTTTCGCTCATTACTTGCCTTTAATGATCGCAGATTTAGTACCCGAAAACAATGCCATTTGATCATTTTTATTATTGTTTGTAGAATTATTAGATGCTTGTTTTATGCCGTATTTTACTGAAAAAAGCATTATGAAATTAGAAAATATGATACATGACCACCATAAGCTGTTTATTGATTATTTCAACCTCCCAATGACGCCCAAGCATCATTTTATGGTGCATTATCCAGGCGTAATTAGAAAGCTGGGTCCATTGAAACGATTGTGGACAATGAGATTTGAAGCAAAGCATAAAACTTTAAAAACATATGCAGGTATTATTACATCCAGGAAGAATATATGTTTAAGTATAGCAACGAAGCTGCAGTTTCAGTTAGCATATAATTTGTATTTGGAAAAAAATGAAAAAGTTGTACCAGATGATCATGTTGAATGTGCTCAAAGAATTAATATTGCATTGATATCTAATTTAACAAAAGATATTTTGCCACAATGTAAACGTTTTGATAATGTAATTTGCGTGGAAAATCTTATCATAAATAATACAAAATATTCCGTACGAGATATTGTAATCCATGAAGAATTACATAAAGTTCATTATTTTGAAATATCATATATTTTTAAAGATGTTGGTAACAGCTACTATTTTGCTTGTAAAGAAGTTGTTTTGAAAGGATTTAACACTCATTTCAATTGCTACTTTGTAGACTACGTCAGATCTGATATTTCTAAGATAATAGAAAAAAACTTAGTAAACTACCCACCGATCCATTTAATTATGTTATACAATGATGAAATAGCATTAAAAGCTAAGCTTGCATTTTCATAATTTAATTTTGATTTGCAACTTATCTTATCGTTCTTCGTTAATTAATAATGCGGCTTCAAGACCAATTAAATAAATCTATTAACGTATCTTGAAACTTAATTCAAATTTCAATATCAATACATATCGTGAATTTTATTTTAATTTAATGAATTTATCTGTACACTTAATAAATTAAGTATTATATTCTAGAAATTTCCGCAGTGATTAGTTTTTGTTTAAAAAGATAATGAGTAAAAAACTACAGTTTATATATAAAAATTAAATAGTAAAACTATTCTAATTTATAAAACTATTCAAAGCAATTATGTATCAGAAGGTTTATTTTAATAGGATCAATGCATGAAATGTAAATATTACAAATGCATCGATCGTTGAAATAATGCACTTTTTTATTTCATAGAATTTACGCTTATGCTGAATGTTTATTACTTATATTTTTCATATTTTTGTGGATGTATTGACTTTAAACATAATAAACAAATAAAATGAGTTTTTTTATGCATATATTTCTAGTCTTTGCTTTATTTCTGACTATTCGATCCCTCAAACGAGCCTTCAAATCCAAATTGAAACACTTAATCTAGGTGAATTTCGATAATAATTAGTCTAGTATCACACATGGCTACATCTGTTAAATTAGTTGAATTGTATATTTACTGTCATTGAGCTAACTTTAAAACTAGTTAAAATGCTACGTTTATGCGTGTTAAATTAAATAATAAATATAGTTGAAATTGCATAACGAAGTTGTTAGTTTTACCAATAAGTTCATTTAATTCATCTATTCCTTGTGAGTCAATTATCTATTTATCATCAGAGCAAATCATCTAGTTGCTATTAGAAGATTTAAATAATTTAATTGTTAGGCTGAAAAACAAACATTTTATTTCGTTAGCTTCAACTACTTCTTTAGGTACAATTTCCAAAGATTTCTTTCAGTGTAGAGCTCGCAAGGCGATTGAAATAAATTACCAGGCTACTAGTTGGTCTGAAATAATAACAATACTTCGAAATAACTTCGAAGATAGAAGAAGCTGCGAGGAACTTTTTGATGAGCTCCGAGCAGTCACGTCTAGGACTAATACCATCGAATTTTACAATGAAATCAAAACTAAAGTGCGTAACCTAAACAATAAGACCTTAGCTGGCTTAGGTGTGAACCCCGTGTCACACGAGTGCGCTAAAAATATTATGAAAACCGCAATCAACATCTTTAAAAGTAAGATACCAGAGCCAATGAAGACTATTCTCGTATGTAGAAATCCCGATAGCCTTGAGTCCGCTATGGACATCCTATTTCAAGCAGAGTATGCACATTTAAACCCCGACGACAATCTCTCCTACAAGCCCCACAGACATGAAAAGAAAAACGACAGAAGAGGAAATAATCACAACAACCAAGAACATGTTAGTAACATTTCCCCAAACAATTACGACAACCACAACGATCGCCAAACTCACTCGAAACAGACTCAACATACTTCCCATAACCGACAATTATAGCCACTTAAACATAATTCACGATACCAACCACGACACGACAGCTACCAAAATATTAGTTGGCCCAACTCTCACTACAGAAACGATTTCTCCAATAATAACCATGGTCCCGCAACCAGTACCTGGAATAACCACAATAACTTTAATGCCACCCAAACTTCCACACAACCACCACCCGAACCAATGGACATTAACACTCATGAGGTTAGAAAAAATTTTCCATCGACAGCCTCAGGAGCAACTTACTCTATATAGTTGTAAAAACAAAGCTCTCAAAATAATAATAGATACTGGGGCAACTCACTCTATACTAAACCCAGAACTCTGCCACCCTAAGTGGGAAACCCCAATCAAACCGCTAACGTTAAAAACTTTACAACATTGGGTAGTTGTAGAAAAGAAAGCTAAGATACCTCTCTTTGCCGAAATAGGAGATCCATCTGAGACGATAGATTTCCTTATCTCTAAATTCCATAACTTTTACGATGGGTTAATTGGTAATGATTTTCTTAGAAGAATGAATGTTACCATTGATTATAAGAATAATCAGTTAATAGTGGACGAAAGGTCGCTACCATTTCACTTTGAACAACGGCAATGTCAAAACACAAAAATACAAGTCGAACAAAAAGATGGATTAGTTTTAGTCAAAGGACAAGAGTTATTCAATGGTAAAATAAACATCGTAGAAGGTATCTATAACGTGGAAGATCACGTTGTCGATATCGAAGTAAATACCATAGAGAATGATATACAATCAATAGCTGCCGAAGATATCCAAACTGAAAAAGTGGATCATAAAAATTTCAATATAATCAAAGAAAAACTTCCCCAACCACTGTTAAACCAAATTCGTACAAATCATTTGAACTCTGAAGAAAAAAAATGTTTATTGAAAGTAATCAAAGATTACTCAACAATATTTTACGACGAAGATTCGGACCCTACATTCACAAACGCAATCAAACATAAAATAGTTACAACCAATAACATACATATTCAAGTTAAGTCATATAGATACCCATACGTACATAAGGCCGAAGTGCAAAAACAATTAAAGAAAATGTTAGATAATTACATAATCCGTCCTAGCAATTCCACATATTCAGCTCCCGTCTGGATTGTACCTAAGAAGGTAGATGCCAGCGGTGAGAAGAAATGCCGGCTAGTAATAGACTACAGGAAGCTGAACGAGGTAACTGTAGATGATAAATACCCAGTACCTAACATCAATGAAATATTGGACAAATTAGGAAGGTGCCAATATTTTACGACGTTAGATTTGGCAAAAAGCTTCCACCAAATCGAAGTGGAAGAGTCGGATATTCCAGAAACTGCTTTTAGTGTCGAAAATGGACACTTTGAGTTTTTGCGAATGCCCTTTGGATTAAAGACAGCACCGGCAACCTTCCAGAGGCTCATGAATAACATTTTCGAAGGATACATAAACAAAATTTGCTTCATATATCTAGATGACATAATCATTTTTTCCACGTCTCTCCAAGAGCATATAGATTCAATTAGAAAAGTTTTCCAACGTCTCAAGGAAACTAATTTAAAGGTACAACTCGACAAATCAGAGTTCCTTAAAAAGGAAACAGAGTTTCTTGGTGACGTTGTCACCCCAACAGGCATAAAACCCAATCTTAAGAAAATTGAATGTGTACATGAATTCCCTATCCCAAAAACAGCAAAGCAAATCAAACAGTTTCTTGGCCTTACAGGCTATTATAGGAAATTTATTAAGGACTACGCAAAAATTGCAAAACCTATGACCCAGTGTTTGAAAAAGGATTCAAAAATTAATCTATCAGATCCGGAATACCGAAATAGTTTCAAAACCCTAAAAAGGCTCCTCATAACTGGCCCCATTTTAAGATACCCCGACTTTTATAAAGAATTTACGCTGACTACAGACGCCAGTAATTATGCAGTGGGTGCCGTATTGTCACAGGAGAATCATCCTGTATGCTATGCAAGCTGCACGCTAAACGAGCACGAAATTAACTATAGCACCATAGAAAAAGAATTACTCGCGATAATTTGGGCTGTAAAATATTTTAGGCCATATCTTTTTGGTAGAAAAATTACTATTGAAACTGATCATAAACCACTTTCTTGGATTTTCAACCTTAAAGAACCAAATTCTAAATTAGTCCGATGGAAATTAAAGTTATCTGCATACGACTACACTATTAAGTATAAAAAACTCTAGCGCACCTGAACCGCTAGAAACACTAATGTTCGAAGAACAGTAGAAGAATCGTGCAGGTTTTGAGTGCATATTCCACCACATGTGCTGCTTATTACGGCAAAACTGTTTCAAATGCCACGTTTTACTTTCGTCTTAAGAATGCATTATAACTCATATGGTGCAAGGTTTCAGATATTACCACTGGCATGAATTTCAACGTTTATGAGAGCAAAACACGGGTTAATTATATTCGTTATCAGTTGCTTATTTCACATAATTTTGAAAGCAGCATCTCATATAACATCAATGAAGAAAATGCTCAGTGCCTGCAGCACTGTAACTGAAGTTGGTGTTTGGGGCTGCGATCCGAAAAATTTGCAGAACTTTGCGAATTGTAACATCGGTTATTTATTTTCATTGTAAATGTTTCCGGTATGTATAATAACTGTAAGCATTTATTGATACAAAAGTAGCACAACCGACTCGTGCTGGCAACCTTTCGCCAGTATCAAATCCAAGAATATATCAAATCTGCTTCACGTTGTTTAATTACATTCGAAGTTATAGGAGTATAAAGAAATTTAGGGTTACCTGCAGCGAGTTTTTTCAAATGATCGAAAGCTTAATATTTGCTGTTTATTGTCACTACAATATCATTACCATTTGAAAATTCTACGATAAAACCGCTTAATAAAGATATTGCAATTAAACACAAAACCAACAATAGCTGGCAACCCTATCGTGTCTTTTCAACCAAATTTGGCCTGAATAATGTTTATGACAGGTTTCATTAATTGTATGAAATTCGTATTGATTTCATGACTGCACTGGAAGTTATAGTGCAAAAAGTTTTATTTTCCTGAGCGAATTTTCAAAACCAAAGACACAAAAATTACCATAGCTGGTAGCACCAATCAAATTTTTCAACCAAATTTCCACCAAACAGAGATTAGAGTTAGGTTTAGCTTCTGTGTCAATTTCATGAAAATCTGGTAACTTATTCACATTTCATAGGGCAAAAAGCAGTTTTTTTTCTTTGTAATTTTTCAAGATGGCACCACTGGCACAGAGTTGCCCACAATTCAAAATCGCTTCTATCAAATCTGGTCTTACTTAAGTCCAATGCATTCTGTAAATTTTAGCTGTATCTGATTATTGGTTCGTGAGTTTCCGTGAACAGAAGTTTTTGATGCTAAAAATATAGGTTAACTGGGAGAGGGTTACCGTTCTTGTCCGACATGAAATTTCCAAAGTTTTATTTTGAACGTGTAGATAAAACATAAGATTTATATACAGATTGGTTTTATTGTAAGAAACGGACATTTTTTTGAATATTCGATGGTTTGAATGTTTTCACTTCCAAATTTTTTTTTTCAAAATGAAGACACCAAAATTATCATAGCTGGCAGCTCCAACCGAATTTTTCGACCAAATTTCTACCAAACGTGGCTTAAAGTAAGGTCCAGCAATTGTGTAAGTTTCGTCAAAATCGAACACAGAATCGCCCGCATTTCAAAATCACTTCTATCAGACCTGGTCCTATTTAAGGTCAATACATGCTGTGAATTTCAAATAATTCTGCCCATTGGATCGTGAGTTTCCGTGAACAGAAGTTTTTGATGCTAAAAATATAGGAAAATTGGGCAAGGGTTGCCAGGCGTGCCCGTTATACCATATCTTTTTTTTTTTTTGGTTATGTAAACAAAGCACAATATTTACATATGAAAGGCTTATTTTTGAAGAAACGGCATTTTTTCAAGAGAGACGATGATTTGGAGGTTTTCACTTTCAGTGCCTGCCCTAGCTACAGGGTTGCCAGCACGCCCATCAAAAGCCACACAAATCTACAACTAAATAATATCAATATGTCCTGAAAATTTGGTAATGATTGAATAGCTCTGTCAAAAGTTATCGAAATTTAAAAATTTTCAAATTTTCCCGTCCTCTTTTTTGGCACCCAGCGCACACATAGGGTTAAAAAATTCCAAAGCATTATCCGATTCATATGTAAAACACGTTAGAAATTTATTTTATTAACTTTATTTTTGCGAAAATCATTTGTGCACGAAATAATAGGTATATTAAAAATATCACTTAAATGCCCGCCGGCGCGAAAAGGTTTACAATAACTGACATTTAAAGAGACCTGGACCTATTCTGCATATACACCAATGTATCCTGAAAGTTTCAGCTCAATCGAATGGCGCGTTCCCGAGATTATCTCACTGAAATTTTTTGTACATATATATATATATATATATATATATATATATATATATATATATATATATATATATATATATAGAAATATGAATTTTTGGCCGAATCGATTTTAATACTAATGTTCTTCGAACATTAGTAAAAAGGTTCCCAGAATGCAAATGCGGATGCTTTATCCAGAATCATAAATACACCCTTAGATATTCCAGAAATAAATGTAACAGAAGAATTAACCACCATTTCAGTATCAAAATCTGCTATTAACGTGTTTAAAAACCAAATCATAGTAAAAAGAGTTATGTCCGGTTCCCTAAGAATAAGAAATATGAAGATATTAAAAAATAACAGAAAAATAATTTACCTCAAAGACATGGATTTTAGACAGCAAGGCTCCTATAAAAAAATCATTTTAATCCCCTGCAATTAAATGCCGTACTTATAGATGACCAATTCTATGATACTTTCATTGAACAATTTACCAGCCATTTCTCCACTAACGACAAATTTAGAATATTTAGGTGTTTTACCATATTAGAAGACATAGAAGATGAAGCTAAACTTACAGAAATAATAGAGAAAGAACATAGGAAAAATAACCACAGAGGAATAGAAACAGTCTATAAAGAACTAAAGAATACAATATATCACCCAAAGTTGAAAACTAGAATCACACAGTTCAGAAACAATTGCGAAATTTGCACTACAGAAAAATACGACCGAAAACCACCAAAAATTCAATACCAAATTACAGAAACACCCTCCAAACCAAATGAGATCCTACATGTCGACGTATTCTACAGTTTAAAAGGGGAACTTTTCTTAACGATATTTGATAAATTTAGCAAATTCGCACAAGCCATTAAAATAAATGGACGAACTTGGACCGAATTTAAACGTTCCTTGCTCCAATGTATCAGTACTCACGGAAACCCAGGAAAAATCGTCGTAGATAACGAACTAGGGTTTAAAGCCTCGCCTATTCTAGAATTCCTGAATGAAAAAAATATTCAAATCCACTATACATCCAACAGTAATCATACTTCTAACGCTGATATCGAGCGCTTGCACAACACCATAAACGAACACCTTCGTCTGCTGAGACACGATGACGATAGTAGACACGAGACAGTCGAGGAAAAAATACTCAAAATAATTGGATTTTATAATAATACTATACACATCACTACAAACCGCAAGCCAACTGACTTCCTAAATGGGAAAATACCTGAGGCCGAATACGAAGAGATTCGCAACCTTATGACCAAAAAGAAGGAGAAAATAATTAATAAACTAAACGAGGGCATAGACGAGGTACAAATCAAAGATGGCCCAAATTTCATAAAAGAAATCAGAGGAGGAAAAAATCATGCAAAATATAGGAAAATAGATTCAGAGAAAACCGATTCTGAACATATTATAGATGCTAAGACCGGCCACAAGTACTATAAGACACATATAAGACAGGATAAGAAATATCAAGATAGAACTAACCCTACTATAAGAGCTAAACAGTTTAAGAAAAGAAAAAGAATTACTGCCGTCTCAACCGGCCAAGACAATTAGACTAAAATAAACTTATCATAAATTACATATTATCTTACTTTACTTTCAGATTAAGACAATGACACCCTTAATCTTCATCCCTATTATCTTTACTTTGGTTAAAGGGCAAATAATCGAAGTGCAGGATTTAACAAACAATAAGGGTTACATTCCTATCAACGTAGGTGAAATCAGACTTATAGACCACTACAGTAAAGTCTTTCATATTGTCAATATTAGCGAATATGAAACTACGACGAAAATTATAAAACAAAACATCGACATACTAAAAACATCAACAACTCAGTTGAATCCACTTTTAGATACCAAAGATAAAAACTACGTCTTACTCACCGCTAAAATTAATAACCCAATACCTCATTTCAGACAAAAACGTGGGCTGATGAACATAATAGGTAAAGGACTGAAGATAATGACAGGTACAATGGACAACGACGACGAGATCAAAATAAATAAAGCCTTGAAAACCCTCAACCATAACGAGCATGATCTAACAACCCAAGTCGAGAATAGCATTTCCATCAACAGGCAAATCATTTTCCCGGCACATAAACTATCAACAGAAAACCATGGAAAACTACATAAATACATTTAAAAACACATTGCAGAACATATTGCAACTATGCAGGACGAAATAACATTTCTACGACAAATCTACCAAATACAGAACGACATTACACTCTTACAAAACCATATCGAGGACATTGGACAAGTAATATTCTCCGCAAAACTAGGACTCATTCCTAAAGACATACTTACTGACGAAGAATTAGAACAAATTGAGAACTTTGACAGCTTCACTAACATAAAGGTAACAACAGCATTTCACGAAAGCAGCATTGTAATAATATTATTCATACCACAATATACCAAAAACGAATACTCTAAAATATTATTCGAGCCTATGCCTAACTTTGAAAATAAATCTTTAGTTTTGGACTATTACGTAGTTTTGGGGGATGCAAACGATAAAATATATAATTTAGAAAAGAATTTGATTGAAATAAAATATGATTGTATTAAGAACATTACTAAATATAGAGAAGCAAAATGCAGGATGCAAAATTTTAAAGCTAAAATAGTCAAAGAAATCATACCAGGAATACTTATATTTAAAAATTTCTTCGATACCCTCAATCATGATTGTAACAAAAACCAAATAAAAATTAGAGGGAATTTCATAATCAAATTTGAAAACTGCGAAGTTAAATTAGCAAATAAAACGTACTCCAACAAGAACTTGAAAATACACGATAAATTCATTATATCTAACTTTCTGACAAATATAAAAGAAAGTTTTACTATTCCTGAAATAAAAATTTGAAGAAATATACCTGAAACAAATAGATAACGAAAAGAATATTAATGAAATTTTACATAGAAACATAAGCGAAAATACCATAAGCATTGGAACAGATATTTCAATACTTTTGCAATAATAACGCTAATTTATATGTATATTATGTATGTTAAACAGAATTGCCAAACTCTTTAACATTTCGTCGGAGCCTCAAACTAACGGTGGGGGTGTTATAATAGATTCCCACGATTCCCACGATAAACGAAGATTCAAACTTAATTTCATATCATTGCATTTCGTCCGAGCATGGAAACTTTTGCATATGCAACCTGATAGGTCACACATGCAGAAGTTTCCAGACAGGTAAATGACACCGGACACGTATTATGCAACTTTGCACATAACTCTTGCAATTCTCGACCCACATAGAGGTCGACTATTGCAAGAGTCATCAGTTTAACAGTAACATAAAAGCAGGTGTAATAGACCTGTTCGGGGCTTTTCACTTTTCGGGAATCTGTCTTTGGCGGTTCTGTTGCCATTTGAACGTGGATTGTAACACAGAATCGAGTCAATAAAGTTATATCTAAATAAATCCGCGATTTTTTTTTTACGATAGCGCAGACGCTACGTTAAAGCTATGAGTCCCATAACATCGTAATTAATACCGCAAATAACACAGTCTCTATGTTATAAGTAGTGTGTATGCTTTGGTATGAGCTTAAACTACTGCACTACACAACTCTTGCTGTAACCACAAAAACCAAAGAGGCGAAAACTTAAGTGTATGCTCTTGGAAATATTAATTTTTCTGGGAGGGGCCCAACGCAGGGGCTGGGGGGTCCCGGCCTCCCCTGGCCCCCCTGCGGCGCGCCTATGTGTCTATAGCGATTTTCACCTGCCTTCGCAAAGAAAAAGTATTGCGACTATATTCTAAATGTTGAACCAGTTTGCCAGAATTGGTTTACGAAAACGTCCATCTGCAGTATGAATTTTGTTAAAATCCATGGACTGAGCCAGCTGGCGCAGGATATAAATAATTTTTAATTTTTGAAAATTTTTTTTTTAAAAGTGCCTAAAGACTCGTTTGTGTGATTTTTTCACAATGCGTCAACAAATAGCCCCAAACCAATTTGGTTTCTGTCAGGGTAAAAGCACAGCAGATGCAATATACTACGCAACGAATATCATAAACAGGGCCTTAGATGTGAACAAAAAAACCATTGCGGTGTTTATAGACTTAGAAAAGGCGTTCGATACGGTCTGCCACGATATACTTTTGCAAAAGCTAAGGCAACTGACACCGACAAACAACATAAATATGCTTTTTGAATCTTATCTACGTAAGCGTAAGTAAAAAGTTAAAATCGGAACACTCGTCAGTGATTTAATAGAAGTCAATTGCGGTATCCCCCAAGGAACAGTATTAGGCCCGATTCTGTTTAACTTTTACATCAACGACCTATGTAGCTTACAGTGCAGCGTTCCTGATTTTAGCGGTCAAGTAATTTCATATGCAGACGACACTGTACTAATCTTCACAGAGGACACTTGGGAAAAAGTTTTCGATGAGGCAAACACGGGTCTTCAAATTGTTTCCAAGTGGCTAAACTTACACAAGCTTGTCCTTAATACGAAAAAATCATGCTTTTTGGCTTTCGGCACCAGGAACAAACTCGATGAGGTGAGTTTCAACCTTAAGCTGAACAATGAAGAGGTAATGCGGCTTAGTGAAACTAACTACCTTGGTGTAATTCTGGATGACAAGCTTAGTTGGAAAAGTCACATTCTTGGTCTTATACCGAAGCTACGTCGAACTCTATATTCTTTCGTTAGGCTTAATTTAAATACGATAAGGGTGGTCTATTTTGCCATCGCTCAAAGCATAATGCAGTATGCTATTGGAACATGGAGTGCTGCTCTCTCAACATATATTGCACCATTACAAAACCTGCAAAACAAGAGAGTAAAAATATGTTTAAAAAAATCAATTTATTCATCTACAACAGCATCTTTTAATGAGTTCCGTGTAATGAACATCCGTCAGTTGTATCTGTATGTAGCTTTGAAATTCATGTATCTCAACTCACACGAATTTGATTTCCATATCACTGGCTATCGTACGAGGCGACAAATGATGAATCCCCTTTTGACTACGCGCTGTAGAAAAACTCAAACGGGCAGGCATTTAAGTATATTAGGGCCGAAATTGTATAATAACCTTCCACTAGAGATCAAACTTTGTCTAAATGAACGCAACTATAAGTTAGTCTTAAAGCTTTGTGCCCAAAACAACAATATATTTCTGGATTCAGTCTTAAACCCATAAATCGCTCGTCTTTTTTCCTTTTTTGTGTCAGCAATTAAACTTAATTCATTTAATTTGTTTCATTGTGTGTGTTTTAAGATTACTCTTTCACTTTGCTTTTACATAACCTCATATCTATAGATCTTACATTAATTCATTTAATTTGATTCATTGTGTGTTTTAAGATTACTATTTCGCTTTCATTTTTCATTTCATTTCATTTTTCATTTGTATTTATTTCTTCACATTTTCTTTAAACATGGCAAATAAATAAATATTTTAATCATGGAAAGATCCCCGCTCTCGCGCACAAGTGTTCCCACTTTTGCGAGTTGCGAGCAATAATAAACATATGTTACTTATTTTTTGTAAAACATATAGCTGCAATAAAGAAATAAATAAATAAATAATTTTTTTTTTTAATATGATGTGTTTGAAATTCCTGAGGAATTATTTCGTGTCTAACTACGTCCGCTATCGTTGATTGCGCTGTGACTAAACAACTCACGACCGTCTACGAAAGTGTACATGATACGGCTTCTGCTCGACTTAGAGAAGAATAAATCTTCACACAATTGCCACAGATTAAACACCAAATTGATATAGGGAGAAAATTGAAACAGCAGAATGTAAACGGGTTGCTGAAAAGCAGTGAGCACACTCTACGTCGACGTGTCACAGCTAAGCGCAGCCGAGTGCAGCTCAAGTTGAAATGGATTCAACTTTGTCGCAGCAAAGCGTTGCTATCAACTTTAATTGATTGAGAAACGCACGCGATTTGAGATGTATGCGATAATGTCAATAGAGTTGACTTAATAGTATTAATTTTTTGTAGGATTCACAAACAAATATTATGGTTTATACCATAGATAGTTAAAAGCAAAATAAAAATATAGTTAAAAGCAAATTAAATAAAAAAAAAACTCTAGCGCACCTGAACCGCTAGAAACACTAATGTTCGAAGAACAGTAGAAGAATCGTGCAGGTTTTGAGTGCATATTCCACCACATGTGCTGCTTATTACGGCAAAACTGTTTCAAATGCCACGTTTTACTTTCGTCTTAAGAATGCATTATAACTCATATGGTGCAAGGTTTCAGATATTACCACTGGCATGAATTTCAACGTTTATGAGAGCAAAACACGGGTTAATTATATTCGTTATCAGTTGCTTATTTCACATAATTTTGAAAGCAGCATCTCATATAACATCAATGAAGAAAATGCTCAGTGCCTGCAGCACTGTAACTGAAGTTGGTGTTTGGGGCTGCGATCCGAAAAATTTGCAGAACTTTGCGAATTGTAACATCGGTTATTTATTTTCATTGTAAATGTTTCCGGTATGTATACTAACTGTAAGCATTTATTGATACAAAAGTAGCACAACCGACTCGTGCTGGCAACCTTTCGCCAGTATCAAATCCAAGAATATATCAAATCTGCTTCACGTTGTTTAATTACATTCGAAGTTATAGGAGTATAAAGAAATTTAGGGTTACCTGCAGCGAGTTTTTTCAAATGATCGAAAGCTTAATATTTGCTGTTTATTGTCACTACAATATCATTACCATTTGAAAATTCTACGATAAAACCGCTTAATAAAGATATTGCAATTAAACACAAAACCAACAATAGCTGGCAACCCTATCGTGTCTTTTCAACCAAATTTGGCCTGAATAATGTTTATGACAGGTTTCATTAATTGTATGAAATTCGTATTGATTTCATGACTGCACTGGAAGTTATAGTGCAAAAAGTTTTATTTTCCTGAGCGAATTTTCAAAACCAAAGACACAAAAATTACCATAGCTGGTAGCACCAATCAAATTTTTCAACCAAATTTCCACCAAACAGAGATTAGAGTTAGGTTTAGCTTCTGTGTCAATTTCATGAAAATCTGGTAACTTATTCACATTTCATAGGGCAAAAAGCAGTTTTTTTTCTTTGTAATTTTTCAAGATGGCACCACTGGCACAGAGTTGCCCACAATTCAAAATCGCTTCTATCAAATCTGGTCTTACTTAAGTCCAATGCATTCTGTAAATTTTAGCTGTATCTGATTATTGGTTCGTGAGTTTCCGTGAACAGAAGTTTTTGATGCTAAAAATATAGGTTAACTGGGAGAGGGTTACCGTTCTTGTCCGACATGAAATTTCCAAAGTTTTATTTTGAACGTGTAGATAAAACATAAGATTTATATACAGATTGGTTTTATTGTAAGAAACGGACATTTTTTTGAATATTCGATGGTTTGAATGTTTTCACTTCCAAATTTTTTTTTTCAAAATGAAGACACCAAAATTATCATAGCTGGCAGCTCCAACCGAATTTTTCGACCAAATTTCTACCAAACGTGGCTTAAAGTAAGGTCCAGCAATTGTGTAAGTTTCGTCAAAATCGAACGATTCAATCAGAATTTATAGGGTTAAAAACAGTTATCTTTTTTAGTGGTTTTTCAAGATGGCACCACTGGCACAGAATCGCCCGCATTTCAAAATCACTTCTATCAGACCTGGTCCTATTTAAGGTCAATACATGCTGTGAATTTCAAATAATTCTGCAAATCGGATCGTGAGTTTCCGTGAACAGAAGTTTTTGATGCTAAAAATATAGGTAAATTGGGCAAGGGTTGCCAGGCGTGCCCGTTATACCATATCTTTTTTTTTTTTTTGGTTATGTAAACAAAGCACAATATTTACATATGAAAGGCTTATTTTTGAAGAAACGGCATTTTTTCAAGAGAGACGATGATTTGGAGGTTTTCACTTTCAGTGCCTGCCCTAGCTACAGGGTTGCCAGCACGCCCATGAGCTGTCACATTTTTTGCACCAATTTAAGGTACCTGGGTCATTAAATGGCCGCGAAATTTAACTTATACATAGTGCAGTGCCATCTCAGAACGAGTCACTGCGTTGTCATCGAAAACAGTTATACGTTTTAGAACACATGACTGACGAGCAAAACCAAACGAAACGAAATTCCGCGCCAGGCTGATTTTGTATGGGATTTGACACCTCGTTTCGTTTCGCGTCGAATACATTTCAGGGTTAATATATAAAATCGTTTGATAATGAGTCATTTGAATTTATTTTTCAAAGAATTCACAAACTATTTATTTAACCTTGGTCGCCCAAGAGCCATGTATCTTCCACGGAATTGTGGTGGTTAATTAAGTGCCATCGTGCAGCAGTTTGTTGTGGAACAGCTGGAAAAAGCCGCCACCACAAGAGAAATTGTAGCCTAACCTGCTACCCTCGCGTGACTAATGGTGCCGGCTAGTCACCAGTGTCGTGGGTATTGTGAGGGACAAGTCAAGCCCTAGCTGGGTCAACAAAGGAACTTAAGAAGACGGGAGGAAGAAGGGAGCCCA
>OX376372.1:84980913-85115833 GCA_947369275.1 Nemotelus nigrinus | reverse complement strand
ATGTATGTATATGTTTACCGTATATGCAATATATATATATATATATATATATATATATATATATATATATATATATATATATACATACACTCGGCAGAAAAAGTCTGAGTACACACTCAACATATCAAACATATCTATAAAAAACATCGTTTCTAACATATTATTCCGAAAATATTTTTTTTCCCTATTTTTCATTACTTCATTATCAACATAAAACAAAACAAAAATGAGAATTACTGCATTCTTAAACAACGATAAAATTCGGAAACCAAAAAAAAATTTAAATTCCAGGAATAAGAAATTCCAGAATAAAAAGTGCGTACAAAGCCTATAAAGAGAAGTCAAAGTCACTGAGTTGCAGTTAAATCAATAATTACAATAAAGTTTGTGTAGAAAAGTTGATTTACGTGTTTTAATCTAAGGTTTGCGTTAAAAATAATTTCTAAAAAACTTTAAGTAAGAGATGTCTAATAAAGGGAAGGAAATTGACTTTGGGGAAAGGGAAATTATCGTGGATTTGTGGAAAAAAGGTACGTCATATCGTGAAGAAGGTGCAATAGTCAGCAGAAGTCATTAAACTGTCCAACGAGTCGTAAAAAACTTCAAAAACACAGGAGTTTGGGTTTCAAAACCAAGATCTGGCCGTCCTCCAAAGTTGAGCCCTCATGAAACTCGAAGTTTGCTCCGAACGATAAAGCCTAATCCTAGATTAACCGCAGCTGATATGGCAAAGGACATCAAAGCAAAGTACCGCAAGTCTGTTTCTGATGATGGTGTTCGTAAAATTCTTAGGAAATATGGGTATCACGGACGCGTTGCCCGTAGAAAGCCATTTATAACAACAGTCAACAGATTCAAGCGGCTGGCGTTTGCTAAGGAACATATAAATAAGCGCAAAGAATTTTGGAAACAAGTTATTTTCCCAGATGAGAGTAAATTTTGTATTTTTGGATTCAAAGGTCGGAAGATTGTATGAAGAAAAGCTGGCGCGGCCTTCGACGTAAAAAATCTCTGTCCAACAGTAAAGCACGGTGGTGCCGGTGTTATGATATGGGGGTGTATGGCTAGTGGAGGAGTAGGAAAAATGGAGTTTATTGAAAGTATTATGAATAAAATAGACTACCTTAATACCCGTATAGCATTTTTAAGTATTGTAAGTGCAGTACTGGAAATCGGAATTTATTATGATCTGCGAGTTCATTATCAGTTCTGATTCAGAAACTCTATACGGTACTGAAATTCTTTAGTAAGCTAGAATTTAAGCGTTACTGAAAACTCGAAATAAAGTAATACTACAATTCATTGTTCAATCGGAATTAAAACGGTACTGAAATTCAAACTACATTCAACTAGTAAGCAACACTGAAACTCGTGACTTAACCAGAACTCAAGCGGTACTGAAAATATTCACTATTCAATTCACTGTTTGCTCTAGTTGCCTGTTTGGTGAATGAACGTGTCTTTTGACAGCTTCAATGAATGCTTCAAATTTATAACAAGAATTCTCATCTAAGGGACCTAGATTGTATGCGTCCTATACTATATGAACCAAATTGTGAACGTTGTACGTCATATGTTCCAATCCATACACTTTTGAAAATTAATGTACGAAGTATTAAAGTAAAGCATTGGCATATTCAATGAATTCATAATAATAAACTTTCGATGTTAAAATTCGAATCGCAAGGCTAAGATATAAGAAGTGCTTGTAAGTATCAGATTTTACGCGTCCTCTCAGCACTATAGGTCCTGAGTATAATAAGAAAATTCTAACTTGGGATGCTTTGAAATGTGGTACATATTTCAAGGGTCATATTTTCCTTTGAAACTCTGAACAAGAGTACTTTTTGAAGATTTCTAACTGCTTGTTCACTTTTATAACTTGATAACTTGCTAAATTTTTGATTATGCGGTTTTCCAAGTAGTATAGAGACAATATTTTTACATACACCCTCATCAACTAAATGCATTTTGTCGATTGACAGTTGTTTGATCATATCAATTGGCAGTGTTTCTAAAATGGAACGAAAACCTTTATTGTATTGCCGTCACAATTTGACCTCCTTCTGAAACTTTCATTATCTCTCTATGGTGCTGTTACTCTTGGGTAAACTATTTTGCTTGCTCCTCTAACTGTCATGAATCGTTGACCTTTCGTGAAACATTTTTGGCTGCAAATGTAACCACCGTCGGCTTTTACTTGCTTTATACCGGCCATAGCTGGAGCATCACAAATAAATGAATGTATCCTAACTTTGCATGATTTTGATTGAAAGTCAAGACCTTCAGTAACGAGCTGCAACACATCATCAACGAATCGCTTCGTTACCACGTTAAAGTTCTAAAGTTTACTAGAGGACTTAAATATTTTTATTGAAAAAAAAGTTCTCTAGATTATTTACACATCCCACAATTATCCAAAAACTATGTCAACCACTTTTTGAAGACGGTGTTCCATCGATGTTGGAAGATATATCAAAATGGGTGATATTATTTTTTGTAAATGTTTGCCTGTTGGCTTGAATGTATGCAATTAACGAATACTTTATTGCAAAGTGAATATATTGACATATATCTATGTTTTCAATATAATGCTGTTCAGTGGTTTTTGTTGTTTGAAGTTAAGATCTTACGTCTCGATGAGGAAAATTTCATTCTTCTGATAGTATCTGTAACAACTTATTGATGTCGGTGTGATTTAATTCCTACGAGAGATGCCCAGTTTATGATCTTGGCTGCAAATGAAATCGAATTCCGTACAATTGACACTACTTCGGCATCCGACATTTGCTCTACGTAATCAATGCTTTGTAAGTCATCTTTCTTCCCATTTTTAGCTATATTTGAATGCTTTAGAATAATATACGTATATCAATATCTCCCAAAACGTCATCAATTTACCATGGGGAACGCTTCGTTCTGAATCCGTGATCAGACTTTTGCAATAAGAGTGATCAGAACAACTCTCGCTGGGGTTCACCATCACTTTACTGCCAAATTTAATTTTTCTAGGCATTTAAAAAACTAAAAGGTAGTTTTACCAAAAACCGTGTGTCACTTTTGTGATGATAGGAGCTGAACATTATTCTAGGTTAGCAATCAACCACAGTAGCTCAGATCGATGCGATATATATATATATATATATATATATATATATATATATATATATATATATATATATATATATAGATATATATATATATATACATATATATATATATGTATGTATATGTTTACCGTATATGCAATATATATATATATATATATATATATATATATATATATATATATATATATATATATATATATATATATATATACATACACTCGGCAGAAAAAGTCTGCGTACACACTCAACATATCAAACATATCTATAAAAAACATCGTTTCTAACATATTATTCCGAAAATATTTTTTTTCCCTATTTTTCATTACTTCATTATCAACATAAAACAAAACAAAAATGAGAATTACTGCATTCTTAAACAACGATAAAATTCGGAAACCAAAAAAAAATTTAAATTCCAGAATAAAAAGTGCGTACAAAGCATATAAAGAGAAGTCAAAGTCACTGAGTTGCAGTTAAATCAATAATCACAATAAAGTTTGTGTAGAAAAGTTGATTTACGTGTTTTTATCTAAGGTTTGCGTTAAAAATAATTTCTAAAAAACTTTAAGTAAGAGATGTCTAATAAAGGGAAGGAAATTGACTTTGGGGAAAGGGAAATTATCGTGGATTTATGGAAAAAAAGGTACGTCATATCGTGAAGTAGGTGCAATAGTCAGCAGAAGTCATTAAACTGTCCAACGAGTCGTAAAAAACTTCAAAAACACAGGAGTTTTGGTTTCAAAACCAAGATCTGGCCGTCCTCCAAAGTTGAGCCCTCATGAAACTCGAAGTTTGCTCCGAACGATAAAGCCTAATCCTAGATTAACTGCAGCTGATATGGCAAAGGACATCAAAGCAAAGTACCGCAAGTCTGTTTCTGATGATGGTGTTCGTAAAATTCTTAGGAAATATGGGTATCACGGACGCGTTGCCCGTAGAAAGCCATTTATAACAACAGTCAACAGATTCAAGCGGCTGGCGTTTGCTAAGGAACATATAAATAAGCGCAAAGAATTTTGGAAACAAGTTATTTTCCCAGATGAGAGTAAATTTTGTATTTTTGGATTCAAAGGTCGGAAGATTGTATGGAGAAAAGCTGGCGCGGCCTTCGACGTAAAAAATCTCTGTCCAACAGTAAAGCACGGTGGTGCCGGTGTTATGATATGGGGGTGTATGGCTAGTGGAGGAGTAGGAAAAATGGAGTTTATTGAAAGTATTATGAATAAAATAGACTACCTTAATACCCGTATAGCATTTTTAAGTATTGTAAGTGCAGTACTGGAAATCGGAATTTATTATGATCTGCGAGTTCATTATCAGTTCTGATTCAGAAATTCTATACGGTACTGAAATTCTTTAGTAAGCTAGAATTTAAGCGTTACTGAAAACTCGAAATAAAGTAATACTACAATTCATTGCTCAATCGGAATTAAAACGGTACTGAAATTCAAACTACATTCAACTAGTAAGCAACACTGAAACTCGTGACTTAACCAGAACTCAAGCGGTACTGAAAATATTCACTATTCAATTCACTGTTTGCTCTAGTTGCCTGTTTGGTGAATGAACGTGTCTTTTGACAGCTTCAATGAATGCTTCAAATTTATAACAAGAATTCTCATCTAAGGGACCTAGATTGTATGCGTCCTATACTATATGAACCAAATTGTGAACGTTGTACGTCATATGTTCCAATCCATACACTTTTGAAAATTAATGTACGAAGTATTAAAGTAAAGCATTGGCATATTCAATGAATTCATAATAATAAACTTTCGATGTTAAAATTCGAATCGCAAGGCTAAGATATAAGAAGTGCTTGTAAGTATCAGATTTTACGCGTCCTCTCAGCACTATAGGTCCTGAGTATAATAAGAAAATTCTAACTTGGGATGCTTTGAAATGTGGTACATATTTCAAGGGTCATATTTTCCTTTGAAACTCTGAACAAGAGTACTTTTTGAAGATTTCTAACTGCTTGTTCACTTTTATAACTTGATAACTTGCTAAATTTTTGATTATGCGGTTTTCCAAGTAGTATAGAGACAATATTTTTACATACACCCTCATCAACTAAATGCATTTTGTCGATTGACAGTTGTTTGATCATATCAATTGGCAGTGTTTCTAAAATGGAACGAAAACCTTTATTGTATTGCCGTCACAATTTGACCTCCTTCTGAAACTTTCATTATCTCTCTATGGTGCTGTTACTCTTGGGTATACTATTTTGCTTGCTCCTCTAACTGTCATGAATCGTCGACCTTTCGTGAAACATTTTTGGCTGCAAAAGTAACCACCGTCGGCTTTTACTTGCTTTATACCGGGCATAGCTGGAGCATCACAAATAAATGAATGTATCCTAACTTTGCATGATTTTGATTGAAAGTCAAGACCTTCAGTAACGAGCTGCAACACATCATCAACGAATCGCTTCGTTACCACGTTAAAGTTCTTGGGTTTACTAGAGGACTTAAATATTTTTATTGAAAAAAAAGTTCTCTAGATTATTTACACATCCCACAATTATCCAAAAACTATGTCAACCACTTTTTGAAGACGGTGTTCCATCGGTGTTGGAAGATATATCAATATATATAGATATATCATATTTCGTCGTTGGAGGACCATCATCGCTAGCAGCAGCATCAAAAGTAGAAATAAGAACTCAATTTTGACTAGTAATTGTACTTCATCTGTATCTACTAACCAGGTAGTTTCTTCAAATCGTCTTACTAGAGACTTCACTAGCGTGAATCGAAATTCTACCGTCAGGTGTTCCCATCCAGAGACTCATGCTATAGCATATCCAACTAAAACTTCCTCTTCATCTCTGACTTCTCATTCCCGTAATGGCCCAGTCATTTTAGCATAAAAAAGGGGTCAACCTCGGAATGGGAGATAATAAGCTGGATTTTTGTATATACCTTCACTTTGGGGTCCTCAACGTTGCCTCAAAAGTCTCATAAAATCTCGTGTCTGCGTCGAAAGTTATTCAAGGTCAAAGGAGAGAAAAAACAGTTTTTTGCGATTATCTTGGTTTCTATTGCTCCAATGATGTTAACACTTAGGATCAAAATTGTAGAGCATAAAATTTGCGACACATTTTATTTGAAGCATTTTTTCCTGCACTCAACCGTTTTTCCGATAGAGGGCGGTAAGCGCGCAGCACTCAGCTATATGTACTGTAATGCAAGGTCAACCGTGAATATCTGTGAATACTATCTTCAGTTTTGAATTATTTGTATTATTTATCAGTAAATACATTGTATTTAATAGCATTTTACCTATTTTTAATATTTTCATTTAATTATATTTACCTTCTTTGTGTGATTAAAAACTAATTAAATGAAATACTATTTGTATATGTAAGTTTATTGAAAGTAGATTTTAAGTAGTAAAATAATTATGTATTTTAAATTTAAAATGTGGAATTTTTTAAATATTTAAATACTTATCATAATTATAACTGGGAAGACGGTTTTTTCGACCTTTTTATATCATCGATGGCGAATTTTTCTGCATGGCGTCGTTTGGAGTAAAGACGATGCTTTTTCTGTTGTTTTAGATAAATTCGTTAAGTATTTAGAAACACATTATGCATCAAAAACTGTTGTTGTGTTTGACGAATACTCAGACTACACGAAAAACATAAAAACATAGAAGAAATGCTGCTTTTTCGAAATGTTATGAAGTTTGTTTCGACAAAACAATGATTGTGCCAATTAGCCAAGAAAAGTTTTTGCCAAATCGATGTAATAAGAAGAAACTTATTGGTATGCTCATTGAAAAGTTTGAGAGTGTAAATATTACAGCAAAGCAAGCAAGAGATGATGCTGATGTTCTAATTATAGAAACAGCAATCGAAGAATCCAAACATGAAAGGACTGCCGTCACTATCGGAGAAGACATAGATTTACTAGTTATTTTAATTGGACGCACCCAATTACATCAAAAAAGTTGGCAAATGCAATGTCAAAACACAAATATATTCTTCAACAAGTTTTGACAAATATCCCATTTCTTTCCCATTTCTTTCTATCCCATTTCAAACATGTTTTATTTTTACATGCATTCAGTGGATGTGATACAACTTCTGCGCTGTTTAAAAAAGGAAAAAAAAACTTTCATAAAAGCACTAGAACAACTTGCCAATTTCGACGAACTAGCTCAAGTTTTTCTAGAAGAAACTGCCATGTCCAACAATTATACGATAATGGCATTCGGGTCTTACTAGCGATATACAATGCTCCAAAATCTGAGGATAATATCGATCATCTTCGATATACTCAGTTCATTTAATCAACAAAACTTAATAAACCTGTCCAATTATCTAATCTTCCGCCGAAAAATGCTGTTTCATTACAAAGTGACTGTGAGCAAGAGAGTGCTCTTGACCATGAAATTCAGGAAAGTCTGGTCTGGAAACACCAATTCAAGGCAACGAAGATGATGACAATGATACAGAAATTCCCGAACGTCCAGAAGATGACGATGAAGAAGAATAAAAGTAATTCTTTTGTTATTAAAATTTTTAAAGAATGGTAGATTAAAAATATGTAATTTATAATTATATATATATTAAAATAAATTAAATATATGTAAAATGTTATTAAATACAATGTATTTACTGATAAATAACTCAAAACTGAAGGTTTCACGGTTGACCTTGCATTACAGTACATATGGCTGAGTACTGCGCGCTTATCGCTCTCTATCGGAAAAACGGTTGAGCGCAGGAAAAAATGTTTCAAAAAAAATGTGTCGCAAATTTTATGCTCTACAATTTCGATCCTAAGTGTTAACATCATTGGAGCAATAGAAACCAAGATAATCGCAAAAAACTGTTTTTTCTCACCTTTGACCTTGAATAACTTTCGACGCAGACACGAGATTTTATGAGACTTTTGAGGCAACGTTGAGGACCCCAAAGTGAAGGTATATACAAAAATTCAGCTTATTATCTCTCATTCCGAGGTTTTATGCTAAAATGACTGTGCTATAAGGTATGTTCCGACTCAATCGTAACTCGTAATTTGAATTCATTCAGTAGATCATCAACTATTGGCACTTCTATTGCTGCGACTTCTGCTAACTCTAACTTCGTTAAGAATTCTTCACGTAAAACCTGTAACCGCATCTTGTATCGCTCCTAACAAGATATCTTCATTAAAAAGCCCCAGAATTTTTTACCACAATTGCGGTGGTATGAGGGGTAAAATAAATAAACTCTTTCTTGACACCAAATCTTGCCATTTCAACGTGCTTGCTTTCACTGAAACCTGGTTGAATGACTCCCACATGAATGAAGAAATCCTAGACAGTACCTGGACTATCTTTAGAAATGACCGAGACTATGTTTCCACTGGTCAAACAAGGGGTGGTGGTGTCTTACTCACAGTTAAGAACACTCGCTCAAGTGAACTTGTAAATTCCGCCTCGCACGAATTGTTCCAGCATATATTTATCCGCGTTTCAATTGAAAAAACCTCGGTTTATATTGGTTTATTTTACGTCCCACCGAGATCTGACGAATCAGTGTACAATTATTTATGCGAGCAAATATCTTATTTTATGGCTTCTCGTAGTCCTGAGGATAAAATTATAATCTTGGGTGATTTTAATCGCCCGAATTTGCGTTTTGTTTCTGATAAGTCTGATGATGGTTTAATACCAGTAAACCTACTTGAGTCTTCTGATTTTAACCTTGTGAGTACGTTGTACGGCCATGATTTGCAGCAGGTTGTTCCGACTCCCAATCAAAATGGTAATTGGTTAGACCTAATCTTTACGAATGTTTATGACAATGTAGTGGTTAGTCCAACAAATGACGCAGAGAATCTCTTTTCGAATAGTCTTCACCATTCCGCTCTTACAGTTGAACTTTCCACTGCAGATTGGAATATGTTAAGTACATACAATAATACAATTGTATACGATTTCCTTAATGCTGATTATGATAGCATTCACAATATCCTTGACAATATCGATTGGACAAATGTGTTTATGTGCCATTCCCTTGATGATGATGTAGCCATGTTTTATAGAATTGTTTTTGACGCGGTCGACAAATTTGTACCTAAGATAAGGAAAAAAAATAAACTCTCTGAACCTTGGCTTGACAAGACTCTTAGACGTCTGAGAAATCATAGGAACAAACTTTACAAGCTAATGAAGAATCAAGTCGACATTAGCCGTCGTATTAAAGAAGAATACGATTTAATTGCTCATGAATTCCATACTAAGTCTCACGAAGCGTATGACAGATACATTAAAACTACAGGGAAGAATATAATCCACAACCCCAAAAAATTCTTTGATTTTGTTAATATGAAGCGGAAAACAAGCGGCTACCCCTCTTCAATGTCCACTGGAAATTCTTTGTTGTCTTCTTCTCCTCAGGAGATCTGCAACTTTTTTGCTGACCATTTTCAAGAAGTTTTTGGTCCAGTTAGCATCCCAACATTATATCGATTCCCGGGCGCGACTCAAACAATTTTTGCTGAGGATATGACCATATCGAGGAATGAGATATTTACTGCCATTATGGAGCTTGACAGTAACAAGGGCCTTGGACCTGATCTCCTCCCTCCTACTTTCCTGATCAAGTGTGTAAAACAACTGATCTCGCCCCTTCATACTATATTCAATAATTCTCTCTCCTCTGGGCTATTTCCTTCGTATTGGAAATCTTCTTATATTACACCAATTTTTAAAAGTGGCGATAGACGTTCTGTTCAAAATTATAGAGGCATCGCCATTCTATCTGCTATTCCCAAGCTTTTTGAAAAAATCATCTACTGCAAACTCTCTCCTCTGGTCGACGCTCGACTGAACGAGCAGTAGCATGGATTTAGAAAAGGTCGTTCTACTACAACTAATCTTATGGTCCTTGTTTCTGATGTTTTATGCAAAATGGAGAAAGGTGATCAAATCGACGCAGTCTATACAGACTTCAGCAAAGCATTCGACCGAGTTGACCACTCCATTTTGATCCCCAAGCTGAAACAATTTGGAATTGCAGGACCTTTACTAAAGTGGCTTGGCTCCTACCTACACGACCGCTTGCAATTCGTGAAATTCCAGGGTCTAATTTCTAAGAAAGTTGACGTGAAATCTGGTGTACCTCAAGGAAGTCATCTTGGCCCTCTTCTTTTTAATATATTTATATCTGATATATCGGAGGTTTTATCTGACATTCCCCATTTACTATATGCGGACGACCTCAAAATCTACCATGTCATCAGGACACCATCTGACGCTACCTTTTTTCAGTCTAAACTGAACTCTCTAGACCATTGGTGCTCCGCGAACAAGCTCCCTCTTAATATTGATAAATGCCGCGCAATCAGCTTCTCTCGCAAAATTGCACGCGTTCATTATACGTACCGCCTCAACGATAAGTCACTCAGCAGGGTTGACAACATATTAGATCTCGGTGTCACCCTGGATGAAAAGCTCCGCTTCAATCTTCATTACGATAGAGTGCTTTCCCGAGCAAGTAAACAACTTGGTTTCATTAAGCGACGGGCCAAAGAGTTTAAGAATCTCTGGGTTACTAAATCCTTGTATATTTCACTCGTGCGTCCTCTTCTTGAATATGCGTGCACTATCTGGAATCCGGCTTTTGAAATTCATAGCCAAAGATTTGAGTCTGTTCAGAAGCAATTTTTGCTATTCGCTTTGAGGGACCTTTTCAACCCTTATGATTTCAGTAATCTACCATCATACGAATATCGCCTTAAATGTATGAATTTGTTACCCCTTGCGTCGAGAAGATTAATGTTATCTGCCTGCTTCAGCTTCGATGTCATCAGAAACGTGGTTAATGTCGTCTACTTGAAAGAAAAGTTTGTACTCAATCAGCCCTTGAGAGTCACTAGATCCCGACGATTGCTTATTGAATACCATCACAACACAACATATGCAGCAAACGAGCCAATAAATAGGTGCTGCAAGCTATTCAATAGCATGAGCGAGAACTTTTCCCCTACGGTTTCTAAATCAACGTTTAAAAATAACATCATCAAGGCTCTCTCTTTATAGTCTCCCCACCCCCCACCATACTAACATATATGTATTGTATGTTCAATTTAAATTTGGTATTTATTTTGTTAATCATTCATTTGCCATTTATTTATTACTTTATTTGTTGTCTGTTTATATCTTATTTTATTTATACACTATTTAATTTGTTAGTCATTCTTTTGCCATCTGTCATTTATTTTTCACTTTATTTGTTGTCTGTTTATAACTTATTTTATTTATGCACTATTTATTAGTATTAGTCTTGTATTTATATAGTTTGTTTTATTTTTATTTTGTTTCGTAATTTTATGCATGTACTATTTTATTTTATTCTTTTTATACATGTAAGCCTTGCTTGGTAAATAAATAAAATTAAATAAAAAAAATATGGGTGATATTATTTTTGTAAATGTTTGCCTGTTGGCTTGAATGTATGCAATTAACGAATACTTTATTGCAAAGTGAATATATTGACATATATCTATGTTTTCAATATAATGCTGTTCAGTGGTTTTTGTTGTTTGAAGGTAAGATCTTACGTCTCGATGAGGAAAATTTCATTCTTCTGATAGTATCTGTAACAACTTATTGATGTCGGTGTGATTTAATTCCTACGAGAGATGCCCAGTTTATGATCTTGGCTGCAAATGAAATCGAATTCCGTACAATTGACACTACTTCGGCATCCGACATTTGCTCTACGTAATCAATGCTTTGTAAGTCATCTTTCTTCCCATTTTTAGCTATATTTGAATGCTTTAGAATAATATACGTATATCAATATCTCCCAAAACGTCATCAATTTACCATGGGGAACGCTTCGTTCTGAATCCGTGATCAGACTTTTGCAATAAGAGTGATCAGAACAACTCTCGCCGGGGTTCACCATCACTTTACTGCCAAATTTAATTTTTCTAGGCATTTAAAAAACTAAAAGGTAGTTTTACCAAAAACCGTGTGTCACTTTTGTGATGATAGGAGCTGAACATTATTCTAGGTTAGCAATCAACCACAGTAGCTCAGATCGATGCGTGCTCATACCTAAACGATACAGATCCAGAGGCCCTGAGTTCAAATCCAGCTGAATTGCATTAAAAGGTAATAGAAATTAGTCTCATATCCCTTGAAATTTACATAGATTTGTATAGTTATAGAAACATGTAAATAGAAGAAAACCGGATAGAACTCAAAAACACATCAAATTAGCGAAAAATAAAATACTTTCACTCAATTTTTTGTATTAATTTTTTGGTGAATGAATACTGTCACAGTATCTTCAAACTGAATTAAATCAGTACTCAACTACGACATTCGGTACTGTGCCTGTATTGGAGCAGTATCTATTTAGTTTCTTATCCAATACTGTATAAGTACAGTTTCAATTCACTTATTCAGTATACGAAATGTTCCGCTAGAGTTCTGCATGGATCAGTACTGCTCAATACATTCGGGATTCCGATTTTATTCCGTAGCAGTACCGATGTGTTATGCGGGTATTCTCAAGCGCAATTTGAAGAAAAGTGCAGAGCATTTGGGCTTAAGCGACAACTTTTACTTCCAACGACCCTAAGCACACTGCGGAGGTAGTAACCCGCATAACACATCGGTACTGCTACGGAATAAAATCGGAATTCCAAATGTATTGAGCAGTACTGATGCATGCAGAACTCTAACGGAACATTTCGTATACTGAATAAGTGAATTGAAACTGTACTTATACAGTATTGGATAAGGAACTGAATAGATACTGCTCCAATACAGGTACAGTACCGAATGTCGTAATTGAGTTATGATTTAATTCAGTTTGACGATACTGTTACAGTATTCATTCACCAAATAATTAATACAAAAAATTGAGTGAAAGTATTTTATTTTTCGCTAATTTGATGTGTTTTTGAGATCTATACGGTTTTCTTCTGTTTACATGTTTCTATAACTATACAAATCTGTGTAAATTTCATGGTATATGTGACTTCTTCAAAAAGAGGTGGACATAGTTTTTGGATAATTGCAGGATGTGTAAATAATCTAGAAAACTTTGTTTTTCCAATAGGAATATTTAAGTCCTCTGTTAAACCTGAGAACTTTAACGTGGTAATGAAGTGATTCGTTGATGATGTGTTACAGCTCGTTACTGAAGGTCTTGACTTTCAATCAAACTCATACAAAGTTAGGATACATTCATTTATTTGTGATGCTCCAGCTATGGCCGGTATAAAGCAAGTAAAAGCCCATGGTGGTTACTTTTGCTGCCAAAAATGTTTCACGAAAGGTCAGCAATTCATGACAGCTAGAGGAGCAAGCAAAATAGTATATCCAGAAGTAACAGCACCATTGAGAGATGATGAAAGTTTCAGAAAGAGGTCAACTTGTGACGGCAATACCGATGCAAATCATCATAAAGATTCTCGTTCCATTTTAGAAACACTGCCAATTGATAATTTTCAATCAAACAATCAAACAAAATCAAACAATTTTCAATCGACAAAATGCATTTAGTTGATGAGGGTGTATGTAAAAAGATTGTCTCTATACTACTAGGAAAATCGCATAAGCAAAAATGAGCAAGTTATGAAGTTCTGAAAGTGAACAAACAGTTAGAAACCTTCAAAAAGTACTCTTGTTCAGAGATTCAAAGGAAAATAAGAACCTTGAAATATGTACCACATTTCAAAGCATCCGAATTTAGAATTTTCTTATTATATTCAGGACCTATTGTGCTGAGAGGGTGCTTATACTCTGATACTTAAGAGCACTTCTTACGCCTTAGCCGTGCGATTCGAAGTTTAAGTTTATTATTATGAGTTCAATGAATATGCCAATGATTTACTTTTATACTTCGTAAATCAATTTTCAAAAGTCTACGGATTGGATAATATGACGTACAACGTCCACAATTTGGTTCATATAGCACAGGACGCATACAATCTAGGTCCCTTAGATGAGAATTCTTGTCATAAATTTGAAGCATTCATTAAAGCTGTCAAAAGACACGTTCATTCACCAAACAGGCAACTAGAGCAAATAGTCAATAGAATTATGGAAGGGCGACGCAACAATCAACAGTGTAATGGTAATCATGTTTCACTTTTTGATAAAACATTTTTTTCTAAAGAATTTCATATCAACAAGCATAAAATTTACAAATTAAAACATTTCATTGTAAGAACAGGTACTATAAACGATAATTGCATAATGCTGAAGCATAATCAAGAGATATTAAGAGTGAAATGGTTTGAAAAACATTATAATATAAGAATTTATGGCCAGAAATTTTGTAACATGAAACCTTTGAATGATGGCTCTTATGATTTAGCAGAATTTGCAATGCTTATTGGGGAATTCGAATCAAAAGTTTCAATGCACGAAGTATCAAATACAGATGAAATATTATGCAAAATGTGCTGTTTTCCTTAAAAAAATAATCTTTATTTCCTCTCTCCTTTAGCTCACACTATTAACGAAAGATTTGTTTACAGTATAATAAATAACTAACATAACATGTAACATATTCCTGTACTCTTATAAAACAAACATTACAAAAATAAAGATTGATGATGTTGATGTGAAAAATAAGCTAATTAGTTGATGCTGAGTTCATTTCGTTTGATGAATTACTTCCACACTTTCCTGCACTACGAATCCTGTCGCAAGTTTGAAAATAAAAAGCAAGCGTTTAACTTGTTCAAATATTATTACCATATTTTCTGTGACCAATAGCCGACACTTTATATGTTTTCCAGCTTCTTGGTGGCATTTTATTTCCTTATTATATAGCTTCTCATCAAAGTTGGATGAAACTGAACCTGAATTTTTAAATGTTATCACGGTAATCGTATAGTATATGTATATCTTACTTGTCCATTTACTACCCATAATATGGGTAATGCCAATATACTGCTATCGCATTCAAAGTTAAACACTTGATACATGATGCTAACACTTGATCTAAATACGCGAACGAAAAACTGAACAACACCAAATGGAATTTTGACAGTTACCTATTTTCAGTACCGCTTGAGTTCCGGTTAAGTCACGAGTTTCAGTGTTGCTTACTAGTTTAATGTACTTTGAATTTCAGTACCATTTAAATTCCGATTGAGCAAAGAATTTTAGCATTACTTTATTTCGAGTTTTCAGTACCGCTTAGATTCTAATTTACTAATGAATTTCAGTACCGTATTGAGTTTCTGAATCAGAACTGATAATGAACTCGCAGTTCATAATAAGTTCCGATTTCCAGTACTGCATTTACAATACTTAAAAATGCTATACGGGAAGACTCTGGTTGCTGTATAATGCCCAAAATCAACTTCGTACACCGCCCCAATCTCCTGACATTAATCCAATAGAGCATTTGTGGCATCACTTGGAAAAAAGGATTCGAGCGCACACAATAACGTCGAAGGTAATGCTCAAGGAAGTCCTGATCCAGGAGTGGAATTCAATAACCCCAGAGTTTACTAAGAAGCTGGTAGATTCCATGCAAAAACGGTTGTGGGAAGTAATAACGAGACGAGGATATCCCACAAGCTATTAACGAGGAAAACAATTGTTTTATTTTCAAAAGAAATATTTGTACGCAGACTTTTTATTGCTACAATTCAGGATTTGTCTTCGTGTTTTAATTTTAATATTTTTATGGAGTACAATAATCATCATTTTTGTTTTGTTTTATGTTTGTAATAAAGCCATAAAAATAAAGAAAAAAAAACTATTATGATATAAATTATTTAAAACGATGTTTTTTATAGATATGTTGGATGTGTTGAGTGTGTACGCAGGCTTTTTCTGCCAAGTGTATGTATGTTTATGCATACTTATAATTATATAAATATATATTTTGATTTCTTGACACACTTTTTCAGCTCAATAAACAGTCGTTTATTGCACGGAAAAAAAATCACCATATTAGCATACTCATGCGTGTATTCTAAAAGAGGGCTCAGTTGCTGAAATGTTAGTACAGGAGTGCAAAACTGGAACTAACTTTTTCATTTAAACTTTGGCAGAAAACACATGGTTAATAATTGGTTTCGCGGGAATTTGAATGTTAGTCAAATGTACATGCTTTTGATCTAAGCTGGCTAAACAAAAAATAAAATATTTGGAAGCATCAAAAACTTTAAATTCAACGAAATTTGTCTTTCAGACAGTCACCAACACTGATGTAAGAGAAAACAAATAGAGCTTCTAACAAAAATCATTCATGTATCAATGTTAAAATTATTTGCCTAAATGTAATTAAAATAATAAGTAACGAGAGTCTGAAAATTAAAAGAAATTTTTAAAGAAAAAGAAAAAAGAAGATAAAAATGGTGAAAAATGAAATATCTCATTAAAAATTCGGCATGAAAAATTGCTTAAGCTTCCTCTTAAGATAAAAATATGAAAATTCATTTAGTTTCGTGAGCATTTATTGAAATTGGGGAGTAAAATCAAAACTTAATTGTGATTATTGCATATACATAAGGCTGCCAAAAGTAATTCTTCTATAGAAAAAACTGTTTATTATATGTATAAACCAACAGTAAGCTATTTAAATAAAACTCTACCCTTCTTGATTTGGCGGTGAATTTCTCTATTACTAGAGTATAAAAGCTGTCTTTCTCTATAATAGACTCAAGGAGTTCTTTTTCGATCAAAATAAGCGAAAGATTGCTCAATCTTTCTTCTCCTTGTGTAGATCGTTTATAAGTATGAATTCGCTTTAGAGCAGAGAAAGATCTTTCAACGGATGCAATTGTAGCTGGTATAGTGCAAATAAGTTTGGCTAAGCGAAAGGTTTCTTTAATGCCGCGTTTCCAATGCTGGCTTGGAGTGAAATGTGTTTGCGTACACTTTTGCTCTCATGCACTTGCACATATCTTCCTCCCTCTCTAAACAATCTCTAAAATCTGTGGTTGAACTCTAGAGTGGGACCTATTTCAACTACAGCGTGAAGCTTTTCGGACATTTTCGAATTTTTAAATTCACTACTTTTCAATAGAAGGCGTTGCTGAAAGCTCTGTTTAAAATGAAGTGTGAAGTGTTTTTTTCCGCGTTAAAAAAAAGATAATGTCATAGAAAATACAGTTGGATGAATGATTTGTGCATTGAAATCAATAATGAAACAAATTCATAACCCATCTGTGATAAAAATAGTTATTGAAAATTAAATTCAAATATGTGTTACGACAGATGTCGTTGTACCTTCGAAATTCAAATTCGAATGATTTCAAGTGTTCAAAGTTGTGAGGTTGGAGTAGGCATTGCCAGCAAATGGACAAACCAAAGGCGTATGCGATTTCGATTGGCCTTTTTTCTCCTGGGGGTCAAGAATAAAATGCCTCATCAAAATTTCGAGTGAAATGTTGAAATTATTACGTTTTTGATATTTAAAGGTGAAGCAATATAATCCTTGATAAAAACAATGATGCTGCTGAAAATTAAATTCGCGGAATAAATGAGAATAGTTTGCCTTTATAAAACACAATCAATAACACATCGATTGAAAAAAATTTTTATACATGATTATCCCATATTAGAATTTTGTATTACTTTTATGTATCATAAAAGTACATACCATAAACATATATTTTTACGTGCCTTTCAAAGAAAATCAAATCTATCTGCTACATACCTACTTAATGTTCAGCATCAATGATAATTTGAAAATCTGCTAAGGTATTCCTTGCAAACTACAGCACATTGCACATACCTAAATGGTAAATGATTCGGCCTTTCTTGACCGAATTGTAATAAAGTCGTTGGCCATGGTGTCATGTGCATTCCAGCCAAGTAATCTGGGCATGGTTTAATTTTTTTTCATCCAAAGTAATTCGCATCATTTAAGCGCCATTGTCAGCTAAATGTTGGATTCAAAGTGACGTAGTGTGCTTTTTGCTCACCAAAAATATTGGAAATTAGTAAATGGCCAAGAGTAATTTTCCATGACATTAATCCGCTCAGCTCAGATACCTCCATCTACACATTCAGCTGCAAACGTACTTTTACCTTCACCCAAACCTATCCCAAAATCATCGTTTCGAAGTAATCAAGAATGGCAGCACCAATTACTGTCCACTCATCGTTTTATTCCTACAGAAATTCCTGATTCAAAATCTCGCAGGATAAGTTCAGTCGATATCGAACGATCAACAAGTACAGAAAAATGAAAAGGGTAACTTTAGCCTTTATGACAGCTAATTTGTACTCTAAGCCAGCATTGGAAACGCGGTCTAGTTCTGAAAAAGAATTTATCATATTTAAACTCCAAGCGAACATTCAAATTATTAATTTATATAACATCTGAATTTATTATTTATATAACATATGTATTACAAATTATTATATATATTATACAAATTACTAGCTAATTTGATCGATTTAATCGTTTGTTTTCAGGAAATCTAGAAAAAATTCCGATTATTTTAGCTTTTCATAAAATGCCCCCAAACTAGCAATGAGTGCTACAGCTTTGAGTTTTCAAAGCACAAAATGTCATCACCATTTTCGAATTTCGAAAATCCGTCGTTGGGAACAGGCCAGCTCTACTCTGAGATTCGGCGAAAGCTCACTCCAACATTGGAAACGCGGCTTTAAAGCATTTTTCAAATTTTGTTCCAATAAAAAGTTTATCATATGTCGTGGAGACTTGTTTTGAAAAATATCCGTTCTGTAAACAACTAAAAGTTCGTTCTTTAAAGCAAGTAAATCAAAAGTGTCTGGATATATTTTTGCTAGCATGTTTAGTCTGGAAATTGTTAGTTTTCTGGAAATTGATGTGAATTTGAATATTTTGAGAAATGATTTGGATTCAAAAGCTCGAAAAATTGAAGTTTATCAATTGAAGAAAAACGTGCTGATGTATGGCCGATTAAATTATCTATGATAGAGAAGTATAAAACTCTTTATTTCTGTTTTAACGCTTCATAATCTAAACGCTTTCGTGAAGATGACGGTAGCCCAACTAGATCAACTGTTTTCTGCCACTCTTTTTCGAAACCAACTTTTTCACAATACTCACAGCTTTCATTTGCCGCAAGACGTGCTTCGACAATTTTTCGTTCGCAGCTTACACAATGCTGCAAGCCCACTCTACTTCCTTTCAAATCACGGAGAAAATCTCTAACTACATTTACACATGTAGTGATGTCAATATTCTCACTTTGCAAAATATTAAAAATAACATCAGTTTTTCCAAACAAAGGAGCAAATACATTCAGTAAAAATTATGTTTCGAAATTTTCCAAAAATAAAATGAATCCTCTTGCTGTGCACTTATCAATTCCACTCCAGATAGCATCATTATTTTCCACTATATTAGCAAAGAAATTTATTATTTGTATTCTGTAATGTTCAATTGTGTTTACTAATCGAGAAGTGAAACACCACCTTGTTGGAGCGAAAGCTGGAATAGATTGCCGTAAATAGTCCTGGAGTGCAAATGATATTTTGCTAGAGTGAGAAAAAAAAGTTGCAATGCCATTTAAGGTTGAAAAAAATACATTACATTCGGGAACCTCATTCATTCCCTGAGACGAAACTAAATTTAAGACGTGAGCGTAACAATGCGTAAATAACGCCTTTGGAAATATTTGTTGCACTTTCTCTTGCAAGCCATTCAAATGACCCGACATCACGGATGCACCATCATAAGTTTGAGCAACAAATTTGTCTATTATCTTGAACTTTTTGGCAATTTGATTAACGTGCAAGTATAATCCGTTCAATGTTCGATCAGCACTAACGTCAGAAAATTCAACAAACCTCTCCTTAACGTATCCCCCACTCTTATGCACGTACCTCAAAACAGTTGATAGTTGGGAGCGGCATTTTACGTCGGAAGTTTCATCAAGCATTATTGAAACGAATTCTGTTTCATCGATTTCTGACGAACTCTTCTCCACCAACAAATCACCTATTATTTGAATAAGTTCATTTTGGATATCACTTGATGTTCCTTTAAAAACATTCGCGCTGGCAAAATGTTCAGCTAATAAGGGATCCCATTTTTTCAAAAAATTAAGTATTTCTACATAATTTCCTTTATTCAAAGACGCTTCTGTTTCGTCATGCCCTCGAAAAGGAAGCTCTTGCTTAACAAGGAAACATACAACATCCACTAACCTTTTCAAAATTTCTCTATTTTTCATAACTTTCTGATTATGCAACGTATTGCTGACCCTCAGTGATTTTACAAGCCCCTCATCTACTCTTTGCTTCCCAAAGTTATGAAGAGTGATCACACACTGAAGATGGCTTTCAGATTTCTCATGAGCCCTTGCGGATTTGGTAAGTCCACTCAAATTAGCAAATCCGGTAGTAGTCCATACGTTTTTGGTGGTGGTTTTGCCAAACAAAATGCAAGGCCAACAGAAAATTTTCCTAGTTTTACACTACCACACAACCATTCATAAGTTTCGTAGCTTGATGAAACTATGAAATGTCGCACATACGTTTTCCCCCTCTCAGACACGTTTGAAACTAATTTTGGAAGTGGAGGACAAGGGCGGCCACTTTCAACGGCTATTCGTTTTTCCTGAAAAGTAAATTAACCAAAGTGCTTTTTTTTAATTCAAAAATAATGTCCTGTATAGATTCCATATCTATGTAGATTTTTCTATTGATATACAATATAAATTTATTTTAAATAAGCAATCACTAGCACACGTAACTGAACTTCAAAATTAAAATTTGAAATTTATTCAATTATATAAATCACACGCGTTGCGTAATCCGTACTATTGCAGATGTTGCAATCGAATACAAAAACTCTGTTTTTACTAGACCAAATTTATAGGTAACAGTCATAGACTGTACCAAAATTTCAAAATAAAATGCATGCATTACGAAGCGATCAAATGGCGATCTACATGCAAATCAGTTTTTTCTTTTATTTGTGATTATAAGGAAAAAATATTTTAAGCAATCTACGGACTAATTAATTTAGTATTTTACTTATAAAGTCTTCAGAATAAAAAAATCCTTCCGGAAATGTACATTTGTGTATGTACACTTGTACCTGTTATTTGTACCAAGTTCACCGAGCTCGAAAATGAAAAAAAAACTGCGAATTTTAAGAACAATGTTCACAAGTAATATATCGATAGTTTTCAGTCGTTATTTGAATGGATTCGATGTGGGTTCTGATGACTAACCCAACAGGAAAAGTAATGATGATTTATGTGTTCTGTATTTCACGTAAGGGATGGAAACATTACAGCTATATTTTTAAATTATATCTATTTTAAACTGGGGTGTCAACGGCTGCTATATAATATAACGCTTCTTGTAGAATCAAACAATTTATTCTTGTATGTTTATTACCGAAAGCATAGAACTGATGGCTGAATCATGCATATTGATTCCATGCATGAACCCATTTCCTATTGGAGACCGATGCTTTTTCCTACACTCGGGATTCATACACAGTATCATTTGCAAAATTGGAGAAAATGAAGAAGAAACGGCGCAGGAACGACAATCCGATTTTTCATTTACCCCTCTTCGCCTAACATATTCTACTTTGACCGATGCGCTAAACTCCCCGATGAGTTGATAGTCATACACACTCATGAAAAGACGAATGGGTAGCATAAAAGAGAAGATGAATATTTGGCTGTTTTTGAGTTACTCAATTCCTCGCTTTCACACTTCGAAGCGAATCGATGCGCTTAATTTGCCGATGACTTGCTCGCAACAAAGACTTAATGTGGGTACAAACAATACAAAAAGTGCCTCAACAAAAATAAGCGATTTTGAATGCGCTAGTTTCTCGTGATATGTTCCCTTGTTCTTTGGCATTCGATAATTGTTGAAAATCGATGCGTTTGATTTTCCAATGACTGCGTTGAATGTGTGTTGTGATGGCAAGAAGTGGAAAAAGTGTCTAGTGGAAAGCAACGATTATCGCTTGGTCATCGGCGCATCTACCGATGACTGAACGCCTCGCCACTGCTCGTGATCAAATTACCTCTATGATGAGCACTCAAAATTTCTGTTCACGAGAACTGACGATCAGATAATGCGATCAATATGAAATTTACAGGACATGTTGAAATTAGCTAGGACCAGGTCTGATAGAAGTGATTTTGAAATAAAGGCAACCCTGTGGCAGTGGTGCCATTTGCAAAAATCACTGAGAAAAAAACTGGTTTTTGGCCTATAGCTTCCGATTTAGCCACCAGATTTCAACAAAATTCACGCAGCAGGTGAACCTTACTCTAAAATAAATTTCATAGAAATTTGGTTGAAAAATTAGTACGGCAATTTTCGTCTCCTAAATATTGTAAATTTGCTCAGGAAAATGAAGATTATTTCCCTACAACTTCCGATGCAGTAACAAAATCAAAACTAAATTCATGTGATAATCATATCTTGTTGCGTTTCTAATTCTGAGGTAATTTCGTTGAAAAGCCGTCAAAGGGTTGCCAGCTATGATAAGTTTCATAATTTATTGACATTTCTTTATCGAGCGATGTTGTCATAAAATTTCCAAAAGGGAATGATCCTGCAATGAGAACTAACAAGAAATATTTACGTTTCAAAAATTTAAAAAGCTTGGACGATGGTAACTCTAAAATTATATTCACTCCTATAACTAACAGCGCAGCCATTTAATCGAAACGAAATTCAAAGGGTGGGTTTAACACAATGTGAAGCAGCTATGGTGCTAGCACATGATTGCCAGTAACGGACAATTTCGTAAATATCGCACCAACAGATTCGCCCACTTTATATTCATAAGCAAAGGATTACCAATCAAATAAGCAACCGATATTTAAATGTACCGAGTTCAGGAAATTTTTCGGATGGCAGCTCCACCCATAGTTTCATCCTCGGATGAAAATGAAATTCAAAGGATATGTTGATTAAGCACGAGCATGTTATGGTAGATTTATTGCTGCTGTGTTGGACAAATGTTGCCAGCACTGAATATTTTCATCATTTGTGTACATTGTGACATAAGTAAAAATTGATATTAATATTTTTCACATCCGCATATTCCTAACGAGCCTCACAAGGCAACCGAGGTAGAGGATGTTGAAACTCCAATTGTAATAAATTGATCCACCGCATGCACCGACTGCTGCTCCGCCACATGCGCCCACTACTGTTCCGCCACATGGACCGTACGTTAAAAGAACGGACGCAATGATGCAGTGGCTAAAGAAGAAGAAGCTGCTGCTTGCTCGTGGTGAGGAAGCTGCTGCTCAGCGTGAGGAAGCTAATGCTAATTACGGAAAGTTGCTCCAAACAGCAATACAGCAACTTACTGGTGCAGTAAATAGACTCACAGAAGAGATGCAAAACTCCAAATTAAGAAAAATTAAAATTTCAAAGAATGTTCCTTTATTATTTTTAAGAAGACCTTAGATTTTTTTCTTCATATATATAAAATCGTTTAATAATGAGGCATTCGAATTTGTTTTTGAAATAATTCACAAACTATTTACATAACGAGATCGAATGCGTTCACCATCTCTGTGGTACTCAGTTGGATTTGGTTGCACTCATAATCGATTTCAAAATCTGATCCTGTTCCAACAAGAATATTGTGTGAAATTGCACAGGCATAGATAATATTGGCGGCTTTTTCGTGGCTGTAGTGTAAAATGCGGTGCTTTGACAGACACCGGAAGTGGGACTTCAGTACTCCAAAGGCTCTCTCGATGGAATTTCGAGCCTTGGCATGGATTGCATTATACTTTGGAGTGAGCAGCCATGGTTCCAAAGGGTAGCTTTGGTCGCCCAAGAGCCACGTTTCTTCCATGGAATTATAGTGATTAATAAAGTGCAATCGTGCAGGAGTTGTCGTCCATATGCCGGAGTCTTGGCGTGACCTAGGAAACTTTGCATTTACTGCAATAAACTGCAATTGATTGTCATATATTTAAAGAAGAAGGAAAACAGGTTTTCAGCTTCACATTCTGGTATTGATTTATACTCACGGCTTCAACGTTGATACTGTAATAACCCTTTCTATTGATATTCAATGATAATGGGTTTTCTGGGTAATTTGATGCTGGTCCAACTATACCAACATTTCAGCTCAAGTTGAAATAGATTCAACTATGTCGCAGCAAAACGTTGCTATCAACTGTAATTGATTGAGAAACGCGCGCGATTTGAAATGTATGCGAAAATGTCAATAGAGTTGACTTAATAGTATTACTTTTTTTTAGGATTGGAAAACATATGTTATGGTTAATATCATAGATAGTTAATAGCAAAATAAAATAATAGTTCATGGCAAATTTAAAATATAGTTACTAGCAAATTGATTATAGTTATTTAAAATACTTGAGTAGCCTAGTGAGTAGAGCACTGGCTTCTTTCGTGTGGGGTCCCTGATTTGAATCTAGGTTCGGAGGTGAACCAAGCTTTGAGTTCATCTAGTGTTAAGATGTAACGTAAGTTTTCACCTTAGCTGTATCCGTCGGCACATTAACCGGGATACACGAAGAATTTAATGTCCTCGGCACTTTTACCGATACACTAGCTTGTTTAAAACAGAAGAAATCTGTTTTAAAGAGCAACCAACTTATTATATCAAAATATTGACAGCACTTAAACCGTTACAAGTTATCAATAATCTGCTGCTGATCTTAATATTGCAACAACGGCACTTAAACCGTGATGCTACTTATCAAACACCTCAAGTGAACACACAAAAGATCGATTGAAAAGTCATTTATTTTCCTAAACATAATCTAATATATAATATAATGAAAATCTTACTTTTTACAACGTAAAAAGTGACACGAATTTTATACACAGTTACAAAAAATGCAGGTAATTAGAACACTATTTCGGCAATGATAATTCGGAAGCATGACTTAATCGTAACATTTGCAAACTTATTAAAATACAACAATTGATGATAACTTGAATTGTTTTACGTACATATGTTGTGTAAACAAAAAACAAACTTATTCTTTGTAACTTATATATGATTTAACATTGAACATAACATATTTATTAATAATCAATCATATGTAAGCGAACTTAATGTAGAACGGTGAACATTGCATATTTATTAATATTTAATCATGTTTAAGTCAACTTAATATTAAACATCTGGCTCTGATTAAGTACGTGGCTCTGGCTCTGATTAAGTACGTAAAATCAGGGGTAAAGTGAGTCTTGGAATTAATCACTCCACACTCGTATTCACATTGATTGAATAAATTGTAATGAAGCACTCTACCAGCTTCAACCCCTAGACCCGTACGAGGGTTGTCGGGGGATGACTTTTAATTTATGGTTCAAAGACCAGTTTTTTTCTCCTTGAAGCCAGATACATTTAAATGTATTTATTTATTTATTACGATGGCTAGTTGACCTCCTCCTCAGAATCAATCAGTTAAATTTCAATATTAAGCTAATAGTATAATAAACGGATATTTATTTATATTTATATTTATTTATTTATTTTACCAAACAAGGTAACATAACAACAAGAAAACATAGTATAAATCTTAAAAACAATCAATCATAATAATATAATACAAATTGTCCGTAAAAAAGATACAATACATCACAAATTTTGTACCAGTTATTCTACATTATTTTAATTAAATTTAGGCTAGTAACGATGGAAGTTAAGCGGGTTCGGATGTGGAAAGGGCTTTGGACAAGTTATTTTTGAAATTTGAATTAGTAATCCCCAAAGACTAGTGGCTGCTTATAGAATTGAATATCCTACAGCACCTATTAATGGGCTCATTATATGCATAGGTAGTGTGATGACTGAATTCATTGAGCAGATTTGCATATCTGGTGCGTCTTGGTCGGTTATTGAAAGTAATTTTGCTAGAGAGATCTTCAATGATTACCGCACCACTAATAATATCAAATGTAAGGCAAGCGCTGAGCAGAGTTCTTCTAGAAGAAAGAGACATTAAATTTAGAAGACTCAGTCTGAATTTGTAAGATGGCAGATGTTGAAAATCTCGTGGGTCATATAGATTTCTCAAAGTGAAAAGTACAAATTGTTTCTGAACAGACTCAACTCTATGGCTATGTAGCTCGAAAGCAGGGTTCCATATAATGCAAGCATATTCTAATAAAGGACGCACTAGGGTGGTATATAATGATTTGGTAACCCATATATTTTTAAACTCTTTAGCGCGTCTCTTTATGAATTCAAGCTGTTTATTAGCCCTGGCTAGGATTTTGTCATAGTGCAAATTGAAGCGCATCTTGTTATCCAATACTACGCCAAGGTCTATAATATGATCAACCCTATTCAATTTGAAGTCGTTAAGGTAGTAGGAAAACATCGTGGTTGCATGCCTACGAGAAAAACTTATCACATGGCACTTATTGATGTTAAGATTGAGGCCGCGTTTCCAATGTTGGAGTGTACTTTCGCCGAATCTCAGAGTAGAGCTGGCCTGTTCCCAATGACGGATTTTCGAAATTCGAAAATTGTGATGACATTTTGTGCTTTGAAAACTCAAAGCTGTAGCACTCATTTTTATTTTGAGTGCATTTTATGAGAAGCTAAAATAATCGGAAGTTTTTCTAGATTTCCTGAAAACAAACAATTAAATCGATCAAATTAGCTAGTAATTTGTATAATATATATAATAATTTGTAATACATATGTTACAGAAATAATAAATTCAGATGTTATATAAATTAATAATTTGAATGTTCGCTTGGAGTTTAAATATGATAAATTCACTTTCAGAACTAGACCGCGTTTCCAATGCTGGCTTAGACTGCACTGTTTCTGCGTACGCATTAGCTGTCATAAAGGCTAAAGTTACCCTTTTCATTTTTCTTTACTTGTTGATCGTTCGATATCGACTGAACTTATCCTGCGAGATTTTGAATCAGGAATTTCTGTAGGAATAAAACGATGAGTGGACAGTAATTGGTGCTGCCATTCTTGATTATTTCGAAACGATGATTTTGGGATAGGTTTGGGTGAAGGTAAAAGTACGTTTGCAGCTGAATGTGTAGATGGAGGTATTTGAGCTGAGCGTATTAATGTCATGGAAAATTACTCTTGGCCATTTACTAATTTCCAGTATTTTTGGTGAGCAAAAAGCACACTACGTCACTTTGAATCCAACATTTAGCTGACAATGGCGCATAAATGATGCGAATTACTTTGGATGAAAAAAATTAAACCATGCCCAGATTACTTTTCTGGAATGCACATGACACCATGGCGAACAACTTTATTACAATTCGATCAAGAAAGGCCGAATCATTTACCATTTAGGTATGTGCAATGTGCTGTAGTTTGCAAGGAATACTTTAGCAGATTTTCAAATTATCATTGATGCTGAACATTAAGTAGGTCTGTAGAAGATAGATTTGATTTTCTTCGAAAGGCACGTAATAATATATGTTTATGGTATGTACTTTTATGATATATAAAAGTAATACAAAATTCTAATATGGGATAATCATGTATAACAATTTTTTTCAATCGATGTGTTATTGATTGTGTTTTATAAAGGCAACCTATTCTCATTTATTCCGTGAATTTAATTTTCAGCAGCATCATTGTCTTTACCAAGGACCATATTGCTTCACCTTTAAATATCAAAAACTATGGTAACGTTAATAAAACGTAATAATTACAACATTTCACTCGAAATTTTGATGAGGCATTTTATTCTTGAGCCCCAGGAGAAAAAAGGCAAATCAAAATCGCATACGCCTTTGGTTTGTCCATTTGCCGGCAATGCCTACTCCAACCTCACAACTTTGAACACATGAAATCATTCGAATTTGAATTTCGAAGGTACAACGACATCTGTCGTAACACATATTTGAATTTAATTTTCAATAACTATTTTTATCACAGATGGGTTATGAATTTGTTTCATTATTGATTTCAATGCACAAATCATTCATCCAACTGTATTTTCTATGACATTATCTTTTTTGAACGCGGAAAACAACACTTTATACTTCATTTTAAACAGAGCTTTCAGCAACGCCTTCTATTGAAAAGTAGTGAATTTAAAAATTCGAAAATGTCCGAAAAGCTTCACGCTGTAGTTGAAATAGGTCCCACTCTAGAGTTCAACCACAGATTTTAGAGATTGATTAGAGAGAGAGGAATATATGTGAAAGTGCATGAGAGCAAACGTGTACGCAAACACATTTCACTCAAAGCCAGCATTGGAAACGCGGCATGAGATTATTCACATTGCACCACTGTTCGAGGGATTGAAGCTTGGATTGTAGAAAGGTTGCATCAGACTGCGAGTTTATGATGTGATAGATTTTTAAGTCGTCTGCATAGAAGAGATGCGGTATACCAAGCAGTATCTTAGACACATCAGATATGAAGATGTTAAAAAGCAGGGGGCCTAAATGACTGCCTTATGGTACTCCAGAAGATGCCAAAACTTTTTTGGATAAGTGGCCTTGAAATTTTACGAATTGTGTTCGATCGCAGAGGTAAGACTGGAGCCAGTTAAGAAGAGAACCGGAAATACCAAAGTTGCGTAGTTTTTGAACCAGAGTTTGATGATCAACTCGGTCGAAAGCTTTACTAAATTCCGTATAGACCGCGTCAATTTGGTTCCCTTTTTCCATTTCACAGAGCACAGTAGAAACTAGTATCATGAGGTTGGTGGAAGTCGATCTACCCCTACGAAATCCATGTTGTTCCTCATTAAGAAGGGGGTCGATAATGCGAGTAAGATTATTACAAACTAGCTTCTCGAAGAGTTTGGGGATAACAGATAAGATAGCAATTCCTCGATAGTTATCGACTGAACGTTTATCACCACTTTTGAAAATAGGTGTGAGGTATGAGGATTTCCAGACAGACGGGAAGACACCAAGAAACAGGGATTTATTGAAAACCATGTGCAAAGAGGTGATTAATTGGTCTGCACATTGGAACACGAAGAATGGAGATACTAGGTCCGGGCCAGATCCTTTGTCAATCTTTAGTTGCAGAATAGCATCAGTAATAGCCTGCCGTGTAAGGTTAAACCCTTCGATAAGAGATCTGGCAGCGTGTCTAGTAGTGAAAGTAGGGATCTTCGGAGAGCAGTAAGTGTTTTGAAAATGGTCGGCGAATAAGCTACAAATGACTTGTGGACAAGATGAAACCGTGTTACCACGAAACATAGAACAAGGATAGCCAGTGGTTTTACGTTTTAAATTGACGAAATCAAAGAACTTTTTCGGGTCAGTGAGAATTTTTTCCCCCATTGAATTAACATAGAGCTCATACGCCTCGCGAGATTTGATGGAAAATTCGTTGGATAGCTCATCATATAATCTTATTTGATCCTCCTGGAGAGAGCCTCCATTTTTGATTGCTTTATATAATTTGTTTCTATGGTTTCTGAGCCGCCTTAAATAATTGTCAAGCCAAGGTTCGGAGAGTTTTTTCTTCTTCTTCAGCTTTGGTACAAATTTGTGGATGGCGTTAAAGATTATTTTGTAAAAGGAAGACAACATTTCGTCTAAATCTGATGTCGATAGAGCACTTGTCCAGTCAATTGTGTCCAAATAGTTTTTAATGCTTAAGTAGTCAGCATTTAGAAAATCAAATACAATTTCATTATTGTATGACTGGGCGAAAGAAATATCTGTATTGGATAGCTCAATTGTAAAAGCGGAGTGATGCAGGGTGTTAGAGAAAAGATTTTCGGCGTCAATAGTTGGACTAACCACCACTTCGTCATAAACATCTGAGAAGATCAGGTCTAACCAATTGCCATTTTGGTTAGGAATGGGGATAATTTGTTGTAAATCATTGCCATAAAACGTACTTATAAGACTAAAGTCAATTGATTCACTAAAGGTATGTATCCATATGTATCATTTTCGCGTATCGTATCACCGTTGCGTATCAGTGGATACGACAAACGTATCTTCGTTGCGTATCGAAATTTGATACAAAGAAACGCAACGATCTCGATCGGTCACTTGGCGGTTTCTTGCCGCCGCATCAAAGGAATGATACGATTCAAAGTAGAGTCATGTGTGGACACGTTGCGTTGTACACTATAGATGAATAAAAGCGTTGCAGCTACGTATCGAGCTTTTTGCAACGGATCGTATTGATGATACATGGAGTATTGAGTAGTGTGGACACCGTATCCGTTTTGTGAATGATACGCAACAAGGATACAATACGGAAGAAATGCAACATATGGATACGTACCTTAAGGTTAATTGGAAGAAGGCGGTTATCATTTTCGTCAGGAATAAAACTGATTTTCGGACGATTAAAATCACCAAAAACAATTATTTTGTCTTCTTCGTGCAAGGAAGCTGTTACGGAAGATATCCCGTCGCATACGTCATTGTAAGTAGTTTTATCGGAGTGAGGGGGGACATAAAAGATACCAATGTAGAGGTAATGCTTATCGAATAAAACTCTGACGAATTTATGTTCGAAAGATTTATGAGAACTGGTCGCAACGAGTTCGCTGGGGAGGGTATTGTGAATTGCAATAAGAACACCACCACCTCTTGAAACGCCTGTAAAAAGGTAGTCGCGATCAGCTCTATAGATGGTTCGATTACTGTCAAGAATTTTTTCGTTAGCGTGTGAGTCGTTCAACCACGTTCCGTCGATCGTTAATATATTAAAATGGCAATTGATTGAATTTAAATAAATGTCGCTTTTGAATCCAAATATCAACTGAAAATTCTTCTAATTTACTGACACCAGCCCTTTTCTCAGGCAAGTTGACATAAACGAACTGGTTTGTTAATGTCAAAATATTTTTTCACCCTTACTTGCTACTGGGATTCTCAACCACTAGTGGTAAGTGTATGAATATTTTCCTCACCATTTAACGTGGGGAATTCAAAACTGCTGGCAACTTGTCAAGATATGAAAATCAAAACAATCAGAGAATGGAAAAGAGTGAATCGAAGCCGTAAGTATTATAAAATTTATGTATTATGTATAAATTTGAAACATTTTGTGGTTTAGAACAACTTCAAGCAAGCGTGCTTCACAAGAATAGTTGAATTTTATCCTTAATTTTTGTCAAAATAACCCGGTGATTCAAACCTTCAAAAATAATCCCGTGAATCTGAGATTACAGGAGCAGCTTTGGCAGCAGTGTGCTGAAGGGCTGAACTCCATCCGTGGTCCCTCCAAATTGCCGAACAAATGGACAGTGGTAAACATATTAATTTTAATTTACATATATACAGAAAACGGGAGACTTCAATTACTTTTCCCAGTCAATGAGCGCTTGGAAAGAGAAAGCTTTCAAATCATCGTCTCTCTTGAAAAAATGCCGCTTCTTAAAAAAAAAGCATTTCATATGTAAATCTTGTGCTTTGTTTATATAGACAATAAAAAAAATTTGATATGGTATAACGGGCACGCCTGGTAACCCTTGCCCAATTTACCTATATCTTTAGCATCAAAAACTTCTGTTCACGGAAACTCACGATCCAATGAGCAAAATTAATTGAAATTCGCAAAATGTATTGGCCTTAAATAGAACCAGGTCTGATAGAAGTGATTTTGAAATGCGGGCGATTCTGTGCTAGTGGTGCCATCTTGAAAAATCACTAAAAAAGATAAATGCTTTAAGCCCTATAAATTCTGATTGAATCGTTCGATTTTGACGAAATTAACACAGTAGCTGGAATTTACTTTAAGCCACGTTCGGTAGAAATTTAGTCGAAAAATTCGGTTGGAGCTGCCAGCTTTGATAATTTTGGTGTCTTAAATTTGAAAAAAAAAATTTGGAAGTGAAAATATTCAAACCATCGAATATCCTAAAAAATGTCCGTTTGTTACAATAAAACCAATCTGTTTACAAATCTTATAATTTATCTACACGCTCAAAGTAAAACTTTGAAAATTGAATGTCGGACAAGAACGGTAACCCTCTGCCAGTTAACCTATATTTTTAGCATCAAAAACTTCTGTTCACGGGAACTCACGAACCAATAATCAGATACAACTGAAATTTACGGAATGCATTGGACTTAAATAGGACCAGATTCGATAGAAGCGATTTTCAATTGTGGACAAGTCTGTGCCAATGGTGCCATCTTGAAAAATTACAAAGAAAATAAACTGCTTTTTGCCCTATGAAATGTGAATTAGTTACCAGATTTTCATGAAATTGACACAGTAGCTGAACCTTACTCCAATCTCTGTTTGGTGGAAATTTGGTTGAAAAATTCGATTGGTGCTGCCAGCTATGGTAATTTTTGTGTCTTTGGTTTCGATAATTCGCTCAGGAAAATAAAACTTTTTGCCCTATAACTTACAGTGCAATCATGAAATCAATACGAATTTCATACAATTAATGAAACCTATTATAAACATTATTCAGGCCAAATTTGGTTGAAAATTCACTATAGGGTTGCCAACTATGGTTGGTTTGGTGTTTAATAGCAATATCTTTATTAAGCGGTTTTATCGTAGAATTTTCAAATGGTAATGATATTGTAACCACAATAAACAGCAAATATTAAGTTTTCGATTATTTGAAAAAACTCGATGCAGGAAACCCTAAATTTTTTTATACTCCTATAACTTCGAATGTAATATAACAACGTGAAGCAGATGTGATATATTCTTGGCTTTGATACTGGCAGAAGGTTGCCAGCACGATTCGGTTGTGCTACTTTTGTATCAATAAATGTTTACAGTTAGTATTCATACCGGAAACATTTATAATGAAAATAAATAACCGATGTTTCAATTCCCAAAGTTCTGCAAACTTTTCGGATCGCAGCCCCAAGTACCAACTTCAGTTACAGGGCTGCAGGCACTGAGCATTTTCTTCATTGATGTTATATGAGATGCTGCTTTCAAAATTATGTGAAATAAGCAACTGATAACGAATATAATTAACCCGTGTTTTGCTTCATAAACGTTGAAATTCATGCCAGTGGTAATATCTGAAACCTTCCACCAAATGAGTTATAATGCATTCTTGAGACAAAAGTAAAACGTGGCATTTGAAACAATTTGGCCGTAATAAGCAGCGCATGTGGTGGAATATGCACTCAAAACCTGCACGATTCTTCTACCGTTCTTCGAACATTAGTGTTTCTAGCGGTTCAGATGCGCTATAGTTTTTTCTCCTTGAAGCCTGATGCATTTAAATGTATTTATTTATTTATTACGATGGCTAGTTGGCCTCCTCCTCAGAATCAATTAGTTAAATTTCAATACTAAGCTAATAGTATAATAAACGGATATTTGATTGAATTTTAATAAATGTCGCTTTTGAATCCAAATATCAACTGAAAATTCTTCTAATTTACTGACACCAGCCCTTTTCTCAGGCAAGGTGACATAAACGAACTGGTTTGTTAATGTCAAAATATTTTTTCACCCCTACTTGCTACCGGGATTCTCAACCACTAGTGGTAAGTGTATGAATATTTTCCTCACCATTTAACGTGGGGAATTCAAAACTGCTGGCAACTTGTCAAGATATGAAAATCAAAACAATCAGGGAATGGAAAAGAGTGAATCGAAGCCGTAAGTATTATAAAATTTATGTATTATGTATAAATTTGAAACATTTTGTGGTTTAGAACAACTTCAAGCAAGCGTGTTTCACAAGAATAGTTGAATTTTTTCGTTAATTTTTGTCAAAATAACCCGGTGATTCAAACTGGCAAAAATAATCCTGTGAATCTGAGATTACAGGAGCAGCTTTGGCAGCAGTGTGCTGAAGGGCTGAACTCCATCCGTGGTCCCTCCAAATTGCCGAACAAATGGACAGAGGTAAACATATTAATTTTAATTTACATATATACAGAAAACGGGAGGCTTCAATTACTTTTTCCAGTCAATGAGCGCTTGGAAACTGCAAATTTGTTGCCGAGCTCGTAAACAAACAGCGGAACGAATTGCCACAGGAAGAGCTGCGGCACGAATCCACCTTCGGTTCTGTTTCAGTGGATGGTGTAGAAAATGCGCCAGTAGCAGGATTTGATGAAAATTTGTAAATATTCATATGACATTGGTAAAAATTGATATTAATATTTTTCACAGCAGATTCCTTACGAGCCTCACAAGGCAACCGAGGTAGAGGATGCTGAAATGGAGAATCCGATCGAACAGCCTCAGAACTCGCCTTGCAACAGAGTACGCCGCCGCATGCACCAACTGCTGCTCCGCCACATGCGCCCATTAATCAATAGTAGGATTTGATGTAAATTTGTAAAAATTCATATGACATAGGAAAAATTGATATTAAGTATTTTTAACATCCGCAGATTCCTAACGAGCTACACAAGGCAACTGAAGTAGAGGATGCTGCAATGGAGAATCCGATCGAACAGCCTCAAAACTCCCCTTTGCAACAAATTACTCCACAGTATGCACCGACTGCTGCTCCGCTACATAAGCCGTACGTTAAAAGAACGGACGCAATGATGCAGGGGCTAAAGGAATCGACGCAAAACCGCGAGCAAACCGCTGATCGTCACGAAGAAGCTGCTGCTCGTTTGTCGTGAGGAAGCTGCTACTCGGCGTAAGAAAGCTGCTGCTAATCGTCGAGAGTTGCTCCGAACAGCAATACAGAAACTTACTGGAGCAGTAAATAGACTCACAGAAGGGATGCAAAACTCCATATTAAGAAAAATTAAAATTTCAAAGAGTGTTACTTTATTATTTTTAAGAAGACCTTAGATCTTTTTCTTCATATATATAAAATCGTTTAATAATGAGGCATTCGAATTTGTTTTTGAAATAATTCACAAACTATTTACATAACGAGATCGAATGCGTTCACCATCTCTGTGGTACTCAGTTGGATTTGGTTGCACTCATAATCGATTTGAAAGTCTGATCCTGTTCCAACAAGAATATTGTGTGAAATTGCACAGGCATCGATAATATTGGCGCCTTTTTCGTGGCTGTAGTGTAAAATGCGGTGCTTTGACAGACACCGGAAACGTGACTTCAGTACTCCAAAGGCTCTCTCGATGGAATTTTGAGCCTTGGCATGGATCGCATTATACTTTGGAGTGAGCAACTATGGTTCCATAGGGTAACCTTGGTCGCCCAAGAGCCACGTATCTTCCACGGAACTATAGTGGTTAATTAAGCGCCATCGTGCAGGAGTTGTTGTCCATTTGCCTGAGTCTTGGCATGACCCAATATACTTTGCATTTACTGCAATAAACTGCAATTGATGGTCACATATCTAAAGAAGATTGGAAACAGGTTTTCAACTAAACATTCTCGTATTGATTTATACTTACGGCTTCTACGTTGATACTATAGTAACCCTTTTTTATTCAAATACAATGATAGTGGGTTTTCTGGGTCATTTAATGCTGGTGCAACTATACCAACATACGTACAATCAACTATGCTGATCGTGCCCTTTATGTTAAAAGCATTATAAAATCTGTTCAAACAAATAATTTTTCACAATAAATTTTTTGGTATACTTTTCATTTCAATGGAAGCACATACCCAATCGTTAATCTTGTTTTCTTCATGCTGGTTTGTGGAAAATGGATGGAAGAGCGATTCACCCGAAATATTGGCTTTGAAATACTATCAAGAGGTGTAGAAATTAATGGTTGGCTCAAAGATATGAAGTAAACATTTTCGACGCACTTCTTGTAAGAGGTATGCGCGAAAAATAAAGGCAAGCTAGAAAACGAATACCAAATGAGAAGTTCGAATGTTGCATCTCGTGCGGTTCTAGTTCAGCTATAAAATCGATGCAAATTTACTTCGGCAGACGGAAGTTTTTGACAAAAAGGTTTTCCTCCTTATTTAACGGATCAATCTTCTCTGGCAACTCCCTTAGCAGAGTATGTATTTCGCGTATTCCTCCTCCCGTAGGAATATTGCTGCAAAAATTCCTCTTCCAGTTTTTAATTCAGCACTTTTTACACTCTACTCAAAGACTGTCTGTCCAAACAAAAAACGGCATGAGCAAAAACAAACTGATTTCACTAAAATTTTAGGTTTTTTCAGAACAGCTGATTTCTTTTCAATGCTTTTTACCTCCTCAAGAGTAGGTAATAATTTTCGGTGACAATGAACAAACTGGTTACAACAGTAACCGTACGAGAATACAAAAAGGTTGTTACTGCCACCGAGGTAAGCTATTACCAGCTTAAACGAAACGCAATTTTCCGATTGATTACAGCGCAATTATATTTATAACATTAAATTCTTCATAAATAGCACCAAGTTTTCATAAATAACGAAATTTATTTGTAGGAGATTCATTAAATTAAGACAATGAATATTCAGATTAGAGCATTTCAAATAGACGGTTCCACGTAGACTTAGAGAAAAAAACTTTTAACGACTAATATCATACAAGATCTTATTAAGAAGCAGCGTCACCATCACCTTCTGGGGCATTACCAGTATCATCGCCAACATCTTCTTCCGAAACATCACAGTCCTCAGTTTCATCATCGTTAGATGACGTTTCGGAAAAGTCATCACACTCACCAGTAAAATATAGAACAGCTCTTGGGACTATTCGCTCTTTTAAATAATGCCCTATTTCGAAATCAGTCTCCAGAATAGTCTAAAAAGAAAATGAAGAAATAAAAAAATATTAAGTGATTAGAGATATTTCGAACAAAATTTAGGTAATATTATTTTGATATGCATATGTTTATTATCTCGGTTGGTAAAAACATTGCTAGTTGTATGATTTTTTGGTAGATAAGCTAAGATCTCTCTTTAGTCTGGAAAAAAATTGTTCAGTTAAATTTTGCTTTGACCAAACATTATAAACATTATTTTTTCCTGAAAAAAAAGTGAAATATATTCTCATGTAAACATATATCTCAGTTTATTTTCATTTTACTTAAATGTGAAACTTTGAGCTTATGTGTTAAACAAAATATATAAGAAATGAATGTCTGGGTTTCACTGCCGTACTTCCAATAGTTAACGATTCTCCTGACCTAACCCAACTACCCATAATATTAGGAGAAAATCTCTTAAAAATCGAAAACGAATTTCAGTTTTTCGCAGTTCACGCATGTTTCTGGAAAGTGCAGTATATTACATGAGCTTTAATTTATCCAAAAAGTTGAAGTTTCTACTGCGCGAAACCCAATTTTTGTCAGTTCTTGTGTATTTGCAGGATAATGGAGCCATTAATTATAATAAAATTATGCTCAAAAGGCTGTGGCAAGCCAAGCACTTAGTTCATATGAGTGAGGAAATTAGTCTTAAAAGTCTGCGTAGGCAGGGTTTTTGGAAAAAGAAAGCAATGTACCCTGTATTCGATGGAGCGATGGCATAAGCCAATTCATCGAAGAGGTATTCTCTACGAAGGTATGCGAAAACTGGAACGGCTGGATTCGAATTAAAGCTCATTGCGTGCATTACATTCGAGTTGAATTTGACAAGCTCTATATACTTTGTATTGGAAAACGCTACGATGATTATTTAACCGTTGCGCCGGATGGAACGGAGGGCAAGAGTTGAGCGAATTTCAACTTTGGACGCATCAATGCAACGAAAAGTGAACTTAGAATGTATGGTGAGTGTTTTGCTGTCAAATGAGTATCTTTTGAGGTGAATCTGATTTGAATTTATCTGATAGACAAGATCATCATTGGCATTTTTTTATTAATTAATGTAAGTTTGAAACATTGACGCGGTGTATTTTTTCCATCAAGCTATTTTATGACCGTAAATCTGACTTATGACTAACTATGTGAATTCATCAATGAGACAAATCTAAATAAAATGCGTAAAATGCTTTGAGCCGATTGTCTGTCGGGTTCATAATCTTCTTAGCCAACTTACTTGACTTCTTTTTCGATACTGCCTCACAATTTCATACAAAGAAGTTTTCAATAATGACAGTAATTTTGTATTTAAATGACCGTTTCTTGTGAACGATCCATTTGAGCCGAAATTTCCAAAATTCATTGGTGTGTATGATGAATAGGTCCGAGTTTTGCTTAATGTTAGTTAACTGTAGCCCTTTGTCGTCAGTGGCCATTTCAGTTGCAATTGATGCACATGTAATGAAATGGTTAATCAATGAATATTTACCCAGACACAAAGTACCTGATACCCAATTTGTACCCAGTACCTGATACCCAAAAGTCAAGTAAGTTTACATTCTCGCCGAGGAATGCCAAATGTAGACAAGGTCTGTGTGTAAATGGTCTCCTTGTCTATTCTCGGCTGTTTTTTTCATGGCAAGCACGCGTGTGTAAATGGTTTGAGTGTTTATGACCGTCTCGTCCTAGCTCGAAGCCGCTGGCAGCGAAGTCGGTTTTATGCATCGAGTCAAAGGGATTCGAGAGGGTAGCATGTGCTCATTCAAATTTTCGAATTTTTCGCTGGAACTTCAAACATGTCTTTGCGTGTCCCAGATTGAAATCACTCAACGCACACCAGGCAGTTGCAATAGCCACAACCTGTACCTCAGCCATCGTTCACTGAACTGAACAAAACAGCTCACAACTGTCGAAAGATGCATGGTGCAATATCCTAAGTAAACAATTCACCCTATGAAAGGTGCATGGTGCAATATCCTAAGTAAACAATTCACCCTATGTCTTGCTGAGTCTCGTCCAATGTCTTGTTGAGTCTTGTTGACTCTTGTACACGAGACGCTCGTCCCTATGTATAAATCCGGCATGAGAAAAACTGGTGAAGGTCTAATATGTAAACATTTTCTAAAACGTAAAAAAAACCGTCACATGGAAATACTCAAGCGCGTCAGACATTCAAAGTGTATACGCGCTTTGTCTTTCTGATAACCAATAGATATTAATCTGACGATTAACTAGTTGGATGTGGCCGTAAAAAGGGGTAAGTAAACAAAAAGAAAAAAAGTTATTCGAGCGTGTCAGATATTCAGAGGGAAGGTTAAGTTAACTCAAAAAAGTGTCCTACTAAAATAACTGACGATTTGGACGTGATCAAAAGTTATGACTGATTTTTTATGATGTAAAAAATATATGACCTTGAAATACTTGAGCGCGTCAGATTTTTATACAGAAGGTTCAACTTGATGTCTTAGTTGTCCTAAATTATAATCTGACAAACAAAATTTTTTTCGTCTCTTCTTTTTATTAATATATATATATATATATATATATATATATATATATATATATATATATATATATATATATATATATATATATATATATATATATATATATATATATCTATCTATATATATATATATATATATATATATATATATATATATATATATATATATATATATATATATATATATATCTATATATATATATATATATATATCTATATATATATATATATATATATATATCTATATATATATCTATATATATATATATATATATATCTATATATATATATATATATATCTATATATATATATATATATATATATATATATATATATATATATATATATATATATATATATATATATATATATATATATATATATATATATATATATATATATATATATGTATATCTAGAAAATTCGATCATTTATTGATATAAAAGTAAGAAAAAAAATATTAAAAACAAGTAATTTTAATCTTCACCCTCACTGGATTCGTGTTCGAAGTTGCTTTCCAATTGTTCAACTACCTTGTCATATGAATGAAACTTATTGCATTTATTTCACAAAATTGTTTTAAAACAAAACAAACAAACCAAAGCGTCGTACATCTACAAAACCGAACAGGTCATTGTGATCAGCTGAGATGTCATCATGGCGGTAGACGGTAGTATGAGGACGGTGCGAGAGATTCAGAGATAGATAAAGAGTGAGAAGGAAGTGAGGCGCGGAGTAGGGAATACACAGTTCTCAGCATCCATACGCTTCATCATTTATTTATGGTTTTTGCTACATCACCCCATGAAAACCATCAGATTATATGTTTTTCGTAATCCTGATAGGATTTACTTGAAAATAAAAAAAATCAATCACGCTCGAGTATTTCGAGGTGAAGTTTTTTTTTATAACTTTGTGACTCGCCCACTTCCTTATGCCACGCTTAAATTGTCAGATTATTGAAATATACTCTTTTCTGGATGTACTTAACTTACCTTATCTTAATCTGATGCGCTCGAGTTTTTCGGAGGTTCAATTATTTTTTACTAATCTGACGGGCTGCCCTCAACTTACTCCACTGTATTAAGGGTTCATATATGGTAGGATACATTACAGGGTGCTAGGCTTCTCCCCATATGATTTTCTAACGCGCTCGAGTAACGCGCAAAATCTCCGCTTGGGCTCCCCTACTATAATAGTAGTAGTACTCTCCTTTTCTATTTACTTCTATTTATGATATTTATGTCAAGACAGTCTATATATATTTATATAAATCTATACGTCATAATTTACATTTAACAATCAAATTTGTTGATTTATAGAATAGTTTATTTTCTAATTGATGTGTCAATACTGAAAATACAGCTTAAGGTTGGAAGTTTTACTGGTTATTGTTCTGGTTTTCTTCACTTGTGAAGATTTGGTAATTTTTTAATTTAAAAAAAATCAAAAATATTGTAAGTACTGCAAAACTCATAAATTTCTAACCTCAACCGGTTCGATTTTTTTTTTTCATTTTTCAATTATTTTATGTGTAGGTTTTCGACAACATTATTTACTTATTTCAAAGAAGTTTAAACTAGTATTACACTTCATACTTTTTGTTTTGTTCTTAGTATTTTCTGAAAGTTCTTTCACCGTTATTTCTCATGCCACTTCCATATCTTTTATAAGAGCAATTAAAAGTGTTATCTTTCTTTTTCTCTTGTACAAATGAAGACAATATCATTATTTCACTTCACAAATTGACTATAATTCATTTGAACTGCTTTGAAATAATTGCGTTTATTTTCATTTGAATTAATTGCGTTCAACATATTACGAGAATACATAAATCGTACTTACATTTTTTTTCTCGAACAAACTTAATAACCAAAACTATCATCAACACTGTATTGTGTTATTGATATTTCGTGTAGATCATTCCAATAAGAATATATCATTTACTGCAGTTGCGTTTTGTAAATTCTTTATATGTGTAGTAATTATCCTGCAATTTTATTCCAATGTTATTCATGATTCCCCTTCTGAACTGCCAGGAATATGAAGCAACTTATCTTTTAAATTCACTTTGACTTGTACGTGATTCGGTTAGAACGTGTACCAGTGTATATGAGGGTTTGTATTATGTTTGCGATGTTTGACAGAGAAGAGTCAATTCACGACTCAAGAACTCGACCTATTGCAAAGTAAAAAATATCAACTGAACGCCCTGCACCATTCATGTATAACAGGCTCGCCTATATCTTTTGCAGAGAAACTACGGAATAACGGAATTATCAAAAGTAAAACTAGAATTCAATATAAACGATGATGTCACACATAATATCGAAGCCAAGCTAGCTATCTACATCTGGCCCGTCATGGAACACATTTCACAATGCAGTCCGATCTTTGTAAAAGCACTCGAAATGTAACTTTTGCTACAATACTTCTCCACAGATTGATTGAAATATGTCGTATAATGGAAGTAGATACCGCCTGCACAGAATAAATACGTTCAAAAAAAATCACTTTAGATTCAGATGTCGATTGCCAATGATGTTTGCGCTGATCTCTCGTTTCGATGCACTGCACACGATGCAGATATATCTACTTGGTGCATTCAGCTCGTCAATTTATTTCACGCAATCTTTCCTAATCAGTGGGTGATTATTACTGATTTTAAACAATCTTAAATCTTCGTTATTTGTTAAGGTGAGCTGTTCGCGCACAACCAGATCACCAATTTTCGTAGCTACATTTCCTTATCGACACAATTCACCCTCCTCCGATAAGAAAAGCCCTCTAACACCTTTGAATGACATCAATTAGTCCGCTGCGAGAATTCGGCATGTATCCTTTTCTTTAAACAGAATATTCCAATTGGACTTTACACTCAAGTGACACTTCCTAGAAAAAGACTTCAGCACTCCGGGGTCGAGCACTGATCTAAGAAAACCGAATGATGGTTTACATCTTGGTATCAGTTTGCTTAGTTATATGCAAATTTTTGGTTTACACCCGTAGATTTAAGTTAGTTTACACACTTTTGTAGTGAATAAGCAGAAAAACGATTCAAGCAAGAGTGACACAACCATTCCACTATATAACCACACGTTATCCACGTTCCGAATATATAGTTTGATTATGAATTTTCGCGCACACTTTCTCGCAGGATAACTCACGCTACCAGAGAAAACATCCAAAGTTTCTATTATTTTGATTATTTCCCTTCTCTATTTCACTTATTTTGCAATTTTACTTTCAGCCCAGTGCACTAGTTGTGATCGGGGACAGATTCGTCGCCCACGAAAGATCAAACATCCAGCAAACTCGCGATCTCTAAGCTCACCTTCTGCTCGCTGCCCACTCGAGCAATTCACTCACAACCCTCCCGTCTTACGACCAGTGCTGCCTAACAGGCACTGCGGCTTACCCCCAGACAATTTCTATTTACCCCTAAAATTACCCTAAGTAGGCATTGTGACATCATTTCCGGGAAATTTTTCAACATTCTCAAAAACCAGGTTATTTAAATGTAAATTTTTATATGTGTAAGACTGCCGTCACATGAAACAAACTTTTTTAAGGTGAGGGGAAATTTTCGCCCACTCTTCCTAATCTTTCGGGACTAATTTTTTCCTGGTTGCGTTAAGTTTTCACACAGACAAAATTAGTCCTGAAAGGTTTATTATCGACGGAGTAGCGAGAGAGACAGTTAGACAGTACCATGGGAGGCCGACGAATGCGACTAATCACAACACCACATTCCGTAATCAATTGACGTCACTTATTTCACTCACTCTGTATTTTCTTATGTCAGAAAAAGATAGACACTACATATTTCGAGATTATTATTTATTGAAACATCCGTTCCGGAAAAATGCATTATCCAATATCAGAATGCCCTGAACAAAACCCTAAACATTTTTTTCCCCTGTTTGTCCCCTGAAATTTTTAAAATATCCCTAAATCTAGGGTTAAAATCCCTAATATGGCAGCACTGCTTCCGACCTCGCCGCGACCTATCGCACGCTCGGCGACAACCAATCGCCCCTCACTGTGACCGTGAGATCGTTAATTCTCAGGCCATTAGCGAGTTCTGAGAATGTTTGAATTTAACATTCCGAGGCTCGTCAACGTTTCGGGGAATTCCTTGTGTTTTGGAATTGAGTTTTCTCGGAAATAGCTCTTATTCGGTATGTAGTCCGGAAAAATTTAACATGGTGCTTCGGAAAAATTAGAGGAAAGCTGAATTTTGATGTGAACCTTGGTACTGGCGTGTTGAAAAAAATGTCAAAAGTCCACATCGATCCGAGTGCTGCGTTACTTTTTATTCGGGGTCAAAGGTCACCAAAAGTGACTTTTCCTAAATATGTCAGTAACGGTCATGTCTTCAGAAAAACAATGTGCGGTGAATTTGTAGCTTAAAAAATGTCTAACAAAAAAGATTTTCTAACATATATTGATCTAAACATTTGCTACTAACAGCATCCTCTTTCTCAACGGCATGTTGATATAATCCGATTTTGAAATGTTTGAGAGTTTGTTTTTGTAGGTTTAAGAGACGCATGAAAAAAATATGTAAACAAACTTATCTACCACACTCCAGGGTAGATGGAAAAGTTTGCTCCGAAAAATTATACCCCCCAATTCCATAAAATGGTATCCCGGAGCTTCCATCCCAAATCTTCAGAAATGAGCTCGTTGCCTACTTTTTGCCCACTGTTAAACAAGATAAGATCACTTTTTATCCTGTTATTTGCTTATTATTGACATCGCAAGACCAGCCCATACCCACACTCACTTTCGGAGCACACTTTTCCATCTACCCTGGAGTGTGGTAGATAAGTTTGTTGACATGTTTTTTTTCATCCGCCTCTTAAACATAGAATAACAAACTCACAAACATTCTAATTCGTAATCAAAACCGGATAGTATCAACATGCCGTTGAGAAAGAGGATGCTGTTAGTAGCAAATGTTTAGATCAATATGTCTCAAAAACGGTTATGGTTGCAAGAAAAAGCTAGCAAATATTTTTTGTTGGAAATTTTTTAAGCTACAAATTTGTCACACATTGTTTTTCTAAAGACGTGACCGTTACTGAGGTATTTAGGAAAAGTCACTTTTGGTGACCTTTGACCCCGTATGAAAAGTAACGCAGCTCTCCATCGACGAGGTCTTTTGACATTTGGTTCAACACGCCAGAACCAAGGTTCACACCAAAATTCAGTTTACTCCAAATTTTTCCGAAGTTTCTCCTTTTTTATGTTGGTTTTCACTGGGCTAATGCATGCCCAATCTATTAGGTTGCTGCAGATGATGCAGATTCATGCAGATGTTAAAACGAATTTTTTTTGCCATGCAAATTGACATGCATGAAATCGAATTTTAACTTGACATGCCGTGCATTTTATATTATATACACACATATATGTCTATCAACGAATAAATTTGCAAAAAAGCCAACTATTCGAAATAAATTTTGACCGTGTTTTAAATTTTATTTGTGCACTAGGTGCCGGCTAGAAGTGGTGGAGAATTAGCTCCAAAGCATCCATTGCTGCAAACGTGCTTGCGGTGGTCGAATTCCAATCAAATGGAATTGTTATATGTATGTGTACTGCATTTGAGATATATTTGTGCCCAATATCTCTATTCTCTAACCTTACTTAAGTACGAAATTGTAATGTCATTGTTTAAAAAAACACTGTATATCTCTATTTAAGAACTGTAAAGGGGACAAAAACTATTGAACCAACAAATTACAAAACATTTCAAGCTCTCGCATTCTAATATGAACTATACACCACGAAGATAACTAAACTGACCACCTTTGTCTTTGATATACGGAACGCACGCACGTAATGAGAATAATTATCGTCGCGTTCGGTCATAAACGGACAAAACGCAGGTTCGCTAAATGAGCCGTTACTAGTTTTTGAAACGTAGATAGTGAATATTTAGGACCAGAGCAATGCCAGACTCCAATATGATTTACACCCGTAGGTTTAAGTTAGTTTACACACTTTCGTAGTGAATAAGCAGAAAAACTATTCAAACGAGAGTGACACAACCGTTCCACTATATAACCACACGTTATCCACGTTCCGAATATATAGTTTGATTATGAATTTTGACTTAAAAATCTATTTTCTGTTGAATCTAATCTATTGGTAATGTAAAACCCTGACTAACAAGTCACTGTGTTCGCGAAAGCATGATTGTAGTTGGAGAAAAACAGACTCTTTACGAACAAAAGAATATTTCTTCATAAAAAGTTACCACAGCTTAAATGTAGTTCAGGTAAAGTTGACTTAACCGTCAGATTTCGATTTTTGTAGATGTGAAATAATGAATGGTTGCTATTTTGAAATCGAACCAAAAGTTTGCCAAAATACCTACATTAATATCGTCAAATTGTGGATCATGCTCATCTTCTGGTATTTCCGGTGGATCGAAAAAGTTAAAGAATGACTCCGTTTTGATAATTTTAACACTCCCTGCACAATGTCAAATAAATTAAAACGAGAAAATTATTTTTATTCAGATTATCACCTCTGTCTTGATTCAATTGGTTTTTCCTTTTCACAGTTTTACACGTTAAGTCCTTCCCATCATACCAATTGATCTTGCAACCAACACATTTATATATTTCCGGTCCGTCGAAGGAAAACGGGTCCTCCGCGTCTGGGTCACATTTAAGCATGTATTCTTTGGTTAAGATGGAGTTCGAAAAAAATGGATTCGGCGAAAAATGAAATTGTAGTGTGAATGATAAATCCGGTGGTGGCTTGGTAACGCATCGTATATCAGTCAAGTGCTAAAAAATATAATGTAAACAAGCATTACACTTCAAACAATACAGGTTAAAAATTAAAAACGGTGATTGCCAATACATGAAAGAAAAACCATTTGTATGCACCCAGCGAACAAAATGCATCGTAATGAATTCATAAAAGAGTCATATTTTACGAATATTTTTGTCGTTAACGAGCTCGCAAATGAATCGAAAACGATTCATTGGTCCTAATAAAATGGCTATCCGAAAATAATCGTAAATGAGTTAGAAAAAATGTGGTTTTAGCGGGTATATAGCGGTATTACACTTATGTACTCGTTAAGAGTGGTATCTTTAGAAATTATTCGCGATAGTTTTAACGATTTCAAATATATTATTTTTTACGAACTGAAATTGAGTTAAAATTATTTACTAATAGTAGAGTAATTTTGAAAGACTGGAAGAAAGAAACAATATAGGCTGCTGAAGACGAACATAAAACATCGTAGCATAAGAACACTTCTCAGCACAGACCAATTCACAGCACAGTCGAATTAAACTGAAATTTTATTTGGCATATTGCGATCAACAAACAAGCAGAAAAATCTATGTAAAGTTGCCTGTTACTGAGCCGCTTAGGCCATAGGGTACATATACATGGCTTGCATTGTTTATTGCGTCGGTCATCCTTAACAAAATTATTGCTTGCTTATCGCTTTACGAAAAGGCTCGGTTTCGTATGAGGGATATGTCTGTTCATTGTCGAGAAACTATCGTTTTTAGTAAACGCTCACTAAATTGTTTGCTAAATGCTATAATTTTAAATTTTCGTCTGTGAAGTATTAGTTGTTCTTGTCAATATCAGCTTGAACAACTTTTTTACAACTGTCAAACGATCTATCGTTTACAACTGTCAAACGATCTATCAGACGTGCGTGAAGTAGTCCCCGTCGGAATTAAATTAAATTTCCGTATATTTTTAAATCATAATCCATTACATTGTTTATTTATCTGTGTGTTTACTCTGTGCCGACGCGCTGATTTTATGTGCGGTGCTAACGTGGGTGCCTTTTTTCTTCGCAATACAATTTTTACCCTTCTTCTTTTCCCTGTGAGGAACCAGTTAGAAAACAAGGTCGCGTAACGTCGCGTCGTCCTATAAATCGCGTCAACAGTAAAACTCTGAGGGGTCGACCCGGTTTTCTGTTGTATATATACCTTGAACAATTTAGTAAAGGTCATTTAGTTTATTTCTATTAGCATATTTCCCTTTTTTCGTGTTCCTCATAAGTGAAAGTGTATAAATCGAATCAGCTTTAACGGAAAGTGCGAACAAAGAAGTTAATTTCACATATGCTAACAGAACATTTGTTTTAGTAATTAATCCTACTTCTAAAATTGGTTTTTATGTTATTTTATCAACAATAAAATCCAACCGGCCATAGCTCAGTGACATTGTTGCAAGCTCTGGACCCCTAGAGAGCGAGTTCCATTCCGTGTCAGTACTTCAGCTTTTTGCAAGTTAACATATTGGGAAAAATAAATCGCTTTGATTTTAAGAAAAAACAATTTAAATGATAAAATAGCACTTTCAATTTGAAACAATTTGAAACAATTATAAATCAAATACATATGCAATATAATAAACACACATAACATTTTTAAATTAACTTCACTGGCCGAGCTATTGAAAAGTTAAATTGACATTATAATCCCATAACTTATCAGTTTTGGTAGCAACATTACATTAGCAACCGCTTTCCGATCTGATGGGCAAATCCACACGACGATCGAATCCACACGGCACCGAATTTTCGCCCGCATTTTTGATAAAATATATACATATATTTCACTTACCTACCAACCAATTGGTTTTTGTCTAAGATACCAAGTCAAAATAATTGCATACTTTCGGGCACTTATCATATTGGATTCTTCTGAGCATCGAATCGACAAATTCATTAATTAATCATGAGCTTCAAGTGCAGCCTCGAAAATTGCTTTGCATTCGACAACACGATGAAATTCGTGATATGCAAAGCTTTCTGCAATAGGAAGTTGCACGGTGCCTGCATGGGTGCTCCCAGAGATTGGTTCCACCCGTATCTCGAGAGTCATTTTATCTGTACAGACTGCCAAAATATTGAAAGACTCTTAAAAATTATGTACGACAACTTAATAAACTATATTGGAACACTTAATTCGGAAAAAGACAATATCATATCCAAGCAACTTGCACAAGCGCGAGCAAATGAAGAAACCCTGTCGGAAATATCAAGTCATTTCGATGGTCTGGCGTCTACCTTTTCTAAATCGAACAGTATTAGCCACGGAAAGTCTTTTGACACGCTTGGGAAGAAAATGGATACTCTAATTGATAAAATGGGTTCCATTGCATCGAATTTGTCCACTCTCAATAACGCTAATGATACTTGCCAAACAAACAACAAAGGTACGCTTGTAAATTTTGAACAATTTTCACGAACGTTAAAAATGCAAACTGACAGACTCACAGACGCTTTTTCTGAGCAACAACTAAAATTAGCTGATATCAGCAGAAAGTTGGAGGATTTAGACCGTCATTGCAAAACCTCAAGAAATGATGCAGACGAAGATTTATTAGCGAACGAGATAACACTCCATCAGGAGCTCCTTAACACAACGTTGGAAATAAATAATAACACAACGGCTATGAATACGAGGACGCAGGACAAAGCAACATCGCCTATAAGGAATCTAGCTGAGGGTACAACTCCATCTACTCAGCAAAAATTTTCGAACCTCAACGGTGAAACACCAATTTATAAGTTCGGTACTTTTTGGTCCCAAAACGATTGGCAGAATCGTATACAAAAAATAAAAAAAACGAACGATATTCTTCACAATAAGAGCACGTCTTCCAATTTAACGACTTCAGTAAACAAAAGTGCATTCTTTGTGAAAGGGATTCCTTATTCTGCTGACGACGAATGGTTGGGAAAGATTCACGAAGCGGATTTTCATATAAACGACTACGAAGTGAAATTTTTATCCCAGCGTAAACATATATCCTCAAGACGGTGTAAGGTCTTCATCCCATCAAAATATGCCTGGCTTATTACTTGCTTGAGTGGAAACAACAGCTCCATCAATTGGAAAGGAGTGACATTCAGCCCCTGGAGAAACATCACCGACAAAACTAGCTATAAAAAGAAACAAAAAATTGTAAGAAAAAATTGTATCCCTAGTCACACCTTTACCCAATTTCCTTCCACCCATAAAACTCGCTCATCACGTACTCAGTCTCAATTTTCAATGACAACAGATAATTCTTCCTTATCTGACTGTTCCAATGCTTTTACTCATAATAATAGAAATGCACTGATACCCCCAGCAGTTAACACGGCATCTTCTCCCTCAAGCAGGTGTACCAACGCTGCTAATAAACACTCCTCCAAGGTTTCCAGTCAGGCCGCCGCAAACTTAGCTCCTTCTACGAGCAATATAAATTATTCTTCTAATGGTAGTAATATGACATCTGAATCTCTTCGAAGATCAGGCAACCCTTTTAGGCATTTTTCCTAACCGATCTCAGAAAAGCCTCAAACTTTTTTACCACAATTGTGGTGGTATGAGAGGCAAACTAAGTAAATTATACCTTGACGCCAAATCGTGCCATTTTAATTTACTCGCCATCACCGAAACTTGGCTTAATGCCTCTCATAAGAATGAGGAGATTCTTGATAGTAGTTGGACTATTTACAAAAGCGACCGTGATTATTGTTCTACGGGTCAGTCGCGAGGAGGTGGTGTCTTACTTGCTGTTAGCAACACACTTTCAAGTGAGCTTGTAGATACCACTCCAAATGTTTTCTTCCAATGTATAATTGTTCGGATCTCCACTAATAACAACTCAATTTACATCGCTGTTGTCTACATCCCCCCTAGATCTGACGAGTCCATCTACAGCAATTTTTGTGACACAATATCTTCATTAGCAACATCACTTAGAGAAAAAGATAAAATAATAGTTTTGGGTGACTTCAATCGTCCGAATCTTTGCTTTGTTCCGGATGAAAATGACTCTTACCTTCTCCCCGTAAACCTTGTAGACACCAACGATTTCAATCTTGCGAGTGCCTTTTATGGTAATGATTTGCAGCAGGTTTCCCAAACTCCTAACCAAAATGGTAATTGGTTAGAACTTGTTTTCACAAATGCTTATGACGAAGTAGTGGTTAGTCCAACTAGTGACGCAGAGCATCTTTTTTGCGATAGTTTACACCATACAGCACTGTCAGTCGAACTTTCCACTCCAGATTCCACTTGCTTGAAAACTTACAATAACTCAATTGTATTTGACTTCCGTAATGCTGATTATGAAAGCATTAAACATGTTCTTGATACTACTGATTGGTCGACTACTCTTTCAACACAAAATCTCGAGACAGCCATTTCCTCTTTTTACAATAAAATATTTGACGCCGTTGAAAGATATGTTCCAAAGATAAAAAAAAAGAATAAATTATCTGAGCCATGGCTTGATAGGGACCTTAGGCATATGCGAAATCGTAGGAACAAACTTTATAAGCTTATTAAAGAAAATACCGATGTTATTCCTGCTATTCAGGAAGAATAAAATGAAGTTGCTAAGCAATTTTTAGCAAAGTCTCATGAGGCTTTTGATACTTACATTAGAACAACCGGCGAAAATATAGTCCGCCACCCGAAAAAATTCTTTGATTTTGTTAATGTGAAGCGAAAAACTACTGGCTATCCATCGTCCATGTTTCTTAATAATATAACGTCTTCCTCTCCTAAAGAGATATGTGATCTATTTGCTGATAGTTTCCAAGAAATTTTCAATGCACCAGACCCATCAAACTCACACCTTTCTTCCGCTGATTCAGCTTCAACAGCTTTTGTGAACCATTTAGAAATTTCCCGTGATGAAATACGTAAAGCTATTTTGGATCTCGACTGCAACAAAGGCCCTGGGCCTGATTTTCTTCCTCCGATCTTCTTGCGCAAGCGTGTAGAGCAGCTTATAGATCCCTTGCATATTTTCTTTAACAGATCACTTTCGTCGGGAATTTTCCCATTCTGTTGGAAGCTTTCGTATGTCACACCCATATTCAAAAATGGTGATCGACGCTGTATCCGAAATTATAGGGGCATTGCCATTTTGTCTTCGATTCCGAAACTTTTCGAAAAGGTGGTATACGATAAACTTTCTCCGCTTGTTGATTCCCGTTTGAACGAGCAACAACATGGCTTTAGAAAAGGTCGCTCAACTACCACGAATTTGACAATTCTAATCTCTGACGTTCTATGCAAAATGGAAAAAGGATACCAAATTGACGCAGTCTACACTGACTTCAGTAAGGCGTTTGACAGAGTTGACCATTCTACCTTGATTCTAAAGCTTCAGAAATTTGGTATTGCTGGGTCTTTACTCAGCTGGCCGACCTCCTACCTTCGCGATCGCACACAATGTGTAAAATTTCAAGGATTTTTATCGAAAAACGTTAATGCTACTTCTGGTGTACCCCAAGGTAGCCATCTTGGCCCACTTCTTTGTAATATATTTATTTCTGACTTATCTGACGTCCTAGCAGGCATACCTCATTTACTCTATGCAGACGATATAAAACTTTATCAGACTATTGAATCGAAATCGGATGCCCCCTTTCTCCAATCCAAGCTTAATTCACTTGATCAGTGGTGCAATATAAACAAGCTCTCTCTCAATATCAGCAAATGCCAAGTTATTAGTTTTTCCAGGAAATGCACGGTCACACACAATACGTACTTTCTCGGCAATAACATGCTGACCCGAGTTGATAACATTGCTGACCTCGGTGTTATCTTAGATGAAAAACTCCGCTTCACCTTACACTTTGATAAAATGCTTTCTCGTGCGAACAAACAGCTAGGTTTCATCAAAAGACGTGCCAAAGAATTCCGTAGTCTGTGGGTCACAAGATCCTTATACACTTCACTTGTACGTCCTATTCTCGAATACGCTTGCATTAGCTGGAATCCCGCTTTTGAAACCTACAGTGACAGACTCGAGTCAATACAAAAACAATTTCTACTTTTCGCCTTGAGAGAACTGTACAACCCTTATGATTTTAATAGCTTACCCCCTTATGAGTTTCGACTGGGTCATTTAAACCTATCGACACTAGCCTCCAGAAGAATAATGATATCGGCCTGCTTCATATTCGACGTCATTAGAGGCACTATTAATGTAGAATTCCTGTATAGTAAAATTTCTATAAATATCCCTGTGAGGAACACCAGGTCCAATCGTTTCCTAAAAGAATATTCACATTCGACGACATATGCAGCAAATGAGCCTATAAATAGATGCTGCAGAATATTCAACAGCATAAGTCACTTATATTCCCCTACGATTTCCAAATCATCCTTCAAATCCTCTCTTTTGCATGCCATCCATACCCCTAAACCTTAAGCCATAGCTTATATGTCAATGTTTTTATTTATTGATTGTTATTTATTAATCTTTTTGTTACTTTTTTCATTTGTTTGTTACTTATTTAACTTGTTTGTTTTTACTTTTTACTTCACTTTACTTTTCCATTTTATTTTTATTTTGTTATTTTATATAAGATTTTGTACCTTGTTTGGTGAATTAATAAATAATAATGAACAAAGTTTGCTGCAACGCGAAACAATTAGAACCAAGACGAGGCATAATTCCTAGCCTAAATTATTTCTTAGATAGTGGAGTTCTTCTTATATACCTATAATATCCTTTTCAAATTCAAATTCTTTATTAACGTGCAATACGATTTCTTTGGCTAATTCATTAATTTGTGTTCTGACTTGCGTCTTTTCAACAATAGTGCTTTAGACGCGAATACTAACAGATGTTGTGTAAAATTGGAATTGGAATTGTTTTTGCGGGACGATTAAAATTGACAAATTTTTTATTTACATTGGCAATTTTTATTAACATTGAAAATTTTATTTTGATAAAGTGGTTTCAGTTTCGCTCGCTCTGTCATAGTGTTTACACGTGATCAATAGTGCTCGTTGCCTATCAGCTAAAGTTTGTATCCCTATATAAATTATAAATTGAACGAATTATCTCCGGTTCCAATTCAAGTGCAAAATCTTTAACTAGAAGTGATCTTATCGAGAAAGCGAAGTAGGGAGGTATCACCTCCCGAAATACTTCTCCGTGACAAATTAAAAACCCGTCGTAATGACAACATGGAAACCACCAGCAACAGGTTTGACATCCTCTCTGACATAGAAAACGATGAACCGTCATCACATAATAAAGACCAGCAAAAAACACAAAAAGTGAAAGTTCCCCCTATAGTGTTTCCTAGCTTGACGAGAAGCCAAATCACAGTGCTTCTAAGCGAAAATCACGTCGAGAGCTTCGACATAAAGAACATGTCAATAGGGAAAAGACTTCAATTAAACAGTGTTACAGAGTATGAAAACTTTAAGCAATATCTTGCTACAAAACAGATTCACTTTTTTACTTACCGCCCAAACCATCAAAGATGCGTTAAAATCACTTTATCTGGTCTTGATGAAATGCCGTGTGACATACTGAAGAATCTGCTAAAAACCGAACACAGCGTTGAATGTGTCGATATAAAAAAATTCACACTAGCAAATAGACGATATGCCGAACAAACGACATACATACTCTATTTCAATCGCGGCACAGTGAAATTGGCAGACTTGAAGAAAATTAAATCTATCGAACACCAAATTGTTCAATGGAGTTATTATTCTCGTGCAAAAAGCGGTCCGACACAATGCAGAAACTGCCAATTATACGGCCACGGATCAAGTTTCTGCAATCTTCCTCCTAAGTGCATGATTCGTGGAGGAGAACATAATCATGCAAGTTGCACTGCGGTACGAGAAAATGAAATTGTTTGTGCCAATTGCAAAAAAAAGCACATGTCGAATGACAAATCTTGTGAAAAGCGGCAAGAATACATCACTATTCGTAAAAAATTATCACGAAATCGCGCCCTAAATACTACTCTTGGTAAAAACAATGGTAACACCTTTTCGCTCAATGCGCAATCTTTTCCACTCTTGCCGACAGCGCGAAACGAACAAAATTATTCATACACAGCCAATGTACTGTGTTCGGATACTAATGTCACGGCGACTCCACGGCAGCTCCGTACATCATACAGCAATGCACTGCGATCGCATGACAACAACCTGTTCTCCCCCGATCAACTAATAGAACTATCAGCAGAACTCATAGAAAAGCTGGCGACATGCGTAAACAGACAGCAACAGTTCAACGTCATCGTTAGCGTTGCAACCAGGTTTTTGTATGGATAAATCACCTTTAAATATTATTCTTTGGAACGCACAAAGCATACGTAGGAAGAGTGTCGAGCTCTTCGATTTCGCTCTGCGTAATAATGTGAAATTAATTGTGCTGACAGAAACCTGGCTGAAACCTAGAGATAAACTCTCGCACCCATTGTATTATATCTATAGGAAAGATAGGGAAAACGCAAGAGGTGGTGGTGTAGCCTTTTGCGTACATAAAAGCGTTAGCCATGCAGGCCTAACTAGCATTGAGGCCAAAATCGTAGAAAATCTCGTCATATATTTACCAAATTCGAAAACTCATATAGTTGCAGCATATTTTCCAGGCACGAAATTGAATAAGACTAAATTAGACTTTTTTGCTGAAGACATGAAGAAACTTACAAGAAAATTTGAGACCGTCATAATCTGTGGTGATCTTAACTCGCGTCATAGACAATGGAATTCTGCAAAGGCAAATTCGGCGGGTAAGATACTACTCGACCTAACCTGCACAAAACATTTATATATTCATTCTCCCTCTGAGCCAACCTACTACCCTTCTTGTGGTAGACCATCTACACTTGACCTTGTCATCAGCGATGGCAAAGTACCAATAACTGACCCTTTAACTATCAATGACTTGAGCTCCCCTCACCTTCCCGTACTATTCTCTTTAGCTAATAAAGAAACTAGGTCCCCCGTCCAGAAGTCCATATATTCCTTCAAAAAAACAAATTGGAGCAAATTCAAAATAAGCTTAAACTCTTCAATGGATGTGAGCAAACTCAACCTGAGTGAAATAAATCATGTTGCCCAAATTGAGACCAGTGTAAGGGAGCTTCACAATAATATCTGGTCGGCGATAGAAGTCAGCACTCCAAAAATCACACCTGAGCCATACCCCACTGTTCAAATTGACGATATGACGAGATTGCTTATTGCAAAAAGAAACAGAGTTCGACGCTTATGGCAGCGCACAAGGGACAGAAGTGCTAAGAAGTCAGTAAACTACTTTAATAATTTAATCAAAGATCGTTTATTTGCAATAAAGAATTTATTCTGGAATAGGAAGCTATCCTCCATAAGCAAGAATTCCAACCAATTATGGAGATTAAATAAAGTTTTCAGACGAAACAAACCCCTTCCCCCGCTTAAACTGGTTGACGGAAAGATGACGTATGGTGACAAAGAAAGGGCGGAGTTGATTTCCAATCACTTCCAAGCAGCACATTCTGTTTCCGATCATCTAGGTAGTTTGGCGACTCGCCATGCAGTTAACACCTTTATTCACGATCTAAATAACATTCCAAATGATTTTAGTTGGACAGCAGCCTGCAAGGCCAAGGAAATTAAATTGATCCTACGATCCTTGAAAAATAAAAAAGTTCCTGGCAGCGATAATATCCCCGGTATTATTTTAAAACAACTTCCCACCAAACCGATAATTCTGCTTACCTTCATCATAAATAGCTGCTTTAAGCTGTCTTACTTTCAGCCTGTTTGGAAAAAAGCTATTGTGGTCCCCATTCCCAAGGCAGGCAAAGATCATAGCTCCCCAAAAAGCTATCGTCCAATTAGTCTTTTATGCATAATCAGTAAGATATTCGAGAAGGTGATACTTTCACGTGTACGCGAGGTTATAAGTAATGTGAATCTAATTCCCAAATTTCAAACTGGATTTTGTCCAGGATACTCAACGACCCATCAACTAATTTGAGTATGCAATCATATCAAACAATCTTTTCAGAGAAAATGGTCCACGGGATTCGTCGCACTTGGTATTGAAAAAGCGTTTGATTCAGTTTGGCATGATGGTTTAGTTTACAAAATGAACCAATTCGGATTTCCTACTTACATTACTAAAATAATCGCGTCTTTTTTACTTGAGCGCTCGTTCGTCGTGAAAGTTAATTCATCCTTTTTGTCTGAACATCTAATTTCTGCCGGAGTTCCCCAGGGCTCTTGTCTGAGTCCGACATTATTTAATATCTATTTGTCAGACATTCCTAAAACCGCACACTGCAAGCTTGCGATGTATGCGGATGATACTGGAATATATAGCAGCTCGAAAGATCCCCAAATAATAATTGCAAATATTGAAAGTCAACTTGATCTTTTATATCAGTATTACCACCGCTGGAAAATTAAAGTGAACACTACGAAATCCCAAGCTATCTATTTTTCATTGAAAAGACGCAGGTTGAAACTTCCCAATAGAAACATCAACTTTGTCGGGCAAAACATTCCTTGGATGGACTCAATCACCTATCTAGGCGTAAGTCTCGATAAAAAACTAACCTTCAAGTATCACACTGACCTTGTATGTTCTAAAGCAAACAAGAGTATTTGCGCTCTTTACCCTCTTATAAATAAACTTTCTGAGCTGTCAATTGAGAATAAATTACTAATTTGGAAAATGATTATCCAACCAATCATCACCTATGGTGCTCCTGCCTGGAAAAACTGCGCGATCTCCCATAAAAGAAAATTGCAAGTTATCCAAAACAAAGCACTTAAAATTATACTCAATAAACCATTCCACTACTCTACCAATCTTTTGCATAAAGAATCAAATATCCCTCTCGTAAGTTCACTCATTGCTAAAGTAGCCTCAAATTTCATAGCAAAATGTCAGCACTTAAGTGAATAATCTTTAAGAATCCATCTCCAAGCCTCCATGCTAGTTAGCTGACCTCTAGGTTAGTTAGTTTTTAATTATATTTAGTTATCCGAGCAAGGTTTTTTGAAATAATTTTCCTTGTGTATAAATAAATAATTGTAAACGTTCTACATTTTCTATTGCACTGTCTACAATATAAGACACACCATAGATGTAAAGACAGTAGTCTAAACTCTAAATTAAGTTCCACCTTACCATGTAAAACAATATATATACTGAATAAAATTTAACTTGAACTTGAACTTGAACTTGAACTAAAGTGGTTTCGAAAGTATGCACTGATTCTCATTAGACACCAGCTCACAGTGCATACTTGACTGATGTGACCACTTGCAGTTGGAAATCATTAACTTTTATTTACGCTAGTTGTGACAAATTTTAACATCTCCGACTTATATCCATCGATATAATTTTTAAAAATAACCGATGTTGAGTGTTAACCAGTTCGGGATAAAAACTGGCACGATTTAAAAAACCCGAAGTCTTTTGAATTGCTTAAAAATTATAATTCTTTATCTAGCCTTACAACTAATTTAGAGCTATCTTATCTACAGAGTTTTATCTTGTGTAGACTTACATTTAAGTTAGAGCTATCTTATCAACTGAGTTTTATCGTTAGTGCAAATGTAGAAATAACAGTGTCATAATTTTATTTCCGTGAAAATAGTTATAGAGTGAACTACACGGTTAGAAGTTTTCAGATAATATTTTCTATAATGACATGTATAAAAATATGCATACGAATTTCAGCACACATTTTCATTTATGAAGCATTTTAACGAAAAAAGGTCGAGCGTCTGGATTTCGTTCATAGTTCATGTTGCACAATTTTATCATACTACACTCATATTACACTCTAAAACTTTCATCATAAAATAAGTATATTTTAAGCTTTTTTTTTGTTTTAAAAATAAACAAAATTATTCCTGTCCAAATTAATCAAATTACGAGTCAAAATGTCCACTTGAGGTTCACACAAGAAAAAATTTGTTTTTCAAATCTAATGTTAAAATTGAAAAGAGCAGCTAATTTTCTATACCAATCAGTATATTTACTGTTTATAAGATTTGTTTTCGAATCTCAAAATCGGCTTCCTAAAAAACCCTTCATCCATTTCGTCAATTACTCAGAAGCCCATAACTCGGCAACTAAACCTCAAAGAAAAAGCAATTGTGTATCCACGTTCATATCCTTTAGAAGCACCATTATGTTTGAATGTTAAATTCAGAACCTCGACTCCATATGACAACTTATCATCCAAATACATCAGAAAAACGTACTGATTTCTTATGGAAAATAATATAAAAGCTAATTTCATACGACAATCAAATATGTTTTATACTACATATATGGTATAAAATATATGCATAGACTTTATTAGAGGTATTAGAGATATACTAAAGGTATTCGCGGTTTTTTGCTCCTGAAAATTCATGCTGTAGATTAAAAGATTTGGTTTTCAGATTCTTGGCAATGTATGCATGTTACTTTATTCGTGGTTTGATCGCTCAGTAGTGCGTAGATGAAAATGCGGTCTGGAATATTTTTACAATGTGTTCATCGTGGTTCAAGGAAAATAGGACAGGAAAGAAGTGAGTTATGCAGATCTTGTTAATTCCTGAAATGTGTGAAATAAGTGAAATGATCTAAAATAAGTCGACTAATTATTGTGAAGTTAAAATGTTGTTTTCTATTGAAAATTAAATTTTTTTTTGTTGTTGACAGGTTTGTGTGCGTCAAAGTTAAAAAAAACGTTGGTGGTTTTTTGCTGAATTGAATTTCGAAACTAATCAAAATATATTCATTGAATTTGTTAGTCAATTCTACCTAAACGCACTGGTTCAGGTAGACATAAATATTACCGAAGGTATGTGTGTCTTAAATTTTGTGTTTTATATTCACGCTGTGGCAGCATCTTTAGTCATGCTAGTTTTGGAAGTTTCGGGAAAAACATTTTATTCTTAAAATTAAAACTAGCTAACTGCAAAGTAAAATAACTTTCCAGCAAAGGACGGTAACGAATATTCCTTTCGAATACTTTTTTGTTTAAAGCGATCCGTTTTATCAAAAGGCATCATTAAATTACCATAATTTAGCTATCATAGTTGCACCTAGACTTCTATTTTTTGCTTTTGTCTATTGATTTCCAATAATTTGAAGCTCTGTTATATTAGAAATGTCTACATTTAATCTTAAAAGACCCATATAAACCAATTGACTTTGAATGTATTTGAACATGATTATTTTCATAAGACATTCTCCATGGATATGATCGATATGCGGTATTAACAAAACATAATGCCGCTATTGGACCAGCTGTCATTGCAACAATCGATGTAAGTTAACTCAAACTAGCACTAAACAAGATTTAGTGAATACTTCCAGGGATATAGAGCTTTTATAAATCGAAAAAGTTTCGGATGCAAAATTCTTCGAAAATTCGTTGCTAAAGGAATCCGCATGAACGTTATTCATTGAAGGATTATTTTGATAGCAGCTATATACACAGATGAGAACTTTGATTTTGCTCCCCAGTAATATGAAGTTTTGGCTGTTGCCTCAGCTTGTGTCGAATTATTTTCTTGCCCGAAGGTGAAAACAAGTTAGTACAAATACACTTTCATGTTTCTATCAATATTGTCAATACAGATAGGAAATTCTTGTACTTAAAAAAAGCAGAAGAAGCGGAAATTGCAAAATCATATATTGGGCAAAAATAGGATAGAAAAATGTGGAATAGAACTAGAACCAACGAACAGAATTGAATTCGAAAGTCGACTCCAGATGAAGTCCAACACATAAAACACATTATAACATTAACAGCGGTTCAAAGAAGGCAGTGGAAGGATAGTTTTCTTCGCCTTTTTGAATTTTACAGATTTTTTTCTTATATGTTGGTTTTGTAATTACATTGAGTGTACCAGAAATCTTAAATAAAATTAATACTCAATAGTTTTGCTTTATTTTTCCCTGATTTATTTGAGCTTCTTTCTACAGCACAAACAATATTCTATGGCAACGAGACAAGTACGAATAGGAATAAAACCTGTAGGGGGTAGTATGAAGTTGCCTATTAATAAGTATTTGTTATTGATTTAATCCATGTAAACTATGTTTACAGCTTAAGCACATAAAGTCTATACATTATCTATATACACTAATTTATACTTTGCATCGTGCAAAATTTACAAATAATGCTATCAGCTATTTTATGGGCTTCAACTATGAATTTTATTTGTTTATATTAAAAGAACATATAAAACGTAAACAAAGAAGCGAATGGACTCAAATATAAACGAAAATCTTTGAATTTGATCCGAAAATTTCTAACCGTGTGGCTAGGTGTTACAATTGGTAATAGAGGTTTTTGATAGAATTTATTTATGGTCCAGTGAAATCCGACACAAAATAGGCGAAACTTCGGATAAATTAGGGGAAAGCTGAATTTTGGTGTGAACCTTAGTATTGGCGTGTTAAACAAAATGTCAAAATTCCCTATCGATCCGAGTGCTGCGTCACTTTTCATACGGGGTCAAAGGTCACCAAAAGTAACCTTTCCTAAATATTTCAGTAACGGTTACGTCTTACGAAAAACAATGTATGACGAATTTTTAGCTTAAAAAATTTCCAACAAATAAGATTTTTTTCCTGTAATCTTAACATTTGTTACTAACAGCATCGTCTTTCTCAACGTCATGTTGATATTATCCGATTTTGACTACGACTTGGCATGTTTCTGACTTGGTTTTTCTATGTTTAAGAGGGGCATAAAAACAAGCATGTATACAAGCTTATCTGGGTGGAAAAGTGTGCTCCGAAAAGTTCCCACCACCCCCCGCCCCCTTTGCCATAAAACTTGTAGGGACATCTGCTCGCTACTCTCTTCTCGGAAATAAACTGTATTGCTGCATCATGTATGGGATATTCCACGAAGGAGCAGGACAAAACAACAACATTGCAGGTGAATATAGGTTTTGTAACATATCATGGGCCTAGGAGTATAAAAAAGCAAGATAATATCATGGCATAATTCTGTAAACGCTCATTCTTGACATTATAGGAGCTCAACCCGCTGCAGATTATCCCCGAATAATCAGTTTTTTACCAATCTTGTGATGACTGCATAGCGCCAATGGAAAATGACACGTTTTGAAACCAATTTGCACCTGAAATTAGGTGGCCCTGCCCTGATCGTTCATGGGATAAGACGGTAGGGAAAAAAGTTACTAAAAAAACGGTTATTTCGGGATGGTTCGTTTGCGGGGGTGGGTAGGGGGTGAATAGGGTGTGGGTAGGTTGTGGCTGTAGGGCTGATCTTGCGATGTCAATAATATGCAGTTAACAGGAAATAAAATGATCCTATCTTATTTAACAGCGGGCAAAGAGTAGGCAACAAGCTCATTTCTGAAGATTTGAGATGGATGCTCAGTAATGCCATTTTATGGGAAAGGGGGAGAGGGAACTTTTCGGAGCAAACTTTTCCATCTACCCTGGAGTGTGGTAGATAAGTTTGTATACATGCTTTTTTTATGCGCCTCGTAAACATAGAAAAAAAAACTAACAAACATGCCAAGTCGTAATCAAAATCGGATAATATCAACATGCCGTTGAGAAAGAGGGCTGTTAGTAACAAATGTTTAGATCAATATGTCTCCAAAACGGTTATGATTACAAGAAAAAGTTAGAAAATCTTTTTTGTTGGAAATTTTTTAAGCTAAAAATTCGTCATAATTTGTTTTTCGTAAGACGTAACCGTTACTGAAATATTTAGGAAAGGTTACTTTTGGTGACCTTTGACCCCGTATGAAAAGTGACGCAGCACTCGGATCGATGGGGAATTTTGCATTTTGTTTAAAACGCCAATACTAAGGTTCACACCAAAATTAAGCTTTCCCCTAATTGTTCCGGAGCACCATGTTAGATATCCCTGGACTATTACTTATCTGGCAATTTGAAACTGCACTAGTGGAATTCCAGTTATCATTTGTAAATATCGTGTCGAGGTGCGCCAGGGTTACTTCAGCAATATTTTTAGCCATTTCTTTTGCGTTGTTTGTAGTTTCCGTTGGTCGATGTTAGCACATTTGAACCATACTGGTGCCGTATTTGTGAGTAAAGGGAAAACCAAAGACTTGAAAATCAGCAGCTTATTCCTCTGAGACAGTGTTAAGTTTTAATTAATTAAAGGGTAGACGACTCTAATGAGACTCGAGCATTTGCCTAGGATATATTCGATATGGGCTTGAAATATTAATTAAGAATCAATTTGGACTAATATATATTAAACGATTCTTATCCTTTTAGTAGTATGCCCAAATAAATTTATAGTGGATGGTGGTAGATAACGTGCAACTCTTCGTTTTGTTGAAAAAAAAATTAGCTTGAGTTTTGGCTGCATTTATTCCTAATTTTCAAAGGAAATTAGTATTTAACTCGCTTCGCCGAAAATTCGTCATATATATATATATATATATATATATATATATATATATATATATATATCTATATATATATATATATATATATATATATATATATATATATATATATATATATATATATATATATATATATATATATATATATATATATATATATATATATATATAAATATATATATATATATATATATATATATATATATATATATAGATAACATGCAAATAAGGAACTTACATGTGGACTTGCCCAACTTCCAAGAGCGATGAACGATGCTCCTCAATGTATCCACCCAGATATACGACAATAGATCCGAAATCAGAACTTCGATATAAATTGATTCCAGCAATATCTCCACCAAGATCCGACAATGAATCCAAAACCAGAGCTTCGTTATCAAATGATTCCAACAATATTTCCAGCAAGATCCGACAATGAATTCGAAAATCAGAACTTCAATATCAATTGACTCCGACAATATTTCCACAAGATCCGACAATGAATTCGAAAATCAGAACTTCAATATCAATTGACTCCGACAGTATTTCCACAAGATCCAATAATGAATTCGAAACCACAACTTCGTTGTCAAGTGACTCCAACAATATTTCCACAAGATCCGACAATGAATTCGAAAATCAGAACTTCAATATCAATTGACTCCGACAGTATTTCCACAAGATCCAATAATGAATTCGAAACCACAACTTCGTTGTCAAGTGACTCCAACAATATTTCCACGAGATCCGACAATGAATTCGAAAATCAGAACTTCAATATCAATTGACTCCGACAGTATTTCCACAAGATCCGATAATGAATTCGAAACCACAACTTCGTTGTCAAATGACTCCAACAATATTACCACCAAGATCCGACAATGAATCCAAAACCAAAACTTCGTTATCAATTGATTCCAACAATATCTCCACCAAGATCCGACACTCCGACAGTATTTCCACAAGATCCGATAATGAATTCGAAACCACAACTTCGTTGTCAAATAACTCCAACAATATTTCCACAAGATCCGACAATGACTCCAAAACCAGAACTTCGTTATCAATTGACTCCGACAGCAATTCCACCAAGATTCGACAATCCATCCAAAATCGTAACTTCAGTATCAATTGACCCCGACAGCAACTCCACCAAGATTCGACAACTTATCCAAAATCACAACTTCAGTATCAATTGACTCCGACAGTAATTCCACCAAAATTCGACAATTTATCCAAAATTAGAATTTCAGTATCAATTGACTCCGACAATAATTCCACCAAGATTCGACAATTTATCCAAAATTAGAATTTCAGTATCAATTGACTCCGACAATAATTCCACCAAGATTCGACAATTTATCCAAAATTTTAACTTCAGTATCAATTGACTCCGACAGTAATTCCACCAAGATTCGACAATTTCAATTGAATCCGGTTCGAAGGACCATGTGCCAAATTTCAAAACCTCCAAATTTCTAGAAAATTCTTATTTTATTAAATATTTCACAAACTACAAAACTTATCTTGTTCCAACGGAGTTTTTCAGACGAAGAGAACGAACATCCGTTAATTTTGCTATTTATACGATGTTTCCGAATATTTACCGTTTTAAGCAACATTTTATCAATTACAATCCAAAGTTTAACATATTAACAAACTTCAAATTTTCAATCCAAATTGTAACATTTTAACAAACTTCAAGTTTTACTTTGTGAACTAATACTATAAATTAATTTACAATTGCTGACTAGTAAGAGTAAAAGAGATAACAAGAGTTGTCGAGAACATCAGGCGAATCGACAATTTGACAAGTCTCCATTGTGCACAATCGGTGACAGCGACGTTGACAGCAGGTAAGTCGATTTGTTTATTTTAAATTTATTTCGCTAATCAATTTCCTTTTAGGTTTTAATTCGAATATATATATATATATATATATATATATATATATATATATATATATATATATATATATATATATATATATATATATATATATATATTTATATATATATATATATATATATATATATATATATATATATATATATATATATATATATATATATATTTATACATATATATATATTTATATATATATATATATATATATATATATATATATATATATATATATATATATATATATATATATATATATATATATATATATATCAGCAAAATGATTTTCCGAGATAATTTCTGGAGTGGTCGATCCAATTGAGCTGAAATTTTCGGAGAACGTAGATATGTTTAGTAGGTAGGTCCATATATTCCATATTCCATATATTCAGTTTGCTATCATATTCCATATATTCAGATATCCTAAACCTTTTGGCGGCGGCGAGCGTTTTAGTGATCTTCAGGTACTCCTATATTTCCAAGCAGTGTAAATTTTTCTTAAAAAAAATTATTGGAAATGAAAACTAATTATGATTTTAGCTTGCCTATGATAAAGAATTGAAAATTTTGAGCCGTGTGTGGGTGCTAAGTGCCTAAAAGTAGGCAAGGATTTTTTTTCAAATTTTGATTTGTCATTACTTCTGATGTGGGAAATACATATTGGCCGAGGCCAGGCGAGCCGAAGTCAGACGAGACTGCAAACATGTGGACGGCATTTAACAGCTCGTCCAAAATCGCTTTGACTCGTGCTCAAAATCCATTCCAATCGGATGTGGCACGAGCGAGGGCGAGCCCTGTCAAAGTCGCTCGTCTGGACCGTCCACACACTCGGGCTCGCCAGATCTCGCCTGGGCTCGGGCAATATCTATTTGGCACATGACACCATTAAATCATCGTGACATTCGTAAAGCGTATTAAAGTTAGCTAAGAGTAAACACACATGAATTTTCAAGATAGTGCAGGTAACCCTGTAGCTACGGCAGGCTCCTGACAAAAAATTCTTGAAATCATTGACCCTCTTGAAAAATTTTCGATTTTGACAAAAAATTCAAATCATTGATAAATTTGAACCTTTCTCCATCATGTCAAATTAAAATTTTAAAAATTCCGATTTGACTGGCTACTCATCACCAAATTACCTCTATTTTCAGCACTCGAAAGTTCTGTTCACGAGAACTGACGACCGGATTATCCGATCATAATGAAATTTACAAACCGTGTTGGTATTAACTAAGAACAGGTCTGATAGAAATTATTTTGAAATGTGGGCAACCCTGTGGCAGTGGCGCCATCTTGAAAGATCACTGAGAAAAAAACAGCTCAACCTATAGCTTCCGATTCAGCCATCAAATTTTAACAAAATTCACACTGTTCTTGGATCTTATTTTATGTAACATTTGGTGAAAATTTGGTTGAAAAATTAGAATAGGGCTGCCAGCTATGGTGATTTTTGTCTCTCAAATCTTGCAAATTGGCTCAGCAAAATAAACCTTTTTTCCAAGAAAATAGAAATCAAAACGAAGTTTATGCAGTAAATGGACCTTAATATGACCAAATGTCGTAGGAATTTCGGACAAAAATCAATAAAGGGCTGCCCGCTATGACCATTTCTGTAATTTTGTGGGATTTCTGTACTGAGCGATTATGTCATTAGATTTGCAAATGGAAATGATCCTGCAATGAAAACTAACAACAAATATTAACGCTTTCAAAATTTGAAAAGTTTTGAGGTTTTCACCCGTATACCTTTTCCAGCGCAGTGATTCAATCGAAACGAAATTTACTGGTTGGGTTTAACTTAACGTGAAGCAGATTTGGTATAGATTTTGCTCTGCTGCTGACACAGGGTTACCAGCATTAGCCATTTTCATAAATATTGCACCAACAGATGCTTCAAATTACGTACTCATATGCGAAGCATTTGCGATAAAAATAAAAAACCAATTTTTAAATTTTCCGAATTTTGAACATTTTTCAGATGGCAGCCTCAAACAACGTTTAACCGCTGAAACTTTCGATAAAATCCTCCGATGAGCACGAAATTCAAAGGATAAGTGGATTTAAGTCTGAGCTTGTTATGGTAAACTTATTTATGCTTCGTTGGCAAAGTGTTGCCAGCACTGAACATTTTCATCATTTGTGTTATAGTTGAGTTTTGTTGCTTGGGATAAGGAATGGTTGATATGATTCTACAAAAAAGTGTATTACGTCTTTCCTCATTTTTTTGTCACTCAAAGACAATTTCTTCGATAAATAGTTTTCTAGCGGTTCTGATGCGCTAGACTTTTATTACTTTCCACTTGCAATAGAAACTGTGGATTAATTGTAGCTGTGAGGTGAGTTTTTAAAGTATTACAGCATTATCTGATCCTGACGAGTGGATAGTTATGTCGTCTGCAAAGGAAGCAATGTGGCAGCTTGGTATACAAGTTATATCCACAACATAGAGAGTAAAGAGGTAAGGGCTGAGGCAAGACCCTTGCGGAACTCTGAAGGTGACAGCTATTTTTCAAGAGAATTAATTTTTAATTCTAGCAACAAAAGTTATGTTTGCTATCAAGAATCTGATAATATAAACCAGAAACCAGGGTATGTAATTTTGAATCATTTTGTAAACCAAGCCATTGTGACCAACCGTGTCAAATGCCTTTCCGACAACCAATAACATTATGCCTGTGGAAATACGTTCTTCTGGGTGTTCATGGGTTTTCACTCTAAGGAGCTGATGGACCGTAGAGTTTTCCTCTGAATCCAAATTGAAAATTTGAAATCAATTTTCTGTCTCTTCCTTCCTTTATGAGTAAATTATTTCCAGGATATAAGTCGGAGATGTTAAAATTTATCACAACCAGCGTAAATAACAATTAATGATTTCCAACTGCAAGTGGTCACACCAGTCAAGTATGCACTGTGTGCTGGTGTCTGATGAGAAATCAGTGCATGCTTTCGAAACCACTTTGTCAAATAAAACTTTCAAGTTAATAAAAAAAAAAAAATTTTCAATTTTAATCATCCCGCAAAAACAATTCCAATTTGATTCTGCTTCGGAGGCTTATTTCGCAAAACGATCGAGTTTCCCGTATCAATTATTCTCTGCTTTGATAAGCTTTAGAGACGATATACGTTGTCTATGCGATTATAGACAAGAAGGGAACCGTGATCACAATTCAATAACCTTTATGAGTAAATTATGTCCATGGATATAAGTCGGAGATGTTAAAATTTGTCACAACCAGCGTTAATAACAATTAATGATTTCCAACTGCAAGTGTCACACCAGTCAAGTATGCACTGTGTGCTGGTGTCTGATGAGAAATCAGTGCATGCTTTTGAAACCACTGCACCAAACTTTCTCACATTACAATAATAAAAATAAAATAATCAGTTGAGGTGGACTCCTGATAAACAACGATCCGGCTCTGACTACTTGTCCCCATAAGGGCTTGTGGCATCCCTCGCATGCCCCCCCTGCTTTGCATAGGTAACCATGGGATCATCAAGGTGACTACACATTCGGACTTGGGATAGTGGCTCTGAATGGGGACCCACATAGCATGAAAAATATCAAACAGAGACTTGTAAGGCACAAGCCTGTAAATCATTTCAATTCACCCTCTGAAGGTCCCCCCTGACCAGGCCCGTATATACCCTGGTACTTAAGCATGCTCAGCATGCCCTGAGAAAGGCTGCGCATGCTCTGAAAAATGCTGAATGTTCAAAAAAAATTTCAAATACGCTCTTGCTCTGAAAAAAGGCAATAAATAGAAAAATATGCATTAAATGTAAATAAACACAAAAAACATCAACAATTTTTGTTTAATTGTTTTTGTTTTCATTTTATTTCAAACTTAACTTTTATTTCAAACTTAACTTAATATAAATGAATTTTTCGTTCTTTTTTATTATTGAATTCATGTAATACCATCATCAACCGAAATATCATTCAATCTCTTATGTTCAAAAGCTAAATATGCAAGGTGTCGCATGCGCTTATTGGTCATTGAAAGTCTAAATGTAATATTAATAGCAGTCAACGCAGAGAAAGACGCTTCGCACACTGCACTGCTGCAAGCAAATGTTTATATTGATGCATAAATCTTGTATACATCTGAAACAACTTGACGGATTTCATAGAGTGAATTTAAAATATTGAATTGATTCAGAGTTTTTTGGGCATCATCTTCTTTCTCAGTTTCTATTACCTTTTTTTTGTTCTTTTCCTTTTTGTTTCTTTTCTTTGCTGTTTTGTTCTCTTTCTTTTTCTTTTGTTTGTAAAAATTCTTTTCTTTGGATTTCAATGTAATTTTTTGCTGTTTTCAGTTCATGCTCGGCTGGGATTTTCAAACCTAACGTTTCAAGTGTTTTCAAATAATTAATATCCATACTATTAGCGTTAGACAAAGCAATTAGAAGGTTATTATTCTCAGTGAAACGTTCATTTAATTCTTTATTCACCACATCGATTATTTCGAAATATTTGGACTTCATATCGTCATTTTTATTTGGCTGTTGTCCAATAGTTTCTTCCACCAAGAAATCTTTTAAAAGTGTTGACTTTCGCCGATTCCGTGAAGGATTTGTTGCTGAAGATTCTGGAAGTAATTCATCGACCAATTTCATGAACTTATTGTAATTTTCATCAGTTCTATATTTAGTAACGGTAGACTGAAGATGTTCGATCATAGGCTTAGCTCGATTATAGCTTATGTCAGGGCTTTGAAGCAGGCGATCAACTGGCTCAAAAGTTTGTAGAAAATCATTCATAAATACCAATAAAAAAACAAACTTTTTTTGCTTTATGATATTTGATAGACCAATTGCCGTAGCAATTTGTTCACCATTTAAATTGCTTTTAGAATCTTTGGCTTGATCGAGTGTTGCACAAATCCCAGAATAATTTGAACGTACATTTTGCGTTGTTATGAAAAAATAAATAAATAAAAAAATAAATGACCCGCCCACCGTGTATCAATTAATCTTGCTAGCGATCCCCCCTCATATATATTTTTTACTTTTGATTTTTTGTATATAATAATGTATATAATAATTCTAATTGATCAAAAAATTGCTTAGCACATGGGATTTGCTTGACAATGACAATGATAGCCAAATGCAGACGGTGGTTAAAACAATGTACGTACGGTATAATTTTACCTAACAATTCTCGCTACACCCGATATATGACCGCTCATTACCGGTGCTTCATCATAACACTGGCCCAATATTTTGTTCGTGTCCAAACCATAATCATTCAGTGATTGTAAAAGCAATTGAGAGAACGCATCTGCATCCAAATCTTTGCTTGTTTCAAAGGAAATGAGAGCTTTTTTTGCTTTGCCATTTGCAACAAATCTTGCAGCTATTGAAAGGCATTTGTCGCCGTTTTTATCTTTGGTGCCGTCCAATAAAATTGTAAACGCGTCAGCATCGGATCTTTTAATTTCATCGACAACAGCATTACTTACTAAATTAGCCAAAATTTCAATAAATTCATTTTGAATGTTGGGCGATCTGTAGGTGACATTGGGTGGCATGTACTTTTGACACGCAGCAAGTTCTGAATCTCTTGTTAGCGTAAATTCAAATAAACTGTTGAATAACCCTCCTTCAGATTTTTCTTCTTCATTCCAATCGCCACGTAAAGCTAAAAGATTATTAGCCAAAAATATGATTATATCAACAATCGTTTTACAATCGTATCGACGTTTTTCTAAAACTGTACTGTTCACAAGCGCTGATACAGATGTTCCCTCACGTTTTTTTTTCTTTTTCATGTTGTCGTAAAGCAGCATCAACATGTGCGGTAGATGCATCGTGTCTTGAAAATCCTTTTCCTTCAGTGAGAGCAGTCCGCCATTTATTGTACCCATTCATTTATTATTGTACCGAATCTTTATTTATACAAATACTTACCGTTGACAAATTACTGTAAACACATTTATTGCTCGAAATAAAAATGAAATGTTTACATGCATACATCGTTCTTGATCATTGTATCAATGCCTTAATTGAAAATGCTGAGCTATTTGATTTTTTTTCGTTCATATCATTTATGCTTATTAATGCTCAAATCACGACGCGACATTAAGTATACTGATATCGATATATAATTATTTCTTTATTCATTATATTCAGGTCTGTATTTTGAACAACTTTTGTACTGGATGCTCAGCATGCTCAAAAATTTTGTTCACTGTACGGCCCTGCCCCTGACACTATGTCTGACCAGAACAAAAAGTCCCTTCAATGGGAAAAATCTCAAATTGGCGAGCACCTGCTCCCTCTAAACTCTGCAGTTTCAGCTCAGAGGTGACAAAGGTCGGCTGAGCAGATAAATCAGGGTGGACAAGACTGCAAAAAGCAGAAAGCAGTAACGGCTGCTTCAGGTTTAACTCAGCCATTAAGTGAAATGGCCAAGGAAATCCTGGTTCGGGCCGTGATTGATGCCAGCAAGGGAAATGGAATCATCTCCTCCGATAACTGGCCTAAGATCAAGCAGGCTTTATTTGGAGTCTGCTGCAGACTGCAGAAGGCCAGCTCGGGTCCACCAACTACGGTGAACGACGCGGGCTGGTACAAAGTAATTAACCTGGTTGCGTGTGGAGATCAACGATCAGCCAACTTCTATAAGGTAGCAATCTCCGAGCTGGGGGAACTCTGGCCAGGCCCCAAGATTAAGGTAGTGCTCCGAGATGCGATTCCCAGCCGGCTAAGATGCAGGGCTTGGATTCATTGTTTCCACTCGGATCCAGTGGAAGTCCTGGAAATAGTTCGGCTTTTCAACCCGGATCTTCCTACGAAGGACTGGAGGGTCGCAAAGATTGGAGAACCGGTAGACAATCCGCGAGGGGCCTTTTTCATCATTTATGAAAAAGTACTGCCAGTATTGGATGCCCGCAATGGCATTATCAGGTACGGGGTCAAAATATTGACCCTACGTATCTACCGAAGCAACAGGCTAAAATGCTCTGTTTCGGGAGATGCGTTAACTTTTAACTGGACCCACAACAAGTGGCTCAAACGGCAGGGGTGCCACTTGAAAAAGGGTCTGTTGCCTGTCTGAGGGTGACATCTGATCAAGAATCGGATGTTGAATCCATCTTTGCTGATGGAGTTAGCATCGGAACTACCCCCGAGTTGGGGTAGTTCCGTAGTAAGTCCGAGGAGGAGGACCTTGACCTTACCCTTATCGATAAAAATATGATGGTGAAACCACTGCAGGCTAACCTACACCATTCCATAGCAGCATCAGCTGCCCTGCTGCTCCGTTTGTCCAGGACAGAGGAGGAGCTGACCCTAATCCAAGAACCATGGGTTGCCAAAAACTGGGTTTGCGGGCTATGCACCAACGCATACAGACTAATAGCACCGGATGCCTTACACAAACCACGTGTCTGTAATCTTGTCAAGAAAACCATTAGCGTCCTTGTACTGCACAATTCCTGTGACATGGATAACATGGCTGTCGCAGTGGAAATCGACCAGAAATCATACTGGTTTATTTCTTGCTATATGGCACACGATCATGGCAATAGCCCACCTTGCGACTTTGTCAAGGGTGTTGTGGCTGAAGCCATGAAAATTGGTGTTCCTCTTATTTTGGGGGCTGACTCGAATGCGCATAGATAAGCATGGGGTAGCTCCAACACAAATGTCCGTTGTGAGAAACTCTTTGACTTCATCCTTGTACAAGACCTTTTCGTTGCCAATACCGGCAGTGAACCAACCTTCCTTACCTCAAATCGTAAGGAGGTGCTTGATGTTACGTTAGTCAGTGGGTGGCATTCACATTTTCTCCGTGACTGGAGGGTTCTGCGGGAGTGCAATTCAATGAACAAAGGTACATATCGTTCAACGTAGCTGGCCACAGCTCTAATGAGCAGGTAGCTTTTACTTACAGAAAAAGGAGGGACTAGGAGCTATTTAAAGTTCTGGTCCGATCCTCACTGGAAACTACTCCCAAGAGCATTGACTGCTATCATGAATTAGATCAGGCGATTGACCTCCTCACTAGTTCTCTCAATTTCACGTCTAAGACAGCGTGTAAAGCACCCACAGCCAGGGACAATCCCAAGCTTCCTTTGATGAAATTTGGAGATCAGCATCCTGCAAAGAGAGTGAAGAAGGGAGTTCAACAGCTCGAAAAGGTCTTATGACTGGTCGATGTACAAAACAAAGCTCAGGGCTTTTAAGTTTGCCGTACGAAAGGCAAATATTTCCTCATGGAGATCTCTCTGTGGAAACGTAGAGAGTGTCAGTGAGGTTAATCGCCTTCGTAAGGTCTTAAGCAGGACACCAAAGGTTATGGGGTGCATCATGGGCCCTGAGGGCATTTGGACTAGTTCGAGCGAAGATACATTTAAAGTTCTTATGGACGTATATTTTTCGGGCAATTATTGTCCTATAGAAGCGGTGCACCAAATGGAGCAAGCTTGCAGTTCTATGCTGCCATTCAGAATATCAAATTCTCAACTAAGGTGGGCTATTAACTCCTTTGAGCCGTTTAAATCTCCGGGCCTTGATGGCGTTCTTTCAGCTGACACTCAGCAGTCCATGGAAGTATCACTATCAGGGCTTTGAGAGATATATAACGCTTCCCTACCCTTCTCTTATGTACTCATCAGCTGGCGGGAAACTTAAGTTGTGTTTATTCGTAAGGCAGGAAAAGTTTCGCATGTTAAGCCGAAGGACTATCGTCCAATCAGTCTTAACTCTGTCTTGCTTAAGATTTTGGAAGGGATCATTGATTACCATATTAAAAGATCAATCGATCCTGTGTTGATCTCGCAGTCACAGTACGCCTATACCAGAGGTAAGTCGGTTGAGACTGCTCTTCACGTCTTCATTGAGCAAGTTGAGAAATCTTTTGTTCTAAAGGAATATATATATATACATTTTCCGCCTTCTTGGACATTGAGGGGGCCTTCAACAACGTAAATCTAGCGCAATTGTTGAGACACTCTCGGTGTTGCCAGTTGATGAGTGGCTGATTGCTTTTATTGTGTAGCTTCTCAAATGTAGAGTGGTAATCTCCTACCTGGAGAATGTCAGCGTAAGACGAGGAGTCAGTACGGGCACACCTCAGGGTGGGTTCTCTCTCCCCTGCTGCGGAACTTCACAGTAAATGCTCTCGTAATGAAACTGGACCATGCCGGCTGCAAAGTGATTGGTTATGCGGACAAAATGGCTGTGACAGTGTCGGGAAAGTATTTATTTACTCTATAGGAGAGGTAAAATCACAGCCTCGTACTATTGCTTGGTTTTATATTGCTGTCGTTGGGTCAATTATATTGTTCGGGGTAGCGTTCTGGTGGCAAGCTGCTCTAAAAGCTACCCGCAAACGGCAGCTTGAAAAAGTGCGGAGGAAGGCTACACTGCTGGTAACTGGAGCGCTCTATTTCACTCCCATTAAGGCACTTTTCGTGCTGCTTCATTGGCTGCCAACCAATTTACTAATCTAACAGCAAGCCAAATTTGCTGCTGTGAGACTTAATTGCATCTCAGCAGGGAATAGAACAGAAGTCGGTCATGCGATGATTTTGGCTGAGGGAGTTCCCTCTCCAGCGGGTTTTGACAACACCGCTCCACAATGCCTACTAGGTTCGGAGCTTACAACTCGCATTCTTGGTAGGGATGAATGGCGTGATGGCATCACCATTGAAAATTAGCTTATCCATGTGTACACTGACGGCTCGAAGTTTAACAATAGAGTCGAGAGTGGGGTATACTCAGATAAGCTGAATCTCAAGCTGTACCTCCGTTCACCAGACCACTGTAGTATCTTTCAGGTGGAGAGATTGAGGCTTTTTTACAGGCAATCAACTGGATTCTGTGTAATCGAATATTCAGAGTCAATATTGGTATTTTCACAGATAGTCAAGCTGCTATTAAGTCCCTTGCTGATCCTTGTACAGTGTCTATCATTGTTGCGGAATGCCGTGCATCTCTTAGGGAGATATCGAGACATTCGGATGTTCATTTGATTTGGGCACCTAAACATAGGGGTTTTCAGGGCAACTGTGAGGCCGATGTGCGGATAAGGCTTGAAACCTTGTTGCCGGAGGTCTCTTGCCTCTCAATAGGAATACCGATGATATCGGTCAAACTGGCCATCAGGCACAAATATCTTGAGGACGCTAGGAAGTCCTGGGCAGATGAATCATCCTGTGTGATAGCAAGGCAGTCCTGGTTAACCATGAATGCGCATCGCACCAATCAGCTTTTAGGCTTAACTCGAAGCGCACTGCGTTTCACTGTGGGCGTTCTAACGAAACACTGCCTCAAAGGGTGGCATGCTCAACGATTGGGCGTAAAGTTTAATGATTTATGTCGGAATTGTGGCTCTGAAGGTGAGGAGGAGTCCGTCCTCTATCTCATGTGCCAGTACCCGGCTTTGGCAAGGAGAAGGTTGGCGGCACTTGGTGTACCTTTTATTTCAAAGCTGACAGAACTGTCCCTGTTCAATTTAAGGAGATAGTCCGGTTTATCAAAGGAAGCAGATGGTTTCCTAATTGCAGCGAGTAGGAGAGAGGCACTTATTTATTGTGGCATCACAATGGGCCTCTCTTGTGCCTATAAGTGTCGGTCGCCAGGTCTTTGGAGATCGGCAGCCACTTCAACCTAACCTAACCTTCTACTTACCAGTGAATCCGGATGATGCGGGATCCACTGAAACTTTTGAATTTAAATCTTGGGGTCTATTGCGATTGTCGATTAGATGACCATTCGACTGTTGTCGTTCGCGACAATAAAATTTGGTTTGGTATTGTGTAAATGCAATAGACAAATATGTATTTTATTGTGAATGTAGATATAAGAGCTTGTGAATATTTTGTATTTGGCACTTGTTGAGAGCGTAAATCAGACGCACTTGTCGTCGTCCATGTAAAATACCATCGTTAAGAAGCGTCTGTTACATCGAAACTTATCAATCATAATCGACATTTACAATAGCGAACTTCACAATGGACGAACGATAATCGATAAGCATCGTTTAACGACTGTTTTTCGACAATCACAATCAACACCCTTGATTTTAAGCTCAAACTATTAATTGACTAGCTAAACAGAATGAATTAGACACATCAGCTGCTTTGTAGAGCTCTGCAACGATCATATATCGGAAATTCTTCAGCTGCACGGACTGGCGTTTTATTGATCACTTCCTGACAGTTTCGTTTTCTCTTGTAATTTTACAGGAATTAAAACATTTTTACTGCGTCGAAACTAGGAAAGGTTAAAAACCCAAAGTCCCAATGTATCACAATCAGCAAAAAAAACCAAGACAACTATGCTTTCAAGCTATTTACTGAGGTATCACTAAATTATTCAGCGGTTTACAATGTTATCAAACATATGTTACTTTGCATTATTTCCAAACTTTACTTTAAATTGCAATAAAACTCGCAAGAATTGCTATATCTTGACATTTTTCGCTCGGCGTACTTCACATATTACACAACGATTTTCGCCTTCACTGGCATTTGATTGATGCCTTGCGATTATTCCTTTTCCTTTTGAACAGCTCAGGCTCGCTGAGAACTTTTGCACGCTTAGGACATTTTATGGTCACCGTACTCCATTTATACCACATTCTTTCCACGGTGATTTTCAAAATCAAACATCGACTGTAGCAGTTTTCGTGCGTCTTTGCAAGTACTGAGTAGGATGAAATCGAAGTGCACTTCAAAAGAAGCCGTGAAATATGGCAAACTCCTTTTTCTTAGTAAGATCAAACGCCATTCGTTCAATCTCCATCCAACAATCCAAATATCGATGCGGCATCTCCAGATACAATTCAAAAATGTGCGATCCAATAAACCATCGCTAGCGCTGCACACACTGTCCAGCTAGACCAGCTCCCAAGTCTCTTGAAATCACCCCGTTCAGCTGCTTAAAAGTTAAAACACTGTCTGCTGCCCAGATTACTAATATTATCTCAACTCTTATCGTAAAGCACTTCCCAACTAGCTTACATATCTTTCACACCTATTATCCCGTTGCCGCCATCTCCCGTAACAGCCCATACCATGAAGCAAAGACCGGTCATCGTTCGACAATCGTTGTTGTTTTTTCCCCCAATGTTTTGCGATGCTCGCAAAGCAATAACCGACCGTCTCAATGGTATACAGATAATGCAATTCGAATTCCATTAGATGTCAATGGCACCAATTGAGTGCAGTGACACTCGAACTGCACCGCCTGGCTGTTTTATGCCCTTATTAATGTGAGTGGCGGCAAACAGCTGTCAGTAACAGCGTGGGGACGATTCACCACAGGAGAAGGGTCCCAACGCCGGGCAGCAAAAAATCGCAGAGAGACAGAGGCCTCATGATCCCCATAGGATATCCTTGGCGTGGTAGACACCCATAGAGTTTCCCTTTTCGTCCCCGAGTTCATATGCCACAAAACCTTGTGGACGACGAACCCTAACACGCACAAACTTCGGGGTAACTTTTGCCGCGAAACGGTCCGCCGCACTACTGAGAACGTGATTTCGAACGAAAATCTCCTGCCCTGGAACAAAGGTTTTAGCCTGGCTGCGCAAGTTTTACCTTTGAGCGCCCTTTGTGTAGGTCTGCGTTAGTTTTTCCTTCACTGGATCGTGTTTTAGACGCAGTCGATCACTATGAGTGTTCAGTTTCACATTCTCATTCTCAAACGTGCTCAATTGTTGCAAAAGAGCGTAATCAGAGCCATGCTGGATAGGGTGGTTACCAAACATGAGGAAATGGGGGAACATTCAGTTGCCTCATGTACAACATTTCGAAAGGCTGCTCATGAATCCACCAAATGCTCATCCCAATTCTGGTGTTCGTCCTCTATGTATGCTCTGAATGCGTTGAAAATGCTTCGGTTCGTTCGCTCTGAAACATTGGCTTGAAGAGAAAACAAGGGAGTGAAGATTTGCTGGATCCCATATTGTCCTAAGAACTTAGTCAATGCCTTTGCAGTTAACTGAAAACCATTGCCAGAGTGAAGGAATTCAGGCACTCCAAAGGTCAGGAGAATTTCGTTCAGAAATTTGGTTACGGCCCCAGCAGTAGCTTTCAGCAAGACCTTGAGCCACACAAACTTTGTGTGGCTCAATGCCTTGCCTTAAATGGGGCCAATAATAATATCGCTGCAGAAGCTAAATAGTTTTCCGAGTGCCGAAATGAAAGCTCAATGGATCATCATGAGCATGGAGAATCAGCTCTTGCTTATGACTATCCGGTACTCATAGTTTAGCTGCAGGAATGTCAGTGATCAGCGCTCCTGTTGTGGTGGTAGTAATGTAAACCCGCCCATCTTGAACATAAACGTTCATGAAACGGTCAGGCTGTTTGATGACTTAATTCATCAACTCGAATTATTGTGGCTCCTGGAACGCTGACTCGGTAATTATTGCAGCCACGCGATAGTGCTCTGGCAAACATCCAGCAATGGCCATCACCTCCTCGCTGCATCCAAGTTCCTTGACAAAGCATCGGGTACGATGTTCAGTGTGAAATCCAAATCAAAGTCCTGTAGCTTCAAACTCGAACGGACAAGTCTCCCAGAGAGGTTTTGTTGGCTCATGACCCATTTAATGCTAGCATGATGAGTGATTTATTGACTTGTGCACCATCGTCAAGCATTCTAGCTCTGTGATGCTAAAGTCGCGCTGCAGCGCATTTAACCTCCTGGATATATAAGCAATGCGATGCTCTCGACCATCATCATCCTTCTGAAACATAACTCTCCTAATACCCGTAGTGCTAGTGTCACACACACATGAAGCCGACAATGGGTGTGTGGGTGAGCAGCGCTGAACTGGACGTCAGTTCACAACGAACCGTGGTACAGTCCAGACGGGTTAAGGAATCGCTGTCGTCGCCGTATTATGAAGTCTCTCACCGCAGGACTTATCCATATGAATTTCACACACATACTCTATGTATAGTTTTGATAAAGAAATAAACTTGTTTTAACTTTAAGCGTGTGTCAATATTCAGAAGTGGGATTGTGAACGTTTTGCAAAGTGTAGTGAATTGTGTCTTCAGTGCCATAAAGTATGGAGAAATTTCTATTAAAAAAACTGAAAACATTGCAAGGGGAGTGTCGGTCTCGTGGAATAGTGGCGTCGGGAAATAGAAAGGACTTGATGAAACGTTTGACGGATCATGAAAAGAATTGCATACAGTCCGGTAATCACGAAGGATCGCTAGTTCAAAGAATAGCAGAGCTAGATTAAGTGTTTGCAAGTTTTGAATTTATATGGAAATGCTAATACGCCCCAAGGTGCGTCGACACCTATAGTGAAATCCTCGCAACAGAATGTACGACCAGTAGCCGGTACATTGCCACAAGCTCGTGGACCTGTTTTAACAAACGCCTCGGTAAGTGAATTTTCTCTAAACCGAATTGACTTTGGTGCGCCTGGAAATGCACATGTGTTGTCTTCTGTACCAACGCTTATGGCGACAGCCACATGTCCAAACGTATTTGCACCAAATGTTACACAAGGCCATGTCAGTCCCATACCAACGCCATACACATTTTTGCATGTACCATTCTCCACACCGTCAGCCCTACCTGAAAGCCAGTACAATCGGCAAGTCCAGATTACGGGCCCGAACGAAAATCTAGGCATGAGTGTGCGAGAGATTATAGACATTCTGCCTGATTTTCATCCATTCACTTAAGTCAGAGAAATTCATACAACGCGTAACACAACTAAGAGAATTTTACAACTGGCAAGATAAGGCACTGCTGTTTACTGTTCAGGCATAATTAAAGGGTCCGGCAAAAACTTGGGTCGACAGCTGCGAAGTTTTTACGACATGGACGCATTTTGTGTCGAGGTTTTTGATGAATTTCCCATCTGAAACGAATATTGCTGATATTCACCTGGAAATGGCTGAAACGGTACAGAAGCCACATGAGTCTTTTTGCTGGCGATTGGAAGAAAAGGTGAGCTGCCGGAGTCTGCAATCATTAAATACGTGATACGTGGAAGTAATGATGCCGACTTTATTAAAATTTCTTCCACTATCAACTGCACTCACTGCAATGAGTTGCTTGCTTTGATTCGGCGATGTGTCGCAAATTACCCTCCAAAAACACCAAACTCAAGTAAACAGCACGTGAGATTATTAAATCCTGAGACCAAAAATAACCATCGATTGGTATCAACGAACGGCTCAAATTCAAACCGAGAAAAAGGAGATACAGCAACTTTGTGCTACAACAGTTTTAATCATGGCCTTATTGCTATTCGCTGCCCACATCCGCAACGCTGTGAAAGATACGAGGATTGCCTCAGAACAACACATCGTACAAATGAGTGTGCAGAGAGGAGAACACAGCAAGCAAAAGCTAAAATTCAAGTGTGTGCAGAGCATTCGACTGCGGTTGATGTTAAGGAAAACCAGATCACGAAAATTGTCGTAGTCAACAATGAAGAAATGAAGGCATTTGTTGATTCGGGAAGCAGTCGTTCCCTGATAAGAAAATCCCTGGCATACGAAATCGGAAACGTAAGTCCATGCCATATTATCCTGAACGGTTTCGGAAGAGGAAGCCATGAATATACTGAGACCGTCAAAATTACGGTGAAAATTGATGAGCAGATGTATGATATACTGGCATTGTTGGTTCCGGACAATGAATTGGACTACGATATTTTGTTAGGTCGGGATATTTTATGCCGCAAAGGAAACTGCCTCGTTATTATGAACTTAATCATGAACTTAATCATGATTCTTCATTAACGGAAGTCGAGCGGCACAAATTGAAATTGTTGCTCGCAAGTTATAGAACCAGAATTGCATCCAATATCTACGAATTGGGAAAATGTTCAACAGCAAAATTGAATATCAAGCTTACGACTGACAAACCGATCGTAATGAAACCATACCGTATTCCTTTCGCCAAGTGCAGATATAATACGTCCATCTGGCTCTGCATATGCATCACCAATAGTACTTATCGAGAAGAAAAATGGAGAGAGCAGATTATGCGTCGACTACCGTCAACTTAACAAAATTACAGTTAAGCAACCGTTTCCAATGCCGAATTTCGAAGGACAGTTCGTAAAACTTTCCGGAAATACATTTTCACCTTTTTAGATTTGAGGATGGGCTATCATCAGATCGAAATTGAAGAAAGTTCAAAAAAATATACAGCTTTTGTCACTCACAAAGGCCATTATGAGTACAACCGAATGCCTTTTGGGTTAGTTAACGCACCTGGAATATTCCAGAGCCTCATGAACAAGATAGTGGACCAAATGGACCCTGGTGAAGCGGTTGTATATCTAGATGATATTGTTCTGCCAAGCAAAAACGTTGAGAGTGGTCTACGGTCATTACACAAATTTTTCGAGCTCATACTAAAACATGATTTGACGATACGGTTGGATAAATGCAAGTTTTTGGCTAAGGAGATAAACTACTTGGGACATGTAATAAACCAAGAAGGTATCCGATCAGGTCAGGAAAAACTTGGGACATGTAATGAACCAAGAAGGTATCCGATCAGGTCAGGAAAAACTTTCTACAATCGAAAATTTTAAACCTCTAACGAACATAACTGAGGTTAAGAGATTTTTAGGCCTCACCGGATTTTTTCGAAAATTTATTCAGGATTAAAACCTATTACCCAGCTGCTTCAAAAGTCGAAGCAAAATGATTTCACATGGAAAGAAGAACAACAGAAATCTATTGAGGATCTTAAACACCGATTATGTGATAAACCAGTATTAGCATTGTTCGATTTTAAGGCCCAACATGAAATCCACACCGATGCTAGCCCGGTTGGTATGGCAGGTGTATTACTGCAGTCATATGATGGAAAAAAACTGGAAACCGGTATTTTATTTTAGTCGACACTGCTCAAATACAGAGAGTCGATATCACAGCTTTGATTTGGAGTTGTTAGCAGTTGTGGACACCTTGGACCGTTTTCGGGTCTATATTCTGGGCAAACCGGTTAGAGTGGTGACCGACTGTTCTGCCGTCGCACATGCAAAAGCTAAGTCAGAGCCTAAGCCTTGAATCGCAAGATGGCTCCTAAGGTTAATGGAATACGATGTAGAGATTCATAGAGCAGGGAAACGTCTCGCTCACGTAGATGCACTTAGTCGATCTTCCGACTTACCATCAAGCGAAACAGAAGTTGCAGGACTAGTTTTTACTATTTCCGTTGGAAGCGATGACTGGATATATACGATGCAGTTACGAGATGAAACGTTACGTCACCTTGTTGCCGTCCTAAAAGGAGAAAAGAAAGATGACCGAGAAAAACAAATTAAATCTGACTACGAACTGAAGCAACATCGTCTTCATAGGAAATTTACTGAAGGATCTAAATTAGTCGTGCCAAAAGCTGTTAGATGGCAAGTTGTTCAGCACTGCCATGATAATTTTGGTCATTTTCGTCGCGAAAAAACTATAGAGCGCATTAAGCAACACTATTGGTTTCCCAAAATGAGAAAATATGTTAAGCAGTTCATTGATTCTAGTGTCAACTGCTGTTATTACAAATCAAACACTGGGAAACCATCAGAAGAACGCTTACATTGTGGAAATCTAGAGCCGATACCATTTCACCGCCTTCATATCGATCATCTTGGACCTTTCATACGAAGTAAACAGGGGAATTCCTACATTGTCGCTATGTCTGAACCCTTTAGCAAATATATAGTTGCTAAAGCTGTGCGCAATACCTCAACACAGCCGGTTATTAATACTCTCATCGAGCTAACTAGCTACTTTGGGTTGCCAAAGTGTATCGTCACGGATAGAGGAACAGCATTTACATCTCGTAAATTTGCGGAATATTGCAGTCACTACATTATTCAGCACATTAAAACTGCTGCTCGAACGCCACGCGCCAACGGACAGGTAGAACGGGAAAATCAAACCGTTTGGTCTAACCTTTCCGCAACTGTTGAAAACAGCAACGATTGGGACACTTATCTACTAGCCTTACAGTGGGCCATAAACTCCCAAATGAACTCAACAACTGGATTTAGCCCAAACGAAATTATGTTTGACTTTACACTTCGAGATGCTACGCAGAACCAGTTGCTCTCTGCATTACACGAAGCCGTAGTTCCATCACCAGATGTTCAAAGGATTGACATTCATACCAAACGGAAGAAAGCCTTGGAAAAATTAATGCAGCAGAAATCACGATGGAAGGCCCGTTTCAACGCAAAACATAAAGAACCAAAGGAGTGTTCTGTCAATGACTTGATTTTGTTAGAAAATAACGCACCGTCAACGAGTGAAAGCCGCAAGTTGGAACCTTAATTCAAAGGACCATACGTGGTAACGCGAATTTTGGACTAAGACCGATATCTTATCGAAGACGTACCAGATATGAAAATCTCGTCCAGACGTTTTTGTTCCGTTTATTCCGCAGAAAAGATGCGCCCTTGGTGTTGCAGTCTGCCAGAAATTGATGGAGAGTTGAACGACATCGAGTACGTAATCGAGGACGATTCCGAGTCAGGAACGGCCGAACTGTCACATACACATGAAGCCGACAATGGGTGTGTGGGTGAGCAGCGCTGAACTGGACGTCAGCTCACAACGAACCGTGGTACAGTCCAGACGGGTTAAGGAATCGCCGCCACCGCCGTATTATGAAGTCTCTCGCCGCAGGACTTATCCATATGAATTTCATACACATACTATACGTACAGTTTTTATAAAGAAATAAACTTGTTTTAAATTTAATCACAAGCGACACACTATATGTAAAATTTTTTGGTGAAGTCAGCATTCAACAGCACTGGAGCAGAAACTTACAACCTTTTTACCTTATCGAAAGCCACTGCCGGTCCTTCAGTCCACTAGACAGCCTTTTTGCTTTTCAACAAGTCTAGCAGTGGTGCTGTCACAGAAGTAAAATCAGAAACAAAACGACAATACCAACCTACCATTCCCATGAACTAACTATCTCACGTCTTTCGCACTTTACGGTACTGGGTAAGAGACGATACTAGACACTTTCTGCAGGTCTGTCTTGAGGATACCATCACTGACTTAATAGCCAAGGTATTTTCCCTTTGAACGAACTTACTTTTTTCGACATTGATGGTTAGTTAAGCTGCAAGTTACAGCTGTGCGACCGCGGAAAGAAGTTCCAAAAGCGCATCAAACGTTGAACTTGTAAAAACTAGGTCATCCAGGTAGGTTACAAGCAATAATATTAGCTCAAACTCAAATGGCAGTTGGGCTCATGAGACATAACCCGATGTACCAGTCTGGAGAGACAGCATAGTGTCCCTGCTTGATGGGTTTCCCGGAACCGGTTTCAAAGTGATGACTAAACAAAGAAGTTTTACCAAGTCCCAAAACATTGAACGATGGTAGCTGCTGTTTGGCAGGCTCTTAACGTTGCTGATCCTCAACAAGCAAATTATGAAAACTAACAGCGGGTGTTTCGTGCAAAACCTCAACAGCGGAGATTTGCACAGGTGGAATCCAACATGTATTCCGGAAATCAATTCCCAGATACACCCGACCGGTCAAAGATGCGAAAATGAAAAAGCGTACCATCTTCAAGCAGCCATTAAATTGCACCAATGCACGCACGTTTCCTAGAACGGAAGCCCTTTGACCCGATGCGGTAAGGACGTCAGTCTGCAGCATTGGCATCTGCAGCCCAAGATCCTTGATCAAGTCTAAATATCCCGCTTCAAGAATACTCATGCCAGCACCTCTGTCTAGGAGCCCCATGAGCTTCCGACCTTTTATTTTGATTCCGGCAAAAAGCCGGTTTTCCCCGTACGGTATCAAAATTGAATCTGTGCAAGCTTGTTTCCGTAGTCTTCACCAAGTAAAGTACTTCCATGATCTCCCGAAAGCAGAATTTGATGCCCAACGAAATTAGCGTGTGCGACAAGAATTTCTACCATCTCCGGAGGCTGACCAATAGGACGAGAGATATGGGGGTTCTGGCAGACAGTCATTTTGCGACCAAGGTGTTTGGGTCACAATTTCACTGGTTTGCTCTGTTTGAACAGTTGCCTCTGAAAATCTTCGATACACTACTGCCGACGCCACCACTCCGGGTCTACATTGGTAGCTACTTTAGTAGTCAGTGGACGCCGCCAGTGAATTGACGGACCGTTCTGAGTCCCCGTATTCATGGCGATCCGTTTGGCGTGTCCCTACCTGTTGCATCGTCTACAATTGGGCTTTAGCACATCGGGAGCCCCACAGCCATAACAAAATATTCGAGTTGAAGCTGACAGAACTTGACAATTCCCACAGATCTTGAGGTGGGTGGAATAGTGTACTGACGAATATATTTGGCAATGAAATTTTGCCTCTTCACCCTATTTTGCGCAGAGATCGTAATCGATCTGTGAGTAATCTTTCATTAGGAGGTGGTGATGTTTTAATTGGTATACAAAAATATCTAAACGGACCGTTCTGCAGTGACTTCATTCCTTCCGCCCCGGTTGAATATGTGATTGCTCATATTTCTCCTTCACCATCCTCAGTGCTGCTAGTTTCCTCAATCTACATCTCTTGTAGTAGCCCAGTTCTCGTATATGAACGTTTTTTTGCGGAAATCTCGTCCTACCTCAATCACCGCTTCCCTTCTGCTTCCTTACTGATATCTGGTGATTTTAATGTGCCGTCGCTGGATTGGGATAATACTTTTTCATTTATTTTATCTTCAAACAATATTTCTCTCGCCGGTTCCCCCTTTATGTTTGTTTTCTCATTTTCACAATTCAACAACGTTTCCAATACTAACGACCAGATTCTCGATCTTGATCTGTCTAACCTTCACCCTTATTTCTTTTGCTTGAGTCCTTTTCTATCTCTGTATGTGCGCCCTGATCCTCATCACCCTCCTCTTTTTATAGAACTAACTCTAAATCGTTCGTCTTAAGACAAATCTGCCTCTAGACTTCGTTTCAATTTAAAAAAAACTCTAGCGCACCTGAACCGCTAGAAACACTAATGTTCGAGGAACAGTAGAAGAATTGTGCAGGCTTTGAGTGCATATTCCACCACATGCGCTGCTTATTACGGCCAAATTGTTTCAAATGCCACGTTTTACTTTTGTCTGAAGAATGCATTATAACTCATATGGTAGAAGGTTTCAGATATTACCACTGGCATGAATTTCAACGTTTATGAGAGCAAAACACGGGTTAATTATATTCGTTATCAGTTGCTTATAGCACAAAATTTTGAAAGCAGCATCTCATATAATATCAATTAAGAAAGTGCTCAGTGCCTGCAGCACTGTAACTGAAGTTGGAGTTTGGGGCTGCGATCCGAAAAATTTGCAGAACTTTGGGAATTGAAACATCGGTTATTTATTTTCATTGTAAATGTTTCCGGTATGAATACTAACTGTAAGCATTTATTGATACAAAAGTAGCACAACCGACACGTGCTGGCAACCTTTCGCCAGTATCAAAGCCAAGAATATATCACACCTGCCTCACGTTGTTTAATTACATTCGAAGTTATAGGAGTATAAAGAAATTTAGTGTTACCGGCAGCGAGTTTTTTCAAATAATCGAAAGCTTAATATTTGCTGTTTATTGGCACTACAATATCATAACCAATTGAAAATTCTACGATAAAACCGCTTAATAAAGATATTGCAAACAAACACAAAACCAACAATAGCTGGACACCCTATCATAGCTTTTCAACCAAATTTGGCTTGAATAATGTTTATAATAGGTTCCAGTAATTGTATGAAATTCGTATTGACTTCATGACTGCACTGGAAGTTATAGGGCAAAAAGTTTTATTTTCCTGAGCGAATTTTCAAAACCAAAGACACAAAAATTACCATAGCTTGCAGCACCAATCGAGTTTTTCAACCAAATTTCTATCAAACAGAGTTTAGAGTAGGGTGCAGCTACTGTGTCAATTTCATGAAAATCTGATAACTTATTCACATTTCATAGGGCAAAAGGCATTATTTTTTTCTTTGTAATTTTTCAAGATGGCACCACTGGAACAGAGTTGCCTACAATTCAAAATCGCTTCTTTCAGACCTGGCCCTACTTAAGTCCAAAGCATTCTGTAAATTTCAATTCTATCTGATTATTGATTCGTGAGTTCCCGTGAACAGAAGTTTTTGAAGCTAAAAATATAGGTTAACTGAGAGAGGGTTACTGTTCTTGTCCGACATGAAATTTCCAAAGTTTTATTTGACTGTGTAGATTGAGCATAAGATTTGTATACAGATTGGTTTTATTGTAGAAACGGACATTTTTTTAGGATATTCGATGGTTTGAATGTTTTCAATTCCAAATTTTTATTTTTTCAAATTTAAGACACCAAAATTATCATAGCTGGCAGCTCAAACCGAATTTTCCGACGAAATTTCTAATAAACGTGGTTTGAAGTAAGATCCAGCTACTGTGGGAGTTTCGTTAAAATCGAACGATTGAATCAGAATTTATAGGGCTAAAAGCAGTTATCTTTTTTAGTGATTTTTCAAGATGGCACCACTGGCACAGAATCGCCCGCATTCCAAAATCACTTTTATCAGACCTGGTCCTAATTAAGACCAATACATTCTGCAAATTTCAATTAATTCTGTTCATCGAATCGTGAGTTTCCGTGAACAGAAGTTTTTGATGCTAAAAATATAGGTAACTTGGGCAAGGGTTACCAAGCGTGCCCGTTATACCATATCAAATTTTTTTCTTTGTTTATGTAAAAAAAGCACAAAATTTACAGATGAGTGGCTTTTTTTTTAAGAAACGACATTTTTTCAAGAGAGACGATGATTTGGAGGTTTTCTATTTCAGTGCCCTCCCTAGCTACAGAGTTGCCAGCACGCTCATTAAAACATACACTTATCTACAACTAAATAAAACAAACATGTCCTGAAAATTTCGTAATGATTGAATACTCTGTCAAAAGTTATCGCAATTTAAAAATTTTCAAATTTTCCCGTTCTCTTTTTAGGCACCCAGCGCACACATGGGGTTAAAAAATTCCAAAACGGTATCCGATTCACATGTAAAACTTGTTCGAAATTTATGTCGTCAACTTTATTTTTGCACAAATTATTTGTGTACGGAATAATAGGTATATTAAAAAAATCACTAAAATGCCGCCGGCGCCAAAGGGTTAAAGATTATTAACTTTTTGTGAGACCTGGCACTATTCTGCATATACACCAATGTGTCCTGAAAATTTCAGCTCAATCGAATGGCGCATTCCTGAGATTTTTTCACTGAAATTTTTTGATGATATATATATATATATATATATATATATATATATATATATATATATATATATATATATATATATATATATATATTTATATATATATATATATATATATATATATATATATATATATATATATATATATATATATATATATATATATATATATATATATATTTATATAGAAATATGAATTTTTGGCCAAAGTGATTTTAATACTAATGATCTTCTTCGAACATTAGTAAAAAGCAAACTATTCTGCTTTGTCCAATGGAAGAAATTTTATTAACTGGTATAATTTCTTCAGAGGGCTAAGTGTGGATGATGCTCTCTACAAATTTTATTCCTTCTTGTGCAACTTAATTTCCTGCTACACTCCTTCCTTTCGCTGTAAAAGAAGTTCCGACCCTCCGTGGTTCACCGCGGTGTCGCGATTGCTCTTATGCCTGGTTTACACATATGGCGAACGCTTCGTCGAGGAACTTGTGAAATTACTTCCCTCCATATCTTTTTTTGTAAAAAAAAAACAGACGAGAATAAACGAGGGGACCATTTACACACTCGGCTCGCCAACAGTTGCCAGGTGTGTAAACGCGGCGTTAGAGCCAAAGATGCAGCGCGTAGCAAATACAAAACGTCTGGCTCACTTGATGACCTTTTGAACTTGTAAAGGTTGGTTATTGATTGTGATCATCTGTCCCTTTTTGTCTATAAATCAGCATAGACAACGTATATCATCTCTAAAGCTTTTCAAAGCGGAGAATATTGATACGGGAAACTCGATCGTTTTGCGGAATCAGCCTCCGAAAGCAGAATTAAATTGGAATTGTTTTTGCGGGATGATTAGAATTGAAGAAATTTTTATTGACACTGAAAGTTTTTAGTAGTATGCATTGTGAGCTGTTGTCTGAGGAGAATCAATGCATACTTTCGAAACCACTTTGTCAAAATAAAAATTTTTCAATTTAAATCATCCCGCAAAAACAATTCCCTCTTTAACTCACCCTGCCTTTTGTACGCTGATGATCTTAAAATTTTCAGAATGATTGAATCCGCTAGTGACTCTACCATATTGCAGAGCAATTTGGATGGTTTGGCTAGCTGGTGCACTGCTAATTCCCTCACTTTGAATGTTGCGAGGTGTCATCAAATGTCTTTCACCCACAAAATATCTCCTTTGCTCTTCTCCTACTGTGTCCTTGGCTCTCCTCTCAATGCTGTTTCTAGTATCAAGGACCTTGGCGTGATTTTTGATTCCGAATTGAAGTTCGACTTGCATATTCTTCACGTCACTGCCAAAGCTTCTCGTTTTTCCGGCTTCATCATCAGATCCTCTAAACGTTTCTTGAATACTGTTGCCAAATTTGGTGTCCACATTACGGATACTTGATCGATGCGGTTGAATCCAAGCAACGCCGATTCACCCGCTTGTTGTTCTATAAGTACAGTATTCCGTATAGTTATTTCAATTGTCGCCTCTCCATCCTTCAAATTAATTTCCTCGAGTCACGTAGAGTGTTTCTCGACGAGTGCCTCCTTTTTAAACTTGTTAAAGGCCCCCAGCATTCATTTCTGTTAGAGAATCGAGCCGTCCTAATAAAAAATTATTTAACTTTAATGTTACATTTGCCCGTACCGACACCTATTACCAGAATTACCTGAAACAGCGACAAACCAGTCATATTTTACAACACAATAGTATGATACTATTGCCGAACTCTATAAGGAGTACAAAAGCTATTTTTCCTTGGAAATAGAAAATTTTGAACCAGAATCTGCAAAATCTGTTGCAAAAACCCCCTTTGAAGAGACAGAAGCATCAGCCTCTAGTGAAAATAGATCTCCAAATATAGACGCCATTCGAAAGTTACGTCGGCAAAAGGAGATTATAGAAACAATGCAAAGAATATTAGCTGGATTAATTTTTGAACAGCAATCCAAAAGTTATTACGAACTCAAGCTAAGACAAATAAGTGACTATTGAGCACAGATTGAAGACTTAGATGAAGCCATCTGGGAATTAGTCGTTGAACCAGCTAAAATAAATTATGACTTTCACCAGTATTTGAAATTAAAAGAAACAGTTCAAAAAGCTCCCTTGAGATTATAAACCGAATGCAAATGCAGCATCAACTAACAATGTAGAATCCATGGCGAATTTACTTAAGATAACTATTTCTAAATTTGATGGGAATCACTTACATTAGAGGCAATTCTATGACTTGTTTTCTGAACTGATTTATAAGCAATCAATTGCACAATGTCTGAAAATGTGGTACTTTAAAACCAATTAAATTGGAGAAGCCGAAAGATTGATTCGATTAAGTGTTTCCGAAGAAAATTATGTTCCTGTTTGGAGCATGCTTAAAGATAGCTATGAGAATCCCAGATTGCTAGTTAGCGTGCAACTATTATCACAGCCTATCATCGTTAATGAAAGTGCTCAGTCGATAAAATCACTACACGATACAACTCCAGAATGCATTTGAATTTTTCTAGAGCGAAATAATTCCGCTTTTTACTAACAAGCACTTGAAAGTTGTTAGACAATATATAATACACTTATTAACAGGCTCTTGTTACTTGTTAGTTATGAATAAGAGACAACTGCTTCGTTTGGTTGTTAAAACTCAACTACTTTATTAATTTGTTTGACTCTATATATACAGAATTAAAATTGATGATTCAACCATCGTATTACAATCAATAAAATTAAATAGGAAACATTCTCACAAAACTATTTTGATGACTTTACATTCTTGCTTGCATAAGTACTTTCTACAAATCAGCAAACTGTTACAAGTTATTAATTCTAGTAACCTATATTTATGCACTTGACTGAATTATTAGTATGCATTCATATCTACAATCAACAACATTTTACTGTTCACATTTAGTTTGGCTCGAACGTGACCTAAATAGTGCATGCTTGCGCAAATGAAATGAAATTTATTGCCAAGTTCAAAAATACAAATATTATGTATAGATTATTGTATCTTAACCTAAATGTGAAACTAAACAGCATTCTTGCATTAGAAAGTCTAGGAGTGCCAACAGACGGTTGGGATCCAATTTTTTTACACTTACTGATAAAGAGGTTAGACGTCACAACGCATCGCTTATACGAGCAAACCCCAACGCAACCAAAAGAATTGCAACGCATAAAGGAATTTTAAATGTTTCTGGAAACGCGTTTTCAATCACTAAAAGCTCTGGGTGGTAAAGCGAAATCAAATGAAAACATTAATAAAAAGTCTAGCGCATCAGAACCGCTAGAAAACTAATTTTCGAAGAAATTGTTTTTAAGTGACAAAAAGTCTAGCGCATCAGAACCGCTAGAAAACTAATTTCGAAAAAATTGTCTTTAAGTGACAAAAAAATGTGGGAAGACGTTATACACTTTTTTGTACAACCATTCCTTATCCTAAGCAACAAAACTGAACTATAACACAATTGATGAAAATGTTCAGTGCTGGCAACACTTTCCCAAAGAAGCAGCAATAAGTTCACCTTAACAAGCTCATACTTAAATCAACTTATCCTTTGAATTTCGTGCTCATCGGAGGATTTCATCGAAAGTTTCAGCGGTTAAACGTTGTTTGAGGCTAACATCCTAAAAATGCTCAAAACTCGGAAAATTTAAAAATTGGTTTCTAATTTTTATCGCAAATGCTTTGCATATGAGTACGTAGTTTGAAGCATCTGTTGGTGCAATATTAACGAAAATGGCTAATGCTGGTTACACTGTGTCAGCAGCAAAGCAAAAATATACCAAATCTGCTTCACGTAAAGTTAAACCCAACCAGGAAATTTCGTTTCGATTGAATCACTGCGCTGGAAGTTAATTGGGTGAAAGAATTTTAGGCTTACCACCCTCAAAACTTTTCAAATTTTTCAAACGTTAATATTTGTCGTTAATTTTCATTGCAGGATCATTCTCAATTGCAAATCTAATGAAATAATCGCTCACTAAAGAAATTTCACAAAATTACAAAAATGGTAATAGCTGGCAGCCCTTTCATGATATTTGTACGAAATTCCTACGACATTTATTTCACATTAAGGCCCGTTTACTGCATGAACTTCGTTTTGATTTCTATACTGGACAGGAAATTATAGGGAAAAAAGCTTTATTTCGCTGAGCAAATTTGCAAGTTTTAGGAGACAAAAATCAACACAGCTGCCAGTCCTATACTAATTTTTCAAATGTTACGTAGAGTAACATCCAAGTACTGTGTGAATTTTCTTAAAATCTGTTGGCTGAGTTGGAAGTTATAGGCCAAAAACCGGTTTTTTTTCTCAGTTATTTTGCAAGATGGTACCACTGCCACGGGGTTGCCCGCTTTTCAAAGCTAGCTAATACCAACATGTCCTGTAAATTTCATTATGATTGGATAATCCAGTCGTCAGTTCTCGTGAACAGAACTTTCGAGTGCTAAAAATAGAGGTAATTTGGTGATGGGTTACCGTTCTTGTGCAAATCGGAATTTTAAAAATTTTTACCGTAACATGAAGGACTAACTATAAAATTTATCAAAAATTTGAAATTTTTGTCAAAAATCAAAAATTTTTGAGGAAGGTCAATGATTTGAAGGATTTTTTTTTCAGCAGCCTGCCACAGCTACAAGGTTACTCGCTTCATGTTGAAAATCTATATGTGCTTAACTTCAGTCAACATCTATACGCTCTGTAATTTTTACGATGATCCACTGTTTTTTTTTAGAAGTAATGACAAATCAAAATTTGAAAAAAATTCGTTGCCTGCACCTACGGCTCAAAATATCCAATTCATTATCATTGACAAGCTTAAAACATGATTAATTCTGATTGCCAATACTTTTCTTTCACAAAAATTTACACTGCTTGGAAATATATGAGTACCTCTAAATTCATTCTAATTTAGGATATCTGAATTTGCGAAAGTCAAGGACCTACCTACTATATACATCTACGTTCTCCGAAAATTTCAGCTCAATCGGATTGGCCACTCTAGAGATTCAAAAGATCATTTTGCTGATCTATATATATATATATATATATATATATATATATATATATATATATATATATATATATATATATATATATATATATATATATATATTTATATATTTCTTTATATATATATATATATATATTTCTTTATATATATATATATATATATATATATATATATATATATATATATATATATATATATATATATATATATATATATATAAATATATATATATATATATATATAAATATATATATATATATATATATATATATATATATATATATATATATATATATATATATATATATATATATATATATATATATATATATATATATATAAAGAAATATGCATTTTCGGCGAAACGAGTTGAATACTAATCTTCTTCGAACATTATTAATAATAGACACACGAAGCCGTCCACTTTAACAGCGTCGATATTGAATAATTGCATTTCTTGCAAGGGGAATCACCCATTATACTCTTGTAGGAAATTTTTACAATGCACAATTTTTACAATGGGATTTCATATCCAAAGTATGTATTAAATGAATAAGAAGCACAACCCTCTCTTACACATTGACCACAAAAGCATTCAAACTGCAACATATATAATAACATCTACAGAAAGCAGAAATATTGCGCTTACTATTGCTTCGATAAAAGCACAACAACCAAAATTTGAGGTAGGTTATGTTTTACTTAGCACAGCAATAGTAAAATTTACCAACGCTAAGGGAATGCCGAGCAATATTAGATTCTGGGTCACAAGTGAATTTCATTACTAAACGAGTCATCAAAAAACTTGGATTGTCAAGCTCATCACAACGAATAAAAATAGAAGGTATTGGCCAATCAGTTCAGAATGCACATCGAAGGGTCAATGTTTTAATGAGCTTAAAACATAACGCTGACTCCGCCAGAGTCAAAACTATTGTTCTTCCGCAAATAATTGCTAATCAGCCAATACAACAACTAAAAATTTCTGAGTAGAATATACCTGCTTCGAGCGGGGATATCAAGCGATTCTGGAGGATGGGCTGGAGTGGAATCAGTAAAGGGGCGCAATAGCTCTTAGCATCTACACTGACGGCTCTAAAACGGTTACCGGAGTGGGTGCTGCAACATTTTCTGCAGGTGCAACTATTAAAGCAGCCTTCAGCCTGTAGTATTTTTCAGGTGGAAGTTTTTGCAATACGTAGAGCCGCAGACCTAGCACACGCCAGAGATACCACAAGTGAGAAAATCAACATCTTTACAGACAGTCAAGCAGCGGTCAAAGCTCTGATGCCTTACATATCCAAATCGAAGTGTGTACTGGACTGTATTCAGGCCCTGAACAGACTGAGCAGCCACAGTAGAGTCCGAATTTTCTGGGGTCCTGGTCACAAAGTCATTGAAGGAAACGAGAGGGCGGATACGCTAGCCAAGCACGGAGCTAGCCTTCCCCTGTCAGGATCGGTTGACATTTTAACTCCAATCCAGACGGTCAAATACTCTATCGACTCGAATATGATGCAAGGTGCGATGTGCTGATGGCATGCAACTCAGACCTGCAAGCAAACCAAAATCATGTGGGGGTCAAACAATCACGCAGCGACTAAGTTCCTGCTCGATTTAACGCAGACTGATTGCATGCAGGTGGCTGGTCGGTGTCATAACTGGCCACTGTCTTATAGCAGCTCAGCCCATGAAAATGGGGCTCCTAACGAGCGACACCTGTAGGAAGTGTCAAGAGCCGGGAGTCTCTGAAATAATCCAACACCTTCTGTGCCACTGCCCTGCACTGGGGAAACCCAGGCAACTCTGCTTCGGTGAGCCCTGGCTGGTGGATTTATCACATGTGGCGGAGCAGAGGCTGAAGGACATACTTCAGTTCGCAAAAAAGTCCGGGGCCTTCGATGGTCGTTTGGACTGAACTTTCTCCGGGTCCATATATCTGGTATCGTTACGGACCAAATGAGTCTATGTGTGGCCATGTGCCAGCCAGTTGAATCTAACCTAACCTATACCTCAAAATATAGTTCTAGCTGATCCAAAGTTCGATTTACCGAGTAGTATTGATATACTACTAGGTGCGAAATTATGCCATAGTTTGTTGTGTTCTGAAAAAGTGAAGTTGAGTGATAAATTACCGATTTTAAATAATGCTGTACTTGGTTGGATTGTATCGGGAAAAATTGCGAGTGTAGAAATGTATAAGCCAGTTTGTGGAGTGCTTTGTTGATACGAAAACTTTGACATAAAAAAAAATTTGGAAAATGGAAGAAGTGGAAGCAAACATTAAAATCTTAACACCGGATCAAGAAAAATGTGAGCAACATTTCTATCAAACTCATGAAAGAGACGCATCAGGAAGATTTATCGTGCGTCTGCCTTTTAGAGACAATCCTGATCAACTTGGTTACTCTAAAGATTTTGCGCTTAGAAGATTTTTCTCAACCGAAAAAAACTTGCCTTACTGAAAGAGCAATACAAAAATTTTATGAATGAATACATTCATCTAGGGCATATGTCAGAAGTAAGGCCCGAAGTTACATCGGGCAGAAACTATTTTTTGCCACATCATGGTGTTGTAAAACCAGCCAGTTTAACCCCCAAATTAAGAGTTGTATTTAATGCTTCAGCCAAAACATCATCAAACGTTTCGTCGAATGATATTTTGTTTACGGGACCAACAATACAGGATGACTTATTTTCAATTTTATTGCGTTTCGACTACACAAATACGTTTTCTTGGCGGACATTGGGAAAATGTATCGCCTAATATTATTCAATAAAGAACATGGGCGATACCAGCTAATCTTGTGGAGAAGTGACCCTACACTTCCGGTGAAGACTTCTCAGCTGAATACCGTGACTTACGGAGCAACGCCAGCATCTTATTTGGCCACCAAGTACATACAAAGGTTGGCCCAATTGGAAGCGTCAAAACATCCACAAGAAGCAAAAGTAATGATTCATGAATTTTACGTGGATGATAATTTGACGGGCGCGGACAAATTGTCTACAGCTTTAAGCATTCAGCACCAGTTAATTACTTGCGAAAGGCGGTTTCAATTTGAGAAAATGGTGCTCAAATCATCCGACACTGTTGCAGAACATTCAAATAGAGCATAGAGCTATTCAACTTGATTTCGCGGACGAGACAGAAGAACAAGTAAAAACACTAGGGCTTGTATGGATCCCAAAAACGGACATATTTTCGATAAGAACGAACATTACTCCTGCTCGTCAATATACAAAAATAAACGTGTCGTCTGATACAGCCCTGCCGATGTATTGTCTCGAGGTTTAGCGCCAAACAAACTAAAGGAATCAACAATGTGGTTCTACAGTCCACACTTTCTTCATGGAGAATAATCAATCTGGCCACCACCTTTTCAACAAGGTAGAAAATGTGAGCTAGAAAGAGGACGAACAGTCTTAAATACAATGTGTCAGGGATACAGATCATGTGAATCTGTAAAGGTGCAGCAGGTGATATGGCTACAACTTCATCACTCTCAGAATCAAATATAGCAGAGGCAAATAAATCGCAAAGCTCGGCTCAGAATGATGATACAGTGCATTTTTTATGCAGAATAAATCATCGGAATTCATTCAGGTCACCTCAACGTATCACAACATATGTTTTGCGTTTCGTAAAAAAACTCAAAAGCAAATCCAGTAAAGGCTTGGGTTATGTAAGTTTTACAACGACCGAATTGCATAAGGCACTGCACGTTATCGTAAAATTAATGCAGGAACAAGAGGTCAGTGAAGAAATAAAGCAGTTGACGCTACACAAACACTAAAATGCTAATGACCGATGTCCAGATATAAAATAAGCATATGGGATCGCAGACGCTTTTGACAGTAACGAGGCAGCAATTTTGGCCAATTAAAGGAAAATCCATTGCACGCTCTATCGTACAGCACTGTGTACTCTCACATTACCCTTGGCGAGGGAAACGACCTAGTAAGACGTATATAGCAGTATTTTGTTGCTTTTCGACAAAAGCAGTTCATCTCGAGGTGGCGAGCAATCTGTCTACAGATGCTTTTATAGGGTGCTAGAAGCGATTTGTAAGTAGACGAAGAAATTGTAAAACGTTATCCTGCGATAACGCTACCGATTTCGTTGGCGCCAAGAATCAGCTCCTGAAGGATATTCTTTTCGGACATGTAGCTAAAGAAATGATCAACGAAAAATGCAGCGAAGAAGAGACATATTTCAAATTTATACCACCTCAAGCACCTCATTTCGGTGGTTTGTGGGAAGCTGCAGTGAAACCCGCGAAACATTTATTACAAAAATCGCTCGCTAATACTTCTCTCCCCTATGAAGAACTAGAGACGTTAGTCATCGAGATTGAAGCTATTCTAAACTCTAGGCCTATGACATGTTTGCCATTGGACCCAAATGACCCTACAGCAGCTCTTAAGCGATGCAACATTGTGGCAGATATTAAGGCTGAATTTTGGAAACGGTGGTCAAGAAAATATTTAAATAAGCTACAAAACCGATACAAGTGGAAGGTCGAGTGTAAGAATATCCAACCTGGTATGGTCAGTGGCGTGGCGTTCATGGAAGCAAGGGAAGCATTCCGGCTGACATAAATTCAAAATTTATTGTTATATTTTCAAAATCGTGAAATAATCGCGTATAAATATTTATTAAAAAAAAAGTCTAGCGCATCAGAACCGCTAGAAAACTAATTTTCGAAGAAATTGTCTTTGAGGGATTTCAAAATGTGTGAGGACGTTATTCACTTCTTTGTAGTATCATATCAACCAATTCTTACTCAAAAGAACAAATATCATTTTCTGACAGCATTTCCTGTAACACAAATGATGAAAATGTTCAGTGCTGGCAACATTTGCCCAACACAGCAGCAATAAATCTACCATAACATGCTCGTGCTTAATCAGCCTATCCTTTGAATTTCGTTTTCATCCAAGGACATCATCGAAAGTTTCAGCGATTAAACTATGTCTGGGGCTGCCATCCGAAAAACTTCCAAAACTCGGAAAATTTAAATATCGGTTGCTTATTTTACTGTAAATGCTTTGCTTATGAATACAAAATGGAAGCATATGTTGGTGCAATATTAACGAAATTGTCTGGTGCTGGCAATCATGTGCATTTCACGATTCACAGAATAAGATATGCAGTAAAATCCGCTTATCACATCAATTTCGTTTTGATTTCGTAACTGCATCGGAAGTTATAGGGAAAAAACCTTTATTTACCATTTGCAATCTTTAGGAGACAAAATTTAGCATAGCTGACGACCCTATACTAATATTTCAATCAAATTTCTATGAAATCTATCTTAGAGTAAGGTTCACCTACTGCGTGAATTTTGTTAAAATCAGGTGGCTAAATCGGAAGCTATAGGCGCGAAACTAGTTTTTTTTTCATTAAAAAAATGTGTTTTTACAATCTGTTTGGAAGCAATGAAGGTGTTGCTTCCTAGGAGAAGAGAGAGACTCAGAGCGCAGTTGCGAACGCATGACTACTTTGGGACTTATGTCTGAGTTCCCCTCACTAGTAGCAGGGTAAATTATTATTGCTATCATTTTGCTTTGCTTGTACAGGTTTTTTGTGAATGAAAAATGCTTGCTATGAGCGAATTTGAGATGCGAGATGTAGCAAGCGTTGCCAGACGCTGTGGATTCGATAAGTCGTTATTTTATGTGTTTTATTTATGATATATATTATGACATTATTTTTTGTATGTTCTATTTTGTATAGAAACTTTTATCAAGGTGTTTTCAATTGGCGAAAGCTTTTAGTCACTTGTAGTCTATAGGATTCGGTAATAATAATGCATGGTAGTAATAAGTGAAGCTGTAGACTAGAACTGTGTCGAATTGAATGTGTAAAATTGCATGATACTTTTGATTGATATTTGAAATAGTGAAAGGTTGAAATAGGTGAATGTGTTCATTTGTTCTGTGGGTCAAAATTTTAGAATTCGTCAACTTATTTAACTTTTATATATAAGTAATTGGATCTCGGTAATTTGCTGAAAAAAAGGACATCATCAACCAGGATCAATCAAAGCCAAATTCGTTATTTGTCTCTATAACAAAGAGATGTAGCTACCCGGCAGTTTGATCGCGATATTAAAAAATGAAAAACTCGGAACGGATTATCGGTTGTAATATTAAACAAAAATAATTTTGCTGGTCATTTGTGCTATGTTCAAGCAGATTTTGTAATATAAATAATGTTAAAACTGTGAACAGGCTTGGTACAATTGCATTGATCATTTCAATTCAGTCCTTTTACTTTCCCAGTTTGATTCCGGTGATTTGAAGAATTGCTGAGTAGTCAATATAAATATTCAGTAATATTGCCCACAGTAAGGAGAAATTGAGAAACAGTGAAGATTCTAATAAACAATGAGAATGTTGTCCCATTCTTTACAAGTGCTTATGTCGAAATAATTGGTAGCATAATCGTTAAAATAAAGTCAAGGTTCTAAGAAGTTTCAGATTTTGAAACCTTTTCAATTCTTCGAAGTTTGGCCACTTTCAAAAATATTATATTTTTAGTTCCGGGAATGTTATTATTTTACTGATAAATATTGATATGGTTTCTCATTGTGTAAAGGACTGTGAACTTTTACTTTCATAAGAATACAGAATGTCTACTCTCACGTCCCCGTTAGTAATTCCTGGGTGTTTTTATAGAGGGGTTCTACTACACGTAACGAATTTGCGGAAAGCGTAATCAACCATGGACATCAATTAATTGCTTCCCTTTGTTAACCACGCCACTGGATACGGTAGTCATTATCCATGATGACAGCACTCCACCTCAAAAGTGGCTCGTGGGAAGAATAGTACAAACGTTCAAGGGTAAAAACGGTTTCGTTCGAACAGTAGAGGTTAAAACAGCAGGAAACATTTTGAAAAGGCCCATACATAAAATTACACCTCTTCCTATTGAAATGCAGGACGAGCATGGAGGACTATGTGATGATGATAAACGCCAAAGCAATGTAATTGCTACTCAAGAGCGTTCTACCAGAATTCGAAAGGCCAGGTCACCGGAACGGTCAGAAACATCTCCAAAGAAGAGCTCGAGCCATTCGTTAAGTTTTATTGTTGTCACGCTACTCTGTCTTATGTGCGCAATTTTTCCATCGACCCCAAAAAATCAAAAAGGCGAAAGTGATACATACAATTGAGGAGCCTGATTTGGAGAATGCTTTATTTTCAAAAAAGCAAACAAGACGGGCCTTCAACATCGTCGGAAAGGTTGCCAATTCATTGTTTGGAGCTTTAGACTCGTCATATGCAAAACATATGAAAGGCACCATATTCAAAGCCATAGAAAACGAAGACTACCTCTTGCAGCTAGCTAAAAACTAAACATCGGTGATTGATTCTACTATGAATATAATGAAAAGAGGCCAGCAAGAAAGTGAGGTGAAACTCAAAGAATTTGGTAAATAAGTCGACGAGATACTTAATCGAATAAGAGATAATGGAGAGGAAGTTTATAGCATAAAAATACACCAGGTTATGACTTCCTTATCGATTCAAATGACTATGATGATCGCATCCAATTTACGTAAAACTCAATCCGCCATAATTGCCAGTTTAGCAGATACACATCATGGAACTACTAATCCGATGTTGTTTTCACCTCAGCAGCTTCAACGAGAAATAGCGACAATTAAGCTCCATTTACCAGAATCTACCCAATTAGCGATGATAAAAGATAATCTTACTCAATTATGTAAAATTATGACGGTAAAAAGCGAATTTGTAGAAGATGAACTCATTTTCGAAATCAAGTTTCCTCTTATGGATTACCATAAATTCAACGTTCTGAAAATGGTGAGAATTCCTACAGTCATCAAAAGAGTACGCATACTTATGTAAACGTGCAAGTCTTGTTTATTACAATGGGTCTCAAATCTGTTCATTTGAAGTAGAGCTTTTCGATAATGAGACCCGGAGAAGCTGTGTCCTCACCAGAATTAACGAACAATGGATACAATTACAATCCAGAAACCAGTAGCTGTTTGCAACAAAAACCTAATTTGCGGGAAGGAGGTGTCTCAGTTGATTTTAGACAGATCAGCTCTCCTAATGCCCGGTCCAGACGCTATGTTTTGTACAACGTTTTATCTGCACAGTCTTAAACGTTGCAGATAAAACGTTGCGTGTGGATAGGAAAACTGTGCAATTTTGAGAACTGCACGGAGACGGTACAGTTGCAGCGATAACTGAGCTGGTTAGGCATAATTATCCGTGAATTGTGCCAACAAGTCATTACGTGTGGACGATTAGCTACGTTTTTTTATTCATTTTTAGCAAATAGCACGACAATGTTCACGGGAGTTTCTGACTGAGTTTATTGCCTTGTACGAAAGTATTTTACACATACACATCTTCAAAAAAATCTGCGTACACCTTACTAGCAATATCTAAATCATGACAAAAGCCCACGAATCAATAAAGTGCCCTTGATTAAAATACTTTGATAAGAAAGGGTACACTGCTAGACATGCATAAATGCAGCTTTGATAAAAACATTCTTAGAATTAAAGAAGATATGGTGATTTTAATCTTCAGAAGTCTCTGATCCGCCCCAAAAAAGTCTGCGTACACATCACACTGTTTGGGGATTTACAGGATTTACAGTGCTGAGAAATTAAGGCTAGGGAATGCTTTTTACTTCCAGCACGATAATGACCCCAAACATACTGCTCACATAAATAAGCTTTGGTTGGTCTATAATGTCCCAAAATTATTGCACCCACCCCCTCAATCACCGGATTTAAGTCCCATTGAACATTTGTGGAATTGACTTGAGAGAAAAATTCGCCATCATCAAATTACAAGCAAAGAATCACTTAAAAATGTCATATTGAAGGAATGGAACAGTATAACGGCCGAAGAAACTACAAAGCTAGTTCACTCCATGCAAAATAGGCTAAAAGAGGTAATTTATAGGAAAGGGTTTGCAACAAACTATTAAGGTGATTAATCGGATAAGCCAATCAACGTGAATTAAAATTAGATGATTAAATTATTTCAGGCGTGCGCAGACTTTTTTGGATGTATTTTGATGGGCTTGTGCATAAACTTTTTTTTTTTTAATAATAACATCAACGAACGAGTAATGAGTTGTATCCTTAGTTACTATAGTGTTAACTGAAAGCAATAAACTTTAATTCTTAGTCATAAGCAATTGGAAATGTTATTTATATTAAAATATTTTTTTTCACCAACAAGTGTACGCAGACTTTTTTGAGCACGCGTACAAGTATTTTCTTTTGTGATGTTTCACTAATTCCAATAAATGAATGTTTGTGTCTATGTCCATTCTCAAGTAGTTCCGCCAATCATTAGGCTCATCACTTAATTCACGCAGTAATTTAGTGTGAGAAAAGTGTTGTCTTTTTAGAACCTCGACCGCTGTGAACGACGGGTTCTTTGGAGATGTTCCATTTGTTTCTTCTTCTTCACGAGGCAACATGCAAAAATTGACCAGAGTAGTACTTCCTCCATGGTGACGCCACTAAAACTGCGCTAAAATAAATACAGATTTGCATCATCTGGACGCTCTTTATTTTTGCAACGTTTTGACTGCGCAGATAAAACGTTTTGCAAAACCTAGCGTCTGGACCGGGCTTAACACTTCGAGCAGATTGCATCATCAGGCAGGAAACATATATTTTTCAAGAGCAGCGGATTTATACTAGCAAAGTTTTGTACTTCGTATTCAGGCGTCGCTAAGTTAGACGAAATTATGCAACCGAAGCAACTCAAAATGTTGATTACAAACAAGACTGTCTTTAATTTGCATGTAGACGAAATTCTCGAGCTCCAAAACCTTATTAAAACCCCACAGCTTGCTGAATTACCGAACAAATTTATGAACCACCGAATTCATCATCTAATGATTGGGTATGTAGCACTATCATTGAGCATCGTTCTGACAGAATGTCTTGTATGGAGAAATAATTCCAGACTCCTTCAGTGTAGGAAGAAGCCAACACCAAGTCCACAAATACGAAATATTCCAAATTTCGTGATTGACGTTTAAGGATTGAATTCTCATTCAACGAAGAGATTTTGTTTAAAATTAAGTTCACTTACACATTAAGTGGTTTGAATGTTTTCACTTCCAAATTTTTATTTTTTCAAAACTAAGGCACCAAAATTATCATAGCTGGCAGCTCCGACCGAATTTTTCAACCGTATTTCTACCAAACGTGGTTTAAAGTAAGGTCCAGCTAATGTATGAATTTCGTCAAAATTGAACGATTGAATCAGAATTTATAGGGCTAAAAGCAGTTATCTTTTTATTGATTTTTCAAGATGGCACCACTGGCACCGAATTGCCCGCATTTCATAATCACGGCTACCAGACCTGGCCCTATTTAAGAGCAATACATTCTGCAAATTTCTATTAATTTTGCAAATCGGATCGTTAGTTTCCGTGAACATAAGTTTTTGATGCTAAAAATATAGGTAATTTTAAACAAGGGTTACCAGGCGTGCCCGTTATACCATATCAAATTTTTTTTTGTCTATGTACACAAAGCACAAGATTTACATATGAGTGGCTTGTTTTGAAGAAGCGGCATTTTTTCAAGAGAGACGATGAATTGGAAGTTTTCACTTTCAGTGCCTGTCCTAGCTACAGGGTTGCTAGTACGCTCATTAAAAGCTACACAAATTCACAACTAAATAATACCAAAATGTCCTGAAAATTTCGTAATGATTGAATCGCCCTGTCAAAAGTTATCGCAATTTAAAAATTTTCGAATTTTCCCGTTCTTAGTTTAGGCACTCAACTCACACATGGGGTTAAAAAATTCCAATACATTATCCGATTCACATGTAAAATACGTTCAAAATTTAGTTTATTAACTTTGTTTTTGCACAAATTGTTTGTGTACGGAATAATAGGTATATTAAAAATATCACTAAAATGGCCGCTGGTGCCAAAGGGTTAAAAATTATTAACTGTTTGTGAGATTTGGCACTATTCTGCATATACAAAAATGTGTCCTGAAAATATCAGTTCAATCAGATGGCGCGTTCTTGAGATTTTTTCACTGAAATTTTTTGATGATATATATATATATATATATATATATATATATATATTTATATATATATATATATATATATATATATATATATATATATATATATATATATATATATATATATATATATATATATATATATATATATATATATATATATAGAAATATGAATTTTTGGCCAAAGTGATTTTAATACTAATGTTCTTCTTCGAACATTAGTAAAAAGTCAAGCGCATCAGAACCGCTAGAAAACAAATTTCCGAAGAAATTGTCTTTGAGTGACAAAAAAGTGTGGAAAGACGTAGTACACTATTTTGTACAATCATATCAACCATTCCTTATCCAAAGAAACAAAACTCAACTATAACACAAATGATGAAAATGTTCAGTGCTGGACACACTTTCCGAACGAAGCAGCAATAAGTTTGCCATTACAAGCTCATACTCAAATCAACTTATCCTTTGAATTTCGTTCTCATCGCAGGATTTCATCGAAAGTTTCAGCGGTTAAACGTTTTTTAGGCTCCCATCCGAAAAATGTTCCAAACTCGGAAAATTTAAAAATTGATTCCTTATTTTTATTGCAAATGCTTTGCATATGAGAACGTAATTTGAAGCATCTGTTGGTGCAATATTTACGGAAATGGCTAATGCTGTTTAGCCTGTGTCAGCAGCAAAGCAAAAGACGTACCAAATCTGCTTCACGTTAAGTTAAACCCAACCAGTAAATTTCGTTTCGATTGAATCACTGCGCTGGAAGGTATACGGGTGAAAAGAATTTTAGGGTTACCACCCTCAAAACTTTTCAAATTTTTAAAGCGTTAATATTTGAATTTGATCACGGTTCCCTTCTTGTCTATAAATCAGCATAGACAACGTATATCATTTCTACAGCTTATCGAAGCCGAGCATATTGAAACGGGAAACTCGATCGTTTTTGCGGAATCAGCCTCCGAAAGCAGAATCAAATTGGAATTGTTTTTGCGGGATGATTAAAATTGAACAACTTTTTATTAACATTAAAAATTTTAATCTACATTGAAAATTCTATTTTGACAAAGTGGTTTCGAAAGTATGCACTGCTTCTCATCAGACACCAGCACACAGTGCATACTTGACTGGCGTGACCACTTGCAGGTGGAAATAATTACATTTTTATTTATGCTAGTTGTGACAAATTTTAACATCTCCGACTTATATCCACGGATATAATTTTACTTAGTAAAGGTAATTGAATTTGATCACGGTTCCCTTCTTGTCTATAAATCAGCATAGACAACGAATATCATTTCTACAGCTTATCGAAGCCGAGCATATTGAAACGGGAAACTCGATCGTTTTTGCGGAATCAGCCTCCGAAAGCAAAACGATCGAGTTTCCCGTTTCAATATGCTCGGCTTCGATAAGCTGTAGAAATGATATTCGTTGTCTATGCTGATTTATAGACAAGAAGGGAACCGTGATCAAATTCAATTACCTGTACTAAGTAAAATTATATCCGTGGATATAAGTCGGAGATGTTAAAATTTGTCACAACTAGCATAAATAAAAATGTAATTATTTCCACCTGCAAGTGGTCACGCCAGTCAAGTATGCACTGTGTGCTGGTGTCTGATGAGAAGCAGTGCATACTTTCGAAACCACTTTGTCAAAATAGAATTTTCAATGTAGATGAAAATTTTTATTGTTAATAAAAAGTTGTTCAATTTTAATCATCCCGCAAAAACAATTCCAATTTGATTCTGCTCTCGGAGGATGATTCCGCAAAAACGATCGAGTTTCCCGTTTCAATATGCTTGGCTTCGATAAGCTGTAGAAATGATATACGTTGTCTATGCTGATTTATAGACAAGAAGGGAACCGTGATCAAATTCAATTACCTCTACTAAGTAAAATTATATCCGTGGATATAAGTCGGAGATGTTAAAATTTGTCACAACTAGCATAAATAAAAATGTAATTATTTCCACCTGCAAGTGGTCACGCTAGTCAAGTATGCACTGTGTGCTGGTGTCTGATGAGAAGCAGTGCATACTTTCGAAACCACTTTGTCAAAATAGAATTTTCAATGTAGATTAAAATTTTTAATGTTAATAAAAAGTTGTTCAATCTAAATCATCCCGCCAAAACAATTCCAATTCGTTAATATTTGTTGTTAAGTTTCATTGCAGGATCATTTTCATTTGCAAATCTAATGACATAATCGCTCAGTAAAGAAATTAAACAAAATTACAAAGATGGTCATAGCTGGCAGCCCTTTCACGATTTTTGTACGAAATTTCTACGACATTTGGTTCATATTAAGGTCCATTTACTGCGTGAACTTCGTTCTGATTTCTACACTGGACCGGAAGTTAAAGGGAAAAAAGCTTGATGTCATGAGCAAATTTGCAAGATTTAGGAGACCAAAATCACCATAGCTAGCAACTCTATTCTAATTTTTCAGCCAAATTTTCATCAAATGTTATCTGAAGTGAGATCCAAGTACTGTATGAATCTTGTCAAAATTTGATGGCTGAATCGGAAGTTGTAGGCCGAAAATCGGTTTTTTTTCTCAGTGATTTTTCAAGATGGTACCACTGGCACAGGGTTGCCCACATTTCAAAATCACTTCCATCAGATCTGGTCCTAACTTATACCAACATGTCTTGTGAATTTCATTATCCGGTCGTCAGTTCTCGTGAACAGAACTTTTGAGTGCAGAAAATACTGCCCTACTAAGCGCAAAAGCGGTATCTCAATGTAAGCAAGTTTCGAGATAATTGAAGTTATATAAAAGTAATTTTTTTTTTTGAATTTACAGATTGACTTTCTCTCTTTTTTAACGGAGTTTATACGTTATGTTGGGTATATTTTTTATTAGAATAGTTAAAATATCAAAAATGTATCTGGGTATACTTTATTCATGAGATACTGCTTAATCGCTTAGTAATTATAGAATTAAAATTTGAGTTACCGCTTTTTAATTAGTTCTTCTCGTACATGTCTGTATACAAAAATATATGTATTTGTTGTCGAATAAAAAACATATTGTTTTACAGAAAAAAACCAATCAATCTAAATTTATGAAGTCTTTTATTGTTTAAATATATAATGACATAAAAAAATATCTGAAGAGGAAACGTATTCTATGAAAACTAACTAGTCAAATGTAGGGAGTTCTTTCCAAAAGGACATTCTATTTTGAGGTATAATATTTTGGAAAGATTTCAAAATATTTTCTTTTTTGTTTTTAGAAATTCCGTTTGGTAAAGTTTTCTTCTTTGGTGGTGGCAAAACTTTAGTTTTCAAAATTTTTTTACCGATTATGCTCGCAGTGATGGGGTCTTTATCGAATCCAGTTCTGTAAGTCAAATTAAAACTGCCTCTATTGACTTCTACTTCGACCATTTCACTAATATATGGACGCGGGTTAATTCGAGACAGTTTGTACTGTGTCGTGTAGTCTTTCCAGTCATAAAAATCTTGTAGGGTCATCTCTTTAGGCTTTACGTTTTTTCCTGCAGCACTAACTGCGTGAGAAAAATCTGCAAAATCGTAAATTTTGTTTTTCATCCGTTTCATTGACAACTCCACCCTATGGTGGAAGCTGTCAGCTGACATGAAGGTGTGACCTGGTTCGAAGTATTTTATAACAATCTTTTCGACATTGATGTCATTTGAATTGATAACGTAAATTAGGAAAGAAAAAAATGTCCAATTTTTGTTTTGTGATGAACAATTGTCAACCCACAGTATGATATTTTTTTTTATCTCGGTGATATATAAAGAAATGGTAGTATGCACTTATAATTTCGTCTTTTGAACGTCCAAACAACCTTTCGTACCATAGTACAGGAAAAACACACAAGCCTTTTCGGCCTTGACCCGTAGGCACGAAACTTTCGTTGTAAACCGCAATCCTGTGGGTAAAAATAGTCGTTTTAAACATATCGATCCTCGGCAGCATGATAACTTTTTGTAAGTCGGCAGAGTATACAACAATATCAGTCTTATTTATTTCACTGTCCAACTTATACTGCTCTCTTGACATGTTTGCCCGTTCGTTATGATTTACCCACTTGGTGCATCCTAAACAATCTTCTTGAAGATTTTCTTTGGTATGTGTGTTATTGTGCAGACGGAATTCTTCACACTCCCCACACTCTTCGTGACCGAGTTTTACAAAAGAAATATTTAATTCTCGGATCACTTATCGGTATTTGTCGGCCGGAATTACATGCTCGCCGAGTAATGCCAAATGAAGACAAGGTGAGTGTGTAAACGGTCTCCTTGTCTAGTCTCGGCTGTGTTTTTCATGGCAAGCACGCGTGTGTAAATGGTTTGCTCGTCGGCTCTTGTTTGTTTTACGAAGGGATAATGATCCTTTTACTGCTGTGCCTGAGTGTTTATGACCGTCTCGTCCGAGTTCGAAGCCGCTGGAAGCGAAGTCGGTTTTATGCATCAAGTCAAAGGGATTCGAGAGGGTAGCATGTGCTCATTTAAATTTTCGAATTTTTCGCCGGGACTTCAAACATGTGTTTGCGTGTCCCAGATTGAAATAACTCAACGCACACCAGGCAGTTGCAATAGCCACAGCCCGTACCTCAGTCATCGTTCACTGAACTGAACAAAACAGCTCACAACTGTCGAAAGATGCAAAGTGCAATATCCTAAGTAAACAATTCACTCTATGAAAGGTGCATGGTGTATGGTCCGTGTTGTACGGTGCAATATTCTAAGTAAACAATACACCCTATGTCTTGTTGAGTCTCGTCCAATGTCTTGTTGAGTCTTGTTTACTCTTGTACCCGAGACGCTCGTTCCAATGTATAAATCGGGCATTAAGCCGGAATTACATGCTCGCCGAGTAATGCCAAATGAAGACAAGGTGAGTGTGTAAACGCTCTCCTTGTCTAGTCTCGGCTGTGTTTTTCATGGCAAGCACGCGTGTGTAAATGGTTTGCTCGTCGGCTCTTGTTTGTTTTACGAAGGGATAATGATCCTTTTACTGCTGTGCCTGAGTGTTTATGACCGTCTCGTCCAAGTTCGAAGCCGCTGGAAGCGAAGTCGGTTTTATGCATCAAGTCAAAGGGATTCGAGAGGGTAGCATGTGCTCATTTAAATTTTCGAATTTTTCGCCGGGACTTCAAACATGTGTTTGGGTGTCCCAGATTGAAATATCTCAACGCACACCAGGCAGTTGCAATAGCCACAGCCCGTACCTCAGTCATCGTTCACTGAACTGAACAAAACAGCTCACAACTGTCGAAAGATGCAAAGTGCAATATCCTAAGTAAACAATTCACCCTATGAAAGGTGCATGGTGTATAGTCCGTGTTGTACGGTGCAATATCCTAAGTAAACAATACACCCTATGTCTTGTTGAGTCTCGTCCAATGTCTTGTTGAGTCTTGTTTACTCTTGTACCCAAGACGCTCGTTCCAATGTATAAATCGGGCATTAGATGTTCTGTGAGAGGGTTTTTTTTCGCGAAAGTCTTTGTGCATGGCATTGATTGTCAAATCACTGGGCAAATATAAGCGATTAGGGGCGTGTTCGCGTCTATAATGAGAAATGCTGGGCTCGAAGCTCATTATATGTTTCTTAATAGGAGTTGAGTCAATTTTATTGTGAGGAGTAGCTCCCAGTCTCTTGTCTGTTGGCGGCGTAATAGAGCCTTTGAAACTGGCCAAAGCAGTATGTAAAGGTTTGTCATTAGATGGTTTGTAGCCCAACGTTGTACCAGTACCGTCTTTAAGCAAATAATGGTTGCTTGTGTTTTTTCTATAGTCCTCTGCTACAGGCTTTGTTATTGTTCTTTGTTTCACAAGTTTTGCTGAAGTGTGATGAAGCATGAAAGCTTTCCGCTCTTTCTCACTTACACTCCAGAAGCTTGTTACGGAACAGCGTTGCCACCGCCACGCGCACACACAACTACAAATATTGCGAATGCAATGCTGCATTCGATAGTCAAGTGCATTGCATAGCCATCCACAAACAGGCTATGTATATGCGTCTGATTGTCGAATATTGCGTTGCATTGCATTGGGTTCACTGGCCTGATCGCAGCTGATTTGCAATGAAACTTGGATCAGCTGCGTTATCAAGCCAATGAAACTGATAATGTTGGGTGTTGACTGCGTGTGTGGTGCAACAGATGGAAAGCTGATAACGGCTGTCGGTAACGGTACGTGGCGGATCGCTGAGCGATCGATTTGAGATGCTGACTGATGAGCAGTCAGGTTTCAGATTTGATTCGCGGCGGCAGCGGCGGCTGCCGCCGTAGGAATTCTGCCGTGAGAATTTTCTTAAGAATTTTCTACGAACCAACAAGTGGGATTTTAGCTCTGAACCGGGGGAGACGGTTTTTTTTGGAGCAGCAGCCAGCGGTAGCCACGGTCGTGTGAAATTCTATTTTGGGACACCATTTTTGGACAAAAAGCTGCAATCGTAGGCATTTTGATGTAGTACGCATCATATTTTTATTGTTGAAAGTTTCGTGATTTTGGTTGCGATTTTCGGATAATGGAAATTTCACTTTGGAACGCAAAGTATAATCTTGAAAAATAATCACCTCATCGAAAAAGTTCAAAACGGAAGACTAAAAGAAGTCGAGGTGGTGTTAGTGAAAGGGAATCAAAATAACGTTTGAAATCGAAATTAAACACGGGACTCAATGAACAATAAGTGAACACATGCATTTAATTCGGAATAATTTCGTGAAATTGTTAACTAATAATAATAAAAAAAACGTTTAAAAAGCTTGGATAGGGAGCCTTATGCTGGCGCAGTGTTAAGTCTCAATTGTTTCACTTTGTGATAAGCGGGCTCGCATTTGAAATGTGGATCTCTTTGGAAATGTTTCGTATTTCGAAGATTTCGACCGGCGGGGTCGTCAAGTCGACACCAAATGTTGTGCTAGACACCGACTATAATATCAATAAAAAAAGAGTGTTTTGAACGCAAATGATTTCATGTTGAAGGGAAAACTTAGTAAATTGCGTGCACAGTGAACATTTACCAAATAAAAAAAAAACAGATATAAATGAGGCATAATCGAGTGTTTAATGAATTTTAGTCAAGTGTCTGAATTCCCAAAACTGTGAAATACTGCATATAATTGAAGCCAACAATTCGTGAATTACGAAGTTTAATTGAAGAAAAGTTATTGAACTGGTTTATCTGAGGAATTTTTTTTTATTATCAAAAGAATTGTATAAGAAGAGCGAAGAGTGGTATAGACGGGCACATACGAAACTACAAATATGAGACGCTGCTGGACAGGAACGATTCCAGACAATAATCAGTACATATTATCGTGGAACGCATGGGGCCATAATCGTTTACGATCGAACGTGATGTTAGGATTCTTTAAACAGATGATGTTGAGTTTTGTTGAAAAAAAAATGCCGGAGACATGTTTTCTGAACTTGGGAATTTAATATTAAATAAAAATTGAAATTTATAATTTAAAATTCGAAATTAAAATCAGTTTCAGTGGATCCCGTACCACGGTCGACCGTCGTCTGGACTCCCTGGTAAGTGATCGTTTATTTTGTTTTTAAATTTTTTTATTGAATTTTTTTATATTTCATTTATTGTATGATTTGATGGATGGTTAAGTTTTATCTAGCTACTTATATTTATATTTATTATAATTTTCATTTTGTAATTTTTTAATATCTAATTCTTGATTATTGTTTGGTTTATTTTTTTCTTTCTTGGTGAATGTCATTCATATTTAGTTTATTTTATTTTTGTTTTGAATACATTTGTTTTACGGCGATAAATTTTTGCGTTGTTCTTTTTATTAATTGAAATGAATTTTGGAACTCCAATGGCTTGCTAATTCCAAGCTTATAGGTTCAGTGGAGCCATGTGTGGGCTCCCTTTTTCCTTTTCCCGATTGGTTTTTCCTTATGTTGTGTTTTCGTTTTATTTTTTTTTTATGCGTGACACAGCTAGGGCTTGGCCTGTCCTTCATACCCACGACACCGGTGACTAGCCGGCAACATTAGTCACGCGAGGGTAGCAGGTCAAGCTACATTTTCTGTTGTGGTGGCGGCTGTTCACAGCTGTTCCGCAACAAGCTTTCGTTTATAATTTTTCGCTGATCTTCAGCTATATTTTGGGTACATAGTCTTTTGCAGGAAGCTGGACAGGGTGGTTTTACGCCATGTTTATCTCTTATCTCATTTATTTTTGTTTCTGCTCTAACCTTGAGTGGTTGGTCGTATTTTTTTCTGTTCCTAATTGTACCTGCTTTAGTACAAATTGAAGGATCATTTGTATTATCGTCTGCTATCACATTTTGTGACAGATTCTCGGGTTCTTCGAGATTAATGTTTCTTATAGCTTCGTTTCGTCGAGATGAAGTCTCAACTGATTTAACACGCATCAAAATTGAACTATTTGTAAGATTCTCAAAAGTATGAATCAAGTTTTTGGAAATACTTTTTGTTAAATCATTATGTTCAATCATCGGCACAGATGTTGATGTAATAAAAGAGTTCATGACTGTGTTGCTCCCGGTTTTTGTGTTCTGATTGTCTAGATCCTGATTGAAATATTCAGCTTTTGATGTAGATGGGCCAGGTGAAAAGTTTAAATCTTCCGAGTCGAAATAGTTTGAAACTTGATTATTCCGAGCCAGTGATTGATCTGCGCTGTCGTATTTTGAAAAAAGAAGATCATCCTCTGATTCACTACTACAGAAAAAGTCGGGATCGATGTCAGTATTACGTTGTAGTTGTTTCGATTCCTTGAACCTTTCTCTCAATTGCTTATTTTTTTGCGCTTGCAGCATCATCATTTTCATATTTCTTTGTGACATGGTTTATCTGAACTAATATTCAAAACGAACTTAGGTTACTTTTATGAAAATGATCATGCAAAATTATATTTTAATAGGACTTACCTGATTGTCAAAACTAGAAATTAAACTACTAAGCACATTAATTCACAGGATTTTTACTAATTTAACACAGTGATTACTAGAATATCACTTCTTTGCAACAAAAACAAAGAACTAATGACACGAACGAGCAAATAAATCACTGTAAACCGTATTAACTGTATTGAAACCATTTGTGGGTCACCTGAGGACAGGTAATACTAAGCGTTCAGTCAGTATTCGCTTCACGCGTCATACTTGCCGCTTATTGGCTTAGAAAAATTGCTGTCGTTTGTTTCGAGATTTCGCGGTATTCAAATATACGGCTGGTTGCCTACGTAATATGGATATACCGCTAATTCCCTTAGTGATTCAAGGTAAAACTGAGGTAGGGAAAACTTTCTTAAGGTTTTTTCCATATGTTTTAAACAAGATACCGTTATAAGACTTAGTTCATTAGATGCGTATGGTTTTAAGCTATCCAATGCTACAAAAATCAGCTTTTCGATTTTTTTTTGAGATACCGCTTTTGCGCTTAGTAGGGCAGAATAGAGGTAATTTGGTGATGGGTTGCCGTTCTTGTGCAAATCGGAATTTTGAAAATTTCAATTTGACACGATGGACAAAGGTTAAGGTTTATCAATGATTTGATTTGTTTGTCAAAAATCAAAAATTTTTCAGGAAGGTCAACGATTTGAAGGTTTTTTTCAGGGGCCTGCTGTAGCTACAGAGTTACTCGCACTATCTTGAAAATCCACGTGTGCTAAATTTTCATCAATACGCTCTGCAAATTTCACGATGATCCATTGTTTTTCTTAGAAGTAATGACAAATCAAAATTTGAAAAAAAATCCTTGCCTACTTTTAGGCATGCTGCACCCACACAGGGCTCAAAATATCCAATTCTTTATCATACACATGCTTAAAACACAATAAGTTTTCATTTCCAAACATTTATTTTAACAAAAATGTACAGTACTTGGAAATATAGGAGTTCCTGAAAATTCACTAAAACGCTCGCCGCCGCCAAAAGGTTAAGGATATCTGAATTTATTTATTTATTTATTTGTTTAACCAAAACAAGGTAACAAAACAGTAACAAATGTAAACTTAAACTTAAACTGTTTTCCTTAACCTAAATTACAATAACATTTCTAAGTGTCAGTAGACTTTATTGTCTGGTAGTTAATTCAATATGGTAAGAGAAATAGTTTGGATTAAGAATTTAAAGCAGTATATAATTTTTTTTTGAATAAAGGTTTAGAGATAGAAGAGGAATAGTACTCCGAAACATTGTTAAATATTTTGCAGCATCTATTTATCGGCTCCCTGTCTCCATAGATAGTGTGATGTTGATGCTCATTGAGGAGACGTGTGTGCCTAGTTTGTCTTACAGGATTATTGAAAGTGATTTTATTACTAAGATATTCTACGTTAACCAAACCTCTAATAACATCGAAGACGAAGCGTGAGGATAGTACCGCTCTCCTTGAAGAAAATGGTGCCAGATTTAAGAGTTTAAGTCTGTAACTATAAGTTGGAAGACTTTCGAAATTATGTGGATTATAGAGATCTCTCAAGGCAAAAAGCACGAACTGCTTTTGGACAGATTCCAGTTTATTGCTATGGATATCGAAAAAATGATTCCAGACGATGCAAGCATATTCGAGTAGAGGGCGAACTAAAGACATAAACAGAGACCTTTTAACCCATACGTTCTTAAATTCTTTCGCACTTCTTTTGATGAATCCTAGCTGCTTGCTAGCTCTAGCAAGAACTCTGTCATACTGAAGATTGAAACGCAGCTTTTTATCCAGGATGACACCGAGATCCACGACACTATCAACATTTTTCAGGAGCTGATTATTCAGGTGATATTCGAAATTAAGAGTAGAGGTCTTGCGGGAAAAACTTAAGGGAGATAATTTGTGGAGTGGTCCATCCGATTGAGCTCAAATTTTGGGAGCATAGATGTATATAGTGAGTAGTTCTATAATTTGCTAGAATTCAAATATATTTAATCTTTTAAGGCACTCCTATATTTAAATTTAACACACATGGATTTAACACACAGGGTTTTTCTAGACTGTGCGGGCAACTTTGTAGCTACAGCAGGCTCCTGAAAAAAAATACTCACATCATCGACCCTCCTGGAAATTTGTTGATGTTTTTTTGATGTAAATTTAAATTATTGATAAATTTTGACTTTTGTCCACCAAGTCAAATAAAAATTTTCAAAATTGCGCTGTAGACAAGAACGTATTTTTATTTTGGTATTTTCAGCATTCAAAGCTTCTGTTTACGAAAGCTGATGACTGGATAATGCGATCAATATGAAATTTACAGGAAATGTTGGAATTAGCTAGGACAAAGTGTGATACAAAGTGATTTTGATATACGGGCAATACTGTGGCAGTGGTGCTATTTTATCCTTAAGGCCCCCACTCACGAGCAGTCCATCAGTCCATATGGCCTGAGGCCAGGCCAAAATCTCAAATTCAGCATAATGGATAGTGGTGGCCATGATTTTGTTTTGGAAGTTATCGAATAATATAGGTCACATAAATGTATATTATATTATTTGACCTAAAGACTTCTGATCCATTGATAGGTTTAAAATATTTTTTTCTTCAAGTTTTTCTTCATTTTTTTTTTTTCTAAATTAATGACAGAAAATGAAATGGACTGACTGGATTGAGGCTCTATCGTGAGTGGCGAGCTAAATTGGACTTTAACCAAACGGACTCAAGCCAAATGGACTCAGGCCATTTGGACTGCTCGTGAGTGGGGGCCTTTAGGTTCCGATTTCGCCACCAGATTTAAACAAAATGAACGCAGTAGATGAACCTTACTCTAAAACAGATAATATAGAAATTTTTTTGAAAAATTAGAATAGGTTTGCCAGCTTTGGCAATTTTTGTCTCCTAAAAATTGTAAATTTACCCAGGAAAATAAAGAATTTTTCCCTATAACTTCCGATGCAGTCGCGAAATCATAACTTAATTCATGTGATAAGCGGATCTTGCTGTATTTCTAATTCTGTAAGAATTTCGTTGAAAAATCATGAAATGGTTGTCCGCTATTATGAATTTCGTAAATTATTGACATTTCTTTATCGAGCGATGTTGTCATTAAATTTCCGAATGACAATGATTCTGCGATGACAGTTAGCAACGAATATTTAGGATTCGAAAATTTGATAAGTTTTGAGGATGGTTACCATAAAATTCTATTCACTCCTATAACTTCTAGCGCAGCCATTCAATCGAAACGAAATTCACAGGGTGGATTTAACTTAACCTTAAGCAGCTATGGTGCTAATGCATGATTGCCAGCACCAGACAATTTCGTAAATATTGCACTAACATATCGGATGGCAGCCCCAGACATAGTTTAATCCCTGAAACTTTCGATGATATCCTTGGATGAAAACGAAATTCAAAGGATAGGTTGATTAACCACGAGCATGTTATGGTAGACTTATTGCTGCTGTGTTGGACAAATGTTGCCAGCACTGAATATTTTCATCATTTTAGCCCAGTCAAATTAGTACATAACCTCGGAATGAGCGATAATGAGCTGAATTTTCGTATATGCCTTCATTTTGGATTTCTCAAAGTTGACTCGAAAGTCTCATAAAATCTCGTTTCAGCGTCCTAAGTTATTCTATGTCAAATGTGGGAAAAAACAGTCTGTTGAGATTATCTAGGTTTTTAATTATTTGTATTATTTATCAGTCAATACATTGCATTGAATAACATTTATCTATATTGTGTAAAAAAAAATCATTAAATAATATACTTTTTTTACATGTAAATTTATTGAAAGTAGATTTTAAATAGAAAAATAATTTAGTGTTTTATCTTTCAAATGTGTATGTTTTTAGATATAAGATAATATGTTATACTTATTATATCTAACCTCTAACCATCGCCTCTAACTATCGCCCTATCTCCATTCTTCCTTGTTTACAATCGCATCTATGATTCCCTCTTTTGTGTTTTTGCAGCGCAACAACATGGTTTTGTAAAAAACCGGACCACCTCTACGAACCTTCTTGAGTTTATTCATGTAGTCGCTTCTGCAATTGACAGCAATAATCAAGTTGATGTCATATATACTGATTTTGCCAAAGCTTTTGATACTGTCAAGCATAAGCTGCTTCTAATCAAACTGAAGCATTATGGCATTCGTGAACCTTTGCTTTCCTGGATCTCTTCATTTTTAACTGATCGCATTTGTATTGTCTCCCTCTTTGGCTTCTCGTCCTCACCTTTCTTCCCTTCTTCTGGTGTTCCTCAAGGTTCCATCTTAGGACCACTTTTGTTCAATCTATTTATCAATGACCTTCCCACGGTTTTTAAGTCTTCATGTCTTCCATATGCAGATGATTTAAAAATCTTCCGAGTAATCAAAAATACTGATGACTCTCTGCATCATCAGGATGATATGCTTACTCTCTCTGGTTGGTGTAACATTAACTGTTTGTCCCTTAATGTTTCCAAGTGTTTTTATGTCTCTTTCTCATAAGCTTCACACTTATGTTTTTCCTTATGCTATTGATGGTACTATCCTTTCTTGTGTCGATCATTTCTGAAATCTTGGGGTCACATTTGATCGCAAACTGAAATTCGACGTTCATGTCCTTACTATCACTAGAAAAGCTTCTCAAATTGCTGGCTTCGTGGTTCGTTCCTGCCACAATTCATTTAGTATTTCTACTTGTGTCCATCTGTTTATTACCCTTGTCCGTTCTGCACTTGAATACTGCAGTCAAGTGTGGTGTCCTCGTTTCAAATACCTCGCTGACGCTGTTGAATCAGTTCAGCGCAGGTTTACACGTACTTTACTTTTTATATAAAGTCTGCCGTATTTACCATAATTACCACTTACCATTCTTAACATTCCTCTCCTTGAGCAGCGCAGAGTTTACTTGGATGAGTGTTTCCTGTTCAAAATCTGTCGCGGCTACCTTTCTTCCGCATTAGCATTTTCGTTCATTGAGCGGGACTCCGTAAGGCCAATCAGGTCTTCTATTTTATTTGTAAGTGCCGTATGCTCGTACTGACACTTTCTTCTACTTTCCCGTTTTGCGACTCTTACGCACTCACAATAGTCTTCAACTTGGTCCTCTTCCACAATCTACTGCCATTTTCAAAAATATGGTTCGTAGTAAAATTTTCCATCCTATTTAATTAGTTTCATTTTCTATTCTTGTTTATAATTGATTCTTTCTTTTCTATTTTCGTCTACTAAATTTTACTTTCTTACTTATTACTTGAATTTTTTGTATATTTTTATTTTTATATATAGTTATAAATTTTTCTAATTAGTTTTATTTTCTATTTTCTTAATTTTCTTCTTCTTTATTTCTACTTAATGTTACTTTATTTATTTAACCACTTTTATTATTTGTTGTTTTACATACTTATATTTATATTTACTCATTTACTTACTATTTTTTATAAGTTCGATTTATTGTAGAATTTTATTTAATAATTTTTGCAAAAAATTAAGGTAGCAAAATAAATTTTGAACGTGTTTTAAATGTGAATCGGATAATGTTTTAGAATTTTTAATGTCATGTGTGTGGTAGGTGCCTAAAAAGAGAACGGGAAAATTTGAAAATTTTTAAATTGCGATAACTTTTGACAAAGCTATATTCAATCGCTTATAAACATTCAGAACATATTGGTTTTCTTTAGTTCTTAATTTGCGTAGCTTCTATTCATGTTGACAACCCTGTAGCTAGGGCAGGCGCTGAAAGTGAAAACCTTCAAATCATCGACTTTCCTGAAAAAATGTCGTTTCTTGAAAAAACAGCCTCTCATATATAAACCTCATGCTTTATCTACATAGTCAAAGTAAAAAATTTGAAGTTAAACAACGGCCACGCCTGGTAGCCCTTTCCCAATTAGCTTATATTTTTAGCATCAAAAACTTCTGTTTACGGAAACTCACGATCTGATAATCAGAATTAATTGAATTTTGCAGAATGTATTGCCCTTAAGTAGAATGATAGAAGTGATTTACAAAGGCGAGCAATATTGCGTCAGTGGTGCCATTTTGAAAAATCACTAAGAAAAATAACTGCTTTTGGCTCTATAAATTCTGATTCAGTCATTGGATTTTGATAAAATTCACACAGTAGCTGAACCTTACTTTAAGCCACGTTTGGTAGAAATTTTATTAGAAAGTTCGATGGTAATTTTGGTGTCTTAAATTTTGAAAATTCCTGAGGAAAATAAAGCTCTTCGCCCTATAGCTTCCAGTACAGTCATTGAATCATTACGAAATTTAAATCGAAAATTAAACTTTTTGTAGGCAGTATTCAGTAGAAATTGAATTCTAAAATAATGAAAGGGCTGCCAACTATGGTTGTTTTTGTATTTTTTTTGGCATTCCTTTAGTAAGCGATTTTAGCATAGAACTTTCAAATTGTGGTGATCTTACAGTGAAAATAAACACCAAATATTAAGATCTAGAAAATTTGAAAGCTTTTGCGAATGGTAGCCCTAAATTTCTTGGCATACCTATAACTTCCAATGCAGTCATCGGATCAATACGAAATTTGCAGAGCAGGTTAACTTCAATGTAAGGCAGATGTGACATATTTTTTGTTTCGGTACTGGCAAAGGGCTGCCAGCACTAGGCCTTTTTGTTATTTTCGTTCCAATAAATGTTTGCATTAAGTATTTTCATCGCAAACATTTGCAATGAAACGAAGTAAACAATGTTTAAATTTTCTAAGATCTGCACATTTTTCGGATGACAAGCCCAAACACCTTTTTTTCGTTGTAAACACCTTTCTACCGCCAAAATTAAAATAAGCTAAGATTCTATTATTACTTAGGGTATATTAGTTTTAAGTAGGAAAAAGTAGTGGTAGATTACACTCACAAAATCTGCACAAATTCTCTACTGTTCTTCGAACATTAGTGTTTCTAGCGACTCTGATGCGCTAGGGTTTTTTGAACATAATCTACTTTCAATAAATTTACATACACAATAAGTATTTCATTTCATTAGTTTTTAATTACATAAAGAAGGTAAGTATAATTAAATGAATATATTAAAAATAAGTAAAACTTTATTAAATACAATGTATGAACTGATGTATATGTAATGCTAATAATTCAATGGCTGAGTGATGCGCGCTCACTGCCCTTAATTGCAAAAACGGTTCAGATAAAATTTGATAAACGGTTCAGATAATGTTAGTATCATTGGAGCAATTGAAACCAAGATGATCGCAAAAAACTGTTTTTTCCTCACATTTGATCTTGAATAATTTACGACACAGACACGAGATTTTCTGAGGCTTTTGAGAAAACTTTTACAGCACTAAAACAAAGGTGCATACGAAAATTCAGCTTATTATATCTCATTCCGAGGTTGACCCCTTTTTTATGCTAAAATGACTTAGCTATTTGTGTTATAGGGAATGCTGTCAGAAAATAATATTTGTTCCTTTGAGTAAGAAATGGGTGATATGATACTACCAAGAAGTGTATAGCGTTTTCACACATTTTTAAGTCTTTCAAAGATAATTTCTTCGAAAATTAGTTTTCTAGCGATTCTGACGCGCTAGATTTTTTCAGACTAAAGTGAGTGGCGGCAAACAGCTGTCCGTAACAAGTGCGCAATATATGACGTAAAATCTAGAATTACATCATATAGCGGTCAAATTTGTGGAGCCAATCGTAATTACTATATAATAGTAATATAAACTTGAGTAGCCTAGTGGGTAGAACAGTGGCTTATTGTGTGTGGTGGTCCTGGTTCAGATTCAGATCCGGACGAGGGACAAGCACTAAGCTTTGAGTTCACCTTGCTCTGAATAGGTATCTGATTTATCACGGGTAAAATAAGTCGTGGAACTAATCACTCTACACTCGTATTCAGATTGATTGCAAATTTAAGACAAAGCTCTCTACTAGCTTACAATCTCTAGACCCGCACGAGGATTATCGTGGGATAACTTTACGACAAGAAAAGGAAGGCTTGTTTTTCGCTCATACAAATTTATATTTGTCTTTGAATTACAAACGATATAATGCTATATTATGATATAATAAGATTTACATGAACCTCACAATTTGAAGTAATAGAGAGTGTGCAAGGAAAGAGGCTATAAAACAAAGTGCACAGTTGTGAGAAAGGCAATAAATTTTTTGAAAAATATTTTCAAAAAACACACCGCAAAATCAAGCTGGCTTAAGCATAAAAATATATTCGGACTTTAATTTAATTCAATTGAAGTTACACTTTACAAGATATTTTGTTGTATCACCAAAGTTCGTCCTAGAAACTAAATATATTTATATTACTTCAATGAGATCGATATTTCGCGAGTAACACATATTTTTCACTTTATGTATGTTTAAAAAGAAGAAAAAAGCATATTAGCATCGAAATATCGATGTCGGTCAAGAAATGGAAATAAATCTAACTATTAAAGGGAGAGCAATGACTGCAAGATTTCTTTTATTTTAAAAGTTAGAACAATCAAATCAGGTTAATTCAGTCATATTTTACCTTAAGTGCTGGCTCATCAGTTTCCTTCACAAACGTTTCAAACAATGGAACATACTTAAAAATTGTCAGCCAAAAGTTAGGTATTCCCTTTGCGTTGGCGTCAAATGTGGGTCCAGAGTGATCATTCGACAGAGGAAACTCATTTAGGATGGAGCGCGCATAGTCAAGCGTATATTCAACGTCTGGGAAGTTACACTCCTCATCGTTGGGTTCGTAATCACCACTGTAATTGAAATGGATCAGGTTTCGAATATTATTTTTCACTTGGAACAAACTTAATTATTTCGAAACGTTTCTTGAAAATTTCACGATGTTTTTCTTCGAATTGTCGTTCCAATTCATAAACTTTTTTGTGAAAGTCAGCATCGAGGCGTGTAGTGACAAGCTGCAGCTTTCTTAGAGCACGAACCTTTTTCTTTATTGGCATAGGAAGTGAGGCCATAATTTTCTAAAAGAATATATAAAGATGGCGATTAGTTACTAAATGTACAATAATTCTAATCAGTTTATTTATTTCAACGTTAGTTGTCACCGACAAAAACCACTGAGTTTCCGATTATCAGTTTTGAGCTCGCTGACTAGCCTAAAGCGAGAGATTTCGCAAATACTCAAACAGCCACCACAATGGAATGTGTAAACTTACCGAAACTATCCATAATCCAATCAAACTTTTTTATTGTAGATAATGTTTTCGGGATTATTGGGTAAAGTGAATGGTACGCAATATTTTCAGAGGATCAAAAATATGTAGTAAATAATAAAACTATTGAGAAAACAGAAAACTTTATTCAAAGTTAAATTAATTTGAATAATTAAATTACTAGCTACTCACTTAAGTCTAGCACGTCAAAGGACTCAATTAGATATTCTGAATCTAAAAAGGTAGTTCAATCGAAGAAAAAACTTAATTTGAGCTGTCTTATTTCTGTAAGAGTCTCGATAAAAGAATTTAACTACAGAAAACATATTATAATATAAAACATTTTATAATACAAAACATTTTATAGTTTTATAACAACATATTATAATCATAAAACATTTGTAGTTGCATTGAAATTTGGAACATTGACACGCAAGATTACAGTAAACCCACAAACTGGTATAATAAATGTACCCAAGAGGAAAGCGAACTAAGTTCCGTAAAGGAAACCACCCATGGCTCTGCTGCATTGGCTGGGAAGCCAGACCCAGCGCTCGTGATGACGCATGGAGCTAAAAAATTGAAATTTTTTTAGAAAAGGAAACGGGGAAGAAATACTGCCCCTCTTTTCGCAGGAACCCGGGTGAGGCAGACTGCCCTGGGTCCCTGATGGTGGCGGAGTCCTAGCCCCCGATGGTCTGGGGTCCTCCACCTACTGACATTGGCCTTTATATGACAAAACAGCAAAAATACAAAGAAAAAAATAAAGACCAATGTCCCCCCCTTAAAAGAGCTGAAATTCACGGAAAAACTAATCAGTCATTGGCCAGGCCAGCCTGGCCCTCGCGAGCCTGAAAAGGAAAAGGACTTCACGGACCCACGCCCAATCAAAAAGCTACCAATTTTAAAGTTAACAAAACATATTTGACTTTATTCTACCAAAAATAAAGAAAAATCATTCAGAATTACTAAACTAGGTTAATTGGTTTTTTTTTTTCTTGCTTTTCGCAGGAACCCGGGTGAGGCAGACAGCTCCGGGCCCCTGATGGTGGCGAAGTCCTTACTGCCGATGGTCTGGGGTCCTCCACCCACTGACATTGGCCTTTATATGACAAAACAGCAAAAGTACAAAGAAAAAAATGATCAATGTCCCTCCCTTTGAAGAACTGAAATTCAAGGAAAAACTAACTAGTCATTTGCCACCAGCCCGGCCCTCGTGAACCTGAAAAGGAAAACGACTTCACGGGCTCACGCCCAATAAGAAGGCCACCGATTTTAAAGTTAAAAAAACATTTTTGATTTTATTCTAAAAATAAAGAAAATTCATTCAGAATTACTAAACTAGGCTCATTGGGGTTTTTTTTCTTTTCTTGCTTTCATTCATTATTAACACGTAATCTTGTTTAATTCTTCTGCTGTTCAACATATATAAACATAGGACACAAGGTCTTCCTCGTAAAAAGCTCACACTAAGAAAACTTTACTTCATTCGTGTTATTTTTATTTTCTATGGTCATATATATATATATATATATATATATATATATATATATATATATATATATATATATATATATATATATATATATATATATATATATATATATATATATATATATATATATATATATATATATATATATATATATAAATATATATATATATATATATATATATATATATATATATATATATATAAATATATATATATATATATATATATATATATATATATATATATATATATATATATATATAAATATATATATATATATATATATTTATATATATATATATATATATATATATATATATATATATATATATATATATATATATATATATATATATATATATATATATATATATAGGTATGTGTACATATATATATATATATATATATATATATATATATATATATATATAGTGGCTCACAGCTTATTTCAACCAGCACGTAAAAAAAACTTTAACTTCCTATAAAAACGAAACTAAAGAAGATATCAACATTATTTAAAAACAGGCTATTAGTCTAAGGTTTAAGCTAATCAAATATGACTTCTTCTATTTATTACTAATTTTCGAAGAAAAGTAGTATTAAACTCGTTTCGCCGAAAATTCATATTTCTTTATATATATATATGTATATATATATATATATATATATATATATATATATATATATATATATATATATATATATATATATATATATATATATATAGATATATATATATATATATATATATATATATATATATATATATATCATCAAAATGATTAAGGGAGATAATCTCTGGAGAGGCCAATCAAATTGAGCTGAAACTTTCGGAGAACGTAGATGTATTTAGTAGGTAGGTCCACAACTTGCCGAAATTCAGATATTTTAAACATTTTGGCGGCGGCGAGCGTTTTAGTGAATTTTTAGGTACTCCTATATTTCCAAGCAGCGTGAATTTTTGTTCAAAAAAGTATTGGGAATGAAAACTTATTATGTTCTAATCTTGTGTATGGTAAAAAATGGGAAATTTTGAGCCGTGTGTGGGTGCAGCGTGCCTAAAAGTAGGCAAGGATTTTTTTTCAAATTTTGATTTGTTATTACTTCTGACAAAAACATTGGATCATCGTGAAATTGGCTGTGCGTATTGACGTTGACTAAAGTTTAATACACATGAATTTCCAAGGTAGTGCGGGCAACCCTGTAGCTGCGGCAGGCTCTTGAAACAAAATCCTTCAAATCATTGAACCTCCTGAAAAATTTTTGATTTTTGACAAAAAATTCAAATCATTGATTAATTTTAACGTTTGTGCATGATATCAATTTAAAATTTTTAAAATTCCGATTTTCGCAAGAACGGCAGCCCATCACTAAATTACCTCTATTTTCAGCACTCGAAAGTTCTGTTCATGAGAACTGACGACCGGATTATTCGATCATAATGAAATTTACAGGACATGTTGGTATCAACTAGGACCAGGTCTGATAGAAATGATTTTGAAATGAGAGCAACCCTGGGGCAGTGGTGCCATCTTGAAAAATCACTGAGAAAAAAAAACAGCTTTTTGGCCTATAACTTCCGATTCAGCCATCAGATTTAAACAAAATTCACACAATATTTGGATCTTACTTGAGGTAACATTTGGTGAAAATTTGGCTGAAAAATTAGAATAGGGTTGCCAGCTATGGTAATTTTGTCTCCCAAATCTTGCAAATTTGCACAGCAAAATAAAGCTTTTTTCCCTATAACTTCCGGTGCAGTCATAATATCAAAATGAAATTTATGCAGTAAAAAGATTTTAATGTGAACTTTTTACGAACTTAGCGAAGTGTCGTACTAAAAGCGACCAATTCAATGTCATAGTTAGACTAGCAGCAAAGTTCCTATCTAGATAAACGTAAATCCAAATTACTTGTATTTAATGCACAAAGCATTAAAAATAAATTAATGGAAACAATCGATTTTGGTCAAAGCAATAAAATAGATATTCTAGTTGAATGATAAATGTTATTTCCCAAGTTTCTCTGTATATAGAAATGATAGAGCAGAAACAAGAGGTGGCGGGGTTGCAATTTGCATTAGAAATAATATTAACCATAAAATTCTCCCGAACTTAAAAACTAGCATAATTGAATCTGTAGCCATACATATTGTGGACATTAATATGACAATTATTGCCGCTTATTTTCCTGGCACCAAGCTCAATTCCATTAAGCTAGAAGCATTTAAAGCAGATCTAAATTTGATTAATAGGTTATTTAATAATTATATTTTGTGCGGAGATTTTAATTCGAGACATACGTTTTGGAACTGTGCTAGAGCAAATAAAGCAGGGAATATTTTACTTGATTGGGCAATCCAAAAACAACTCATGATCAATGCTCCATCAGAACCATCGTTTTATTCGAATACTGGTAGACCTTCAACGTTAGATCTCATTATCAGCAGCAGCTCTATTGAAATGTCTAGTCCGCTGGCACTGCAAGCTCTGTCATCAACACATTTACCTGTGTTTACTGAAATTTCCCATACACCAGTGGCCCTAAAAGCTCCAACAACAACTCTATGCTTCAAAAATACTAACTGGAGCAATTTTCGCAGTACTTTAAACAGAGAAATATGTCTCAGCTCCCTGAACTTGGCTAGCGTTACCAATACTGACCAGATCGAATCATTAATAAGTGATTTCAATAATAATATTTGGAGAGCGATCTCCAGCTCCACACCACTTAAAGAACCGCGTAACTTAAACAGAACGATAATTAATGATGAAATCAGAACTCTGATTAGAAAACGAAATTACGTCAGGCGTCAATGGCAACGAACCAGAGACAGCACTTACAAAGCGGAACAGAATCGGCTCAGTAAGAGAATTAAAGAGGTAATCCAACTTACAAAGAACAGATCGTGGAATAATCTTCTTTCCAGTCTGAGCCCAGGATCGTCAAATATGTGGAGAATCCAAAAAGCGCTGAAAAGCAAGCACTCTTCGAGTTCCTTATTCCTAAAAAATAATAATAAAATAATCTGCTGTGATACTGAGAAAGCCGAAGCTCTGGAAAAAATGTTCTTCAATTCGCATATTATTACCAGCACAATGAGTAATTCTGTCACGAACAGCATAGTTGAAGATACTGTCAATAACTTCTGCTGGGTAGCAGAAGATCTGCAAAAGGTGATATGCAAACCAAGAGAACTTGTAAGTGTTATCAAATCACTTAAAAATCGCAAAGCAACCGGGCACGATCGGATCCCCAATTTAGTGATTAAAAATCTCCCTAGAAAAGCAAATGTACTCACCACCTTTATATTCAATGCTTGTCTGAAGCTCGCTTACTATCCCACCACCTGGAAAAAAGCCATTGTCTTACCTAAACCGGGAAACCTCTAAAAACCGGGAAAGACTTCCGGGAGCGTGAAAGATTTTCGCCCCATCAGTCTGCTGCCTACATTGAGTAAGATCTTTGAAAAAATTTTACTTTCACGGATTCAATCATTCATACACACGTCTAAAGTAATACCAGACTTCCAGTTTGGCTTTAGACAGAAACATTCAACCGTGCATCAGCTGTATAGAGTGACGGAACATATCAACAAAGCTTTTGCTGACAAAAAATCTGTAGGACTGGTCACACTTGACATTGAAAAAGCGTTCGACTCTGTATGTCACAAAGGGCTTATCTTCAAGCTAATTAAATTCTCTTTCCCGCATTATATTATAAAAATTATTGAATCTTTTCTCTCTGATCGCCTCTTCATTGTGAAAATCAATGGCAAATATTCATCCCCGCAAAGTATTCCTGCAGGTGTCCCACAAGGAGCTGTACTAAGTCCTACACTTTATAGCATCTACACTCCCGATTTTTCCTGTTGACCCTCACTGTGAAATAGCCACTTACGCAGATGATACATGCTTGTATGCTTGCAATGACTGCCCACAAAAAATTATCACAATTCTGGAAAATAAGCTAGAAAAAGTATATCAGTACTGCTATAGGTGGAAAATAAAAATAAACGCTGCGAAAACCAAAGCCATTTTCTTCACGAGAAAGAGAAAATCAAACAGCCTTCCCAGCAAATCCCTCAATTTCTTAAGGCAAAACATCCAGTGGGAAAACTCTATTAAATATCTGGTGATGACCCTGGACAGAAAATTGATATACAAAGATCATGTTGAAAATATCTGCTCCAAAATATCAATATCAATAAAAACTTTGTATCCAATCATTAACCGAAGATCCCTTCTGTCTAGTAACAACAAATTACTTATTTTCAAGCTCGTCATTCAACCTATCATCTTTTATGGGTCCCCTATATGGAGTAATTGTGCTCACAGTCACATCAATAAATTACAAATAGCGCAAAATAAATATCTCAAAATAACGTTTAACAAACCGGGGTATTATCCTACTTATAAACTACATAACGAAGTAAAAGTTTTAACAGTCCATAAATTGCTAAAAAAGCACACGTCAGCTTTTCATCACAAGCTACGCGCAATGAGCAACCCTCTTCTTCAATCACTCTATCAAATTAACGTTGCATGATGCAAATGTAAATTATACATTAGATATAAGTAGATTTAGTATTTAGAATTCAGTTATTCAAAAGCAAAGTTTTTTGAAAATTTTCTTTGCTAACTGTTAAATAAACTCCTCAAAATAAGTTCAGCTAATGCTAAAAATGTACTTTATAGCGTGAAAAGACTTATTGTCTGTAACACTTAAGATATAATATTGTGTAATCTAAATTTTATATATTAAATAAATGTTTTATCTATCTACCTATCAATTTTTAAATTTTCCGAGTTTTGAACATTTTTCGGATGGCAGCCTCAAACAACGTTTAACCGCTGAAGCTTTCGATGAAATCCTCCGATGAGAACGCTTCCTAAAAAAAAAACTTGCAAAATAAATATCGCCCGATATTAACGTCATCGAAAATTTGTGGGCCATTTTGGATACAAACATACGTCCGAACAAACAGCTAGGTTTCATCAAAAGACGTGCCAAAGAATTCCGTAGTCTATGGGTCACAAGACCCTTATACACTTCACTTGTACGTTCTATTCTCGAATACGCTTGCATTAGCTGGAATCCCGCTTTTGAAACCCACAGTGACAGACTTGAGTCAATACAAAAACAATTTTTACTTTTCGCCTTGAGAGAATTGTACAACCCTTATGATTTTAATAGCCTACCCTCTTATGAGTTTCAACTGGGTCATTTAAACGTATCGACACTAGCCTCCAGAAGAACGATGATATCGGCCTGCTTCACATTCGACGTCATTAGAGGCGCTATTAATGTAGAATTTTATTCGAACCCGCAGGCCCCGTAGCACGCCGCTTTGCGGCCTGACGCCTTAGCGAGCAGAGCTACCGGGCCCCCCAGGTGCCACTTAAGTATGAGAGATTCCGTGTATATTCTTGAAGCTACTATTGAAACACTTGGATACAATACTGATGAATTTCCGATAAGTAAGTCCTCAATTCAAAGAATTCGCACCTAAACACGCAATCCATAAAAATTGATTTTCAAAACAAGATGCCAGAGGTGATGACCATTCACTTTGATGGAAAATTTTTGCCTGCTTTAGATACTCGGCAATCAAAAGAAGAACGTCTTCCGGTAGTTATTTCATATGGAAATAAAGAACAATTGATTGCTGTGGCAAGATTAGAAAACTCAAAAGGAGGAACAACAGCAATTTTTATTACGCAAGAACACCGAAAGATTTATCCAGACTGTAAAATACAAACCTTAAAAAGAAAATTTGAACAATAATGTTTTTTTTATTAAAAATAGTAAATGTTAAATAGTAATATGTTTTGGGTATATTAGTGTTTTATTGACTAAACAAACTTGAACTTCTATAAATCTTCTATACTAACCCGGAACAAAAATGTATATTTTATGTTTGGTATCAAGTCGGCACGGGTTGTCATGATCCAATTGCAATAATATTTATTATTTAAGCTAATAAGGCCATTTAGAAAAAAAATAGAGGGTATGCGATTTTATTTTCGAGAAAAAAAATCCTACCTTATCTCTTGGGACACCCTAATATATATATATATATATATGTATATATATATATATATATATATATATATATATATATATATATATATATATATATATACATATATATATATATATATATATATATATATATATATATATATATATATGTATAGGATCAGGTCTGATAGAAGTGATTTTGAAATGCCGGCAACACTGTGGCAGTGGTGCCATTTGGAAAAATTGCTGTGAAAAAAACTGGTTTTTGGCCTAAAGCTTCCGATTAAGCGACCAGATTTTCACAAAACTCACGCAGTAGTTGAACCTTAATTTACTTAACTAACTAGGTATAAGAAAAAACAAAAAATTGTAAGAAAAAATTGTATCCCTAGTCACACCTTTACCCAATTTCCTTCCACCCATAAAACTCGCTCATCACGTACCCAGTTCCAATTTTCAATGACAACAGATAATTCTTCCTTATCAGACTGTTCCAATGCGTTTACTCAAAATAATAGTAATGCACTGATACCCCCAGCAGTTAACACGGCATCTTCTCCCTCAAGCAGGTGTACCAACGTTGTTAATAAACACTCCTCCAAGGTTTCCAGTCAGGCCACCGTAAACTTAGCTCCTTCTACGAGCAATATAAATTATTCTTCTAATGGTAGTAATATGACATCTGAATCTCTTCGAAGATCAAGCAACCCTTTTAGGAATTTTTCCTAACCGATCTCAGAAAAGCCTCAAACTCTTTTGCCACAATTGTGGTGATATGAGAGGCAAACTAAGTAAATTATACCTTGACGCCAAATCGTGCCATTTTAATTTACTCGCCATCACCGAAACTTGGCTTAATGCCTCTCATAAGAATGAGGAGATTCTTGATAGTAGTTGGTCTATTTACAGAAGCGACCGTGATTATTGTTCGGGTCAGTCGCGAGGAGGTGGTGCCTTACTTGCTGCAAGCGACACACTTTCAAGTGAGCTTGTAGATACCACCCCAAATGTTTTCTTCCAATGTATAATTGTTCGGATCTTTAGTAATAACAACCCAATTTACATTGCTGTTGTCTACATCCCCCCTAGATCTGACGAATATCTGACGAATCAATCTACAGCAATTTTTGTGACACAATATCTTCATTAGCTACATCACTTAGCGAAAAAGATAAAATAATAGTTTTTGGTGATTTCAATCGTCCGAATCTTTGCTTTGTTCTGGATGAAAATGACTCTTACCTTCTCCTCGCAAGATTTATAGACACCAACGATTTCAATCTTGCGAGTGCCTTTTATGGTAATGATTTGCAGCAGGTTTCCCAAACTCCTAACCAAAATGGTAATTGGTTAGATCTTGTTTTCACAAATGCTTATGACGAAGTAGTGGTTAGTCCAACTAGTGACGCAGAGCATCTTTTTTGCAACAGTATACACCATACAGCATTGTCAGTCGAACTTTCCACTCCAGATTCCACCTGCTTAAAAACTTACAATAACTCAATTGTATTTGACTTCCGTAATGCTGATTATGAAAGCATTAAACATGTTCTTGATACTACTGATTGGTCGACTACTCTTTCAACACAAGTCCTCGAGATAGCCATTTCCTCTTTTTACAATAAAATATTTGACGCCGTTGAAAGATATGTTCCAAAGATAAAAAAAAAGAATAAATTATCTGAGCCATGGCTTAATAGGGACCTTAGGCATATGCGAAATCGTAGGAACAAACTTTATAAGCTTATTAAAGAAAATACCGATGTTAGTCCTGCTATTCAGGAAGAATATAATGAAGTTGCTAAGCAATTTTTAGCAAAGTCTCATGAGGCTTTTGATACTTACATTAGAACAACCGGCGAAAATATAGTCCGCCACCCGAAAAAATTCTTCGATTTTGTTAATGTGAAGCGAAAAACTACTGGCTATCCATCGTCCATGTTTCTTAATAATATAACGTCTTCCTCTCCTAAAGAGATATGTGACCTATTTGCTGATAGTTTCCAAGAAATTTTCGATGCACCAGACCCATCAAACTCGCACCTTTCTTCCTCTGATTCAGCTTCAACAGCTTTTGTGAGCCATTTAGAAATTTCCCGTGATGAAATACGTAAAGCTATTTTGGATCTCGACTGCAACAAAGGTCCTGGGCCTGATCTTCTTCCTCCGACCTTCTTGCGCAAATGTGTAGAGCAACCTATAGCTCCCTTGCATATTTTCTTTAAAAGATCACTTTCGTCGGGGATTTTCCCATTCTGCTGGAAGCTTTCGTATGTCACACCCATATTCAAAAATGGTGATCGACGCTGTATCCAAAATTATAGGGGCATTGCCATTGTCTTTGATTACGAAACTTTTCGAAAAGGTGGTATACGATAAACTTGCTCCGCTTGTTGATTCCCGTTTGAACGAGCAACAGCATGGCTTTAGAAAAGGTCGCTCAACTACCACACATTTGACAATTCTAATCTCTGACGTTTTATGCAAAATGGAAAAAGGATACCAAATTGACGCAGTCTACACTGACTTCAGTAAGGTGTTTGACAGAGTTGACCATTCTACCTTGATTCTAAAGCTTCAGAAATTCGGTATTGCCGGGTCTTTACTCAGCTGGCTGACCTCCTACCTTCGCGATCGAACACAATGTGTAAAGTTTCAAGGATTTTGATAGAAAAGCGTTAGTGCTACCTCTGGTGTACCCCAAGGTAGCCATCTTGGCCCACTTTTTTTTAATATATTTATTTCTGACTTATCTAACGTCCTAGCAGGCATACCTCATTTACTCTATGCAGACGATTTAAACTTTATCAGACTATTGAATCGAAATCGGATACCCACTTTCTCCAATCCAAGCTTGATTCACTTGATCAGTGGTGCAATATAAACAAGCTCTCTCTCAATACCAATAAATGCCAAGTTATTAGTTTTTCCAGGAAATGCACGGTCGCACACAATACGTACTTCCTAGGCAATAATATGCTAACCCGAGTTGATAACATTGCTGACCTCGGTGTTATCTTAGATGAAAAACTCCGCTTCACCTTACACTTTGGTAAAATACTTTCTCGTCCGAACAAACAGCTAGGTTTCATCAAAAGACGTGCCAAAGAATTCCGTAGTCTATGGGTCACAAGACCCTTATACACTTCACTTGTACGTTCTATTCTCGAATACGCTTGCATTAGCTGGAATCCCGCTTTTGAAACCCACAGTGACAGACTTGAGTCAATACAAAAACAATTTTTACTTTTCGCCTTGAGAGAATTGTACAACCCTTATGATTTTAATAGCCTACCCTCTTATGAGTTTCAACTGGGTCATTTAAACGTATCGACACTAGCCTCCAGAAGAACGATGATATCGGCCTGCTTCACATTCGACGTCATTAGAGGCGCTATTAATGTAGAATTTTATTCGAACCCGCAGGCCCCGTAGCACGCCGCTTTGCGGCCTGACGCCTTAGCGAGCAGAGCTACCGGGCCCCCCAGGTGCCACTTAAGTATGAGAGATTCCGTGTATATTCTTGAAGCTACTATTGAAACACTTGGATACAATACTGATGAATTTCCGATAAGTAAGTCCTCAATTCAAAGAATTCGCACCTAAACACGCAATCCATAAAAATTGATTTTCAAAACAAGATGCCAGAGGTGATGACCATTCACTTTGATGGAAAATTTTTGCCTGCTTTAGATACTCGGCAATCAAAAGAAGAACGTCTTCCGGTAGTTATTTCATATGGAAATAAAGAACAATTGATTGCTGTGGCAAGATTAGAAAACTCAAAAGGAGGAACAACAGCAATTTTTATTACGCAAGAACACCGAAAGATTTATCCAGACTGTAAAATACAAACCTTAAAAAGAAAATTTGAACAATAATGTTTTTTTTATTAAAAATAGTAAATGTTAAATAGTAATATGTTTTGGGTATATTAGTGTTTTATTGACTAAACAAACTTGAACTTCTATAAATCTTCTATACTAACCCGGAACAAAAATGTATATTTTATGTTTGGTATCAAGTCGGCACGGGTTGTCATGATCCAATTGCAATAATATTTATTATTTAAGCTAATAAGGCCATTTAGAAAAAAAATAGAGGGTATGCGATTTTATTTTCGAGAAAAAAAATCCTACCTTATCTCTTGGGACACCCTAATATATATATATATATATATATATATATATATATATATATATATATATATATATATATATATATATATATATATATATATATATATATATATATATATATATATATATATATATATATATATATATATATATATATATATATATATATATGTATAGGATCAGGTCTGATAGAAGTGATTTTGAAATGCCGGCAACACTGTGGCAGTGGTGCCATTTGGAAAAATTGCTGTGAAAAAAACTGGTTTTTGGCCTAAAGCTTCCGATTAAGCGACCAGATTTTCACAAAACTCACGCAGTAGGAGAACCTAAATTTACTTAACTAACTAGGTATAAGAAAAAACAAAAAATTGTAAGAAAAAATTGTATCCCTAGTCACACCTTTACCCAATTTCCTTCCACCCATAAAACTCGCTCATCACGTACCCAGTTCCAATTTTCAATAACAACAGATAATTCTTCCTTATCAGACTGTTCCAATGCGTTTACTCAAAATAATAGTAATGCACTGATACCCCCAGCAGTTAACACGGCATCTTCTCCCTCAAGCAGGTGTACCAACGTTGTTAATAAACACTCCTCCAAGGTTTCCAGTCAGGCCACCGTAAACTTAGCTCCTTCTACGAGCAATATAAATTATTCTTCTAATGGTAGTAATATGACATCTGAATCTCTTCGAAGATCAAGCAACCCTTTTAGGAATTTTTCCTAACCGATCTCAGAAAAGCCTCAAACTCTTTTGCCACAATTGTGGTGATATGAGAGGCAAACTAAGTAAATTATACCTTGACGCCAAATCGTGCCATTTTAATTTACTCGCCATCACCGAAACTTGGCTTAATGCCTCTCATAAGAATGAGGAGATTCTTGATAGTAGTTGGTCTATTTACAGAAGCAACCGTGATTATTGTTCGGGTCAGTCGCGAGGAGGTGGTGCCTTACTTGCTGCAAGCAACACACTTTCAAGTGAGCTTGTAGATACCACCCCAAATGTTTTCTTCCAATGTATAATTGTTCGGATCTTTAGTAATAACAACCCAATTTACATCGCTGTTGTCTACATCCCCCCTAGATCTGACGAATCAATCTACAGCAATTTTTGTGACACAATATCTTCATTAGCTACATCACTTAGCGAAAAAGATAAAATAATAGTTTTTGGTGATTTCAATCGTCCGAATCTTTGCTTTGTTCTGGATGAAAATGACTCTTACCTTCTCCTCGTAAGATTTATAGACACCAACGATTTCAATCTTGCGAGTGCCTTTTATGGTAATGATTTGCAGCAGGTTTCCCAAACTCCTAACCAAAATGGTAATTGGTTAGATCTTGTTTTCACAAATGCTTATGACGAAGTAGTGGTTAGTCCAACTAGTGACGCAGAGCATCTTTTTTGCAACAGTATACACCATACAGCATTGTCAGTCGAACTTTCCACTCCAGATTCCACCTGCTTAAAAACTTACAATAACTCAATTGTATTTGACTTCCGTAATGCTGATTATGAAAGCATTAAACATGTTCTTGATACTACTGATTGGTCGACTACTCTTTCAACACAAGTCCTCGAGATAGCCATTTCCTCTTTTTACAATAAAATATTTGACGCCGTTGAAAGATATGTTCCAAAGATAAAAAAAAAGAATAAATTATCTGAGCCATGGCTTAATAGGGACCTTAGGCATATGCGAAATCGTAG
>OX376372.1:84936481-84980713 GCA_947369275.1 Nemotelus nigrinus | reverse complement strand
TTTCCTCATATTTAACACAATTTTCCTTTCTTCACACGTTGTTTCTTTCCTTGACATCTTTTTTAATCACGAAACACTTTAAAACTTGACTGAATCAACATAAAGCTTTCTCAAACTAAAATAGATAGACCACCGAATTGATATTTACTTCCAACAGGCTACACAGTTCCTGGAAATAACTGTTATTGAATAAGCAACCCGCTGAGTGCCATGATTTTTGTCGCGGCATTTGTGTACTACGCAACAAATTTTACGCTTCATGGACAAACGCAATGCAATATTGAAATCTCGTAAATGGGAAAATTTAGCTGGTATTATAAAGATTATATTTTAAGTAATTTACTTTTAAAAATTAAAAACCATACTGAATGGTACTTAATGTTTTTCTACACAATTAAAGGTGCCATGACTTTTGTCGCTGACTGTATATATATATATCAGCAAAATGATTTTCCGAGATAATCTCTGGAGTGGCCGATTCGATTGAGCTGAAACTTTCGGAGAACGTAGGTGTATATAGCAAGTAGGTCCACGACTGTCTCAAATTCAGATATCCTAAACCTTTTGGCGGCGGCAAGCGTTTTAGTGAATTTTGAGGTACTCCTATATTTCCAAGCAGTGTAAATTTTCGTTGAAAAAAAGTTTTGGAAATGAAAATGAATTATGTTTTTAGCTTGTCTATGATAAAGAATTGAAATTTTTGAGCCGTGTGTGGGTGCTAAGTGCCTAAAAGTTGGCAAGGATTTTTTTTCAAATTTTGATTTGTCATTACTTGTGATCAAAACATCGGATCATCGTGGAAATTGCAGAGCGTATTGATGTTTACTAAGACTTAGCATATATGGGTTTTCAAGGTTGCATGGGTAACCCTGTAGCTACGGCAGGCTCCTGAGAAAAATCGTTCAAATCATTGACCCTCCTCAAAAATATTTTAATTTTTGGTAAAAATTTCAAATCATTGATAAATCTTAATCTTTTCCATCATGTCAAATTGAAATTTTGAAAATTCCGATTTGCACAAGAACGGCAACCCATCACCAAATTACCTCTATTTTCAGCACTCGAAAGTTCTGTTCACGAGAACTGACGACCGGATTATCCGATCATAATAAAATTCACAGGACATGTTGGTATTAGCTAAGACCAGGTCTGATAGAAGTGATTTTGAAATGCAGGCAACCCTGTGGCAGTGGTACCATCTTGAAAAATCACTGAGAAAAAAAAACAGCTTTTTGGCCTATAACTTCCGATTCAGCCATCAGATTTTAACAAAACTCACACAGTACTTGAATCTTACTCTATGTAACATTTGGTGAAAATTTGGTTGAAAAATTAGAATAGAGCTGCCAGCTATGGTGATTTTTGTCTCATAAATCTTGCAACTTTGCTCAGCAAAATAAAGCTTTTTTCAATATAGCTTCCGGTCCAGCGCAGAAATCAAAACGAATTTCGTGCAGTAAATGGAGCTTAATGTAAAGTAAATGTCGTAGGAATTTCGTACACAATTCAAGAAAGGACTGCCAGCTATGACCATTTTTGTATATTTGTGAAATTTCTTTACTGAGCGATTGTGTCATTAGATTTGCAAATGGGAATAATCCTGCAATGAAAATTAACAACAAATATTAACGCTTTAAAAATTTGAAAAGTTTTGAGGGTGGCAACCCTAAAATCCTTTTCACTCGTTAAGCTTCCAGCGCAGTGATTTAATCCAAACGAAATTTACTGGTTGGGTTAAACTTAACGTGAAGCAGATTTGGTATATATTTTCCTCTGCTGCTGACACAGGGTAACCAGTATTAGCCATTTTCGTAAATATTGCACCAACAGATGCTTGAAATTACATACTCATATGCAAAGCATTTGCGATAAAAATAAGAAACCAATTTTTAAATTTTCCGAGTTTTGAACATTTTACGGATGGCAGTCTCAAACAACCTTTAATCGCTGAAACTTTCGATGAAATCCTCCGATGAGAACGAAATTCAAAGCATAGGTTGATTAAGCACGATCATTTTATGGTAGATTTATTGCTGCTTCGTTGGGAAAGTGTTGCCAGCACTGAACATTTTCATCATTTGTGTTATAGTTGAGTTTTGTTGCTTGAGATAAGGAATGGTTGATATGATTCTACAAAAAAGTGTATTACGTCTTTCCAAATTTTTTGGTCACTCAAAGACAATTTCTTCGAAAATTAGTTTTCTAGCGGTTCTGATGCGCTAGAGTTTTTTTTTCATTTAAATTGTTCCTAACACGTAATGAGTTTGATTCAATTTTAAATTTACTTAATATGCTTCCATTACTATGGCGCCACGAGTTCTGCATTACTTAAATATAAAAAAAAAAAATTTATTACATGGATCTTAGAGAAAGAATGTCAGAATATTCAGATAATCAATTTCTAGCTTTAATAACGCTTTGAAATTCTAATTCAATGTTTGTTTGAATAGCTATGATCAGTTTAGTAAATTCCTAGACAAGCATTTTCAACAATAGCTTCAATGTACTAACAATTTTGGCAAGCGTATTTTTAATGTAAACTATCTATTTAGTTATTCTTAAGTATCGCAGTGAAACAAACTTTCTTCTTCGATTTGTAATTCCTAGCCGGATCTGATGAACAAATGTGCTGGACGTAACTGGTTTCTAACAGCAAACCTAGTATATCGAACAATGACGCAGATGATATTTCAGCCCGATTTATAAATTTTCACTGAGTTAATCCAAGTTTGCCGTTTCCTGAGCACCAAACCAAGATGAACAGATGTTCTGTCCTTCATCTCAAGATAAAATTTTCAAAATTCCGATTTGCATAAGAACGGCAACCCATCACCAAATTACCTCTATTTTCAGCACTCGAAAGTTCTGTTCACGAGAACTGACGACCGGATAATCCGATCATAATGAAATTTACAGGATATGTTTGTATTGGCTAGGACCAGGTCTGATAAAAGTGATTTTGAAATGCGGGCAACCCTGTGGCAGTGGTACCATCTTGAAAAATCACTGAGAAAAAAAACATCTTTTTGGCTTATAGCTTCCGATTCAGCCATCAAATTTTAACAAAATTTACACAATACTTGGATGTTACTTTATGTAACATTTGCTGAAAATTTGGTTGAAAAATTAGAATAGGGCTGCCAGCTATGGTGATTTTTGTCTCATAAATCTTGCAAATTTGCTCAGCAAAATAAAGCTTTTTTCCCTATAACTTCCGGTCCAGTGTAGAAATCAAAACGAAGTTCATGAAGTAAATGGACCTTAATCTGAAGTAAATGTCGTAGGAATTTCGTACAAAAATCATGAAAGGGCTGCCAGCTATGACCAGTTTGGTAATTTTGCGGAATTTCTTTACTGAGCGATTATATCATTAGATTTCCACTCGAGAATGATCCTGCAATGAAAATTAACAACAAATATTAACGTTTTAAAAATTTGAAAAGTTTTGAGGGTGGTAACCCTAAAATTCTTTTCACCCGTATAGCTTCCAGCGCAGTCATTCAATCGAAACGAAATTTACTGGTTGGGTTTAACTTAACGTGAAGCAGATTTGGTATGTATTTTGCTTTGCTGCTGACACAGGCTAACCAGCAATGTGCCATTTCCGTTAATATTGCACCACCAGATGCTTTAAATTACGTTCTCATATGCAAAGCATTTGCAATAAAAATAAGGAACTAATTTTTAAATTTCCCGAGTTTTGAACATTTTTCGGATGGCAGCCTCAAACAACGTTTAACCGCTGAAATTTTCAATGAAATCCTGCGATGAGAACGAAATTCAAAGGATAAGTTGATTTAAGTATGAGCTTGTTATGGTAAACTTATTGCTGCTTCGTTCGGAAAGTGCTACCAGCACTGAACATTTTCATCATTTGTGTTATAGTTGAGTTTTGTTGCTTTGGATAAGGAATGGTTGATATGATTCTACAAAACAGTGTATTACGTCTTTCCACATTTTTTTGTCACTCAAAGACAATTTCTTCGAAAATTATTTTTCTAGCGGTTCAGGTGCGCTAGAGTTTTTTTTAATTCTGCCTCAATCACTAGGTCGCACCGCCCTCTATATTCACTGCGAGCGTTTCGTGCCCATCCCCGTTGTGCGATTGAAAATCAGGGCGAAACTAAGTTGAACTGTCAGTCAGTCGCTTGCGATACAAGCCTTTGACCACTATTTCACTTTGTATCTCGATTCCCAATTCATGAATGGGGAATCCAGTAACCGATTTAACACACACCCAGCACCAAGTCACTTTCACTATCGCAACTTTAAGAGCGCGACCGCACTTTCGCAGCCAATAATGGTTTCACTTGTTTACTGTAGTGCCCAACGAAAGAAAAGCAGTGTTTACTTGATTCTGCTGGTGCAATATGCTTTTTCCGAACAACACCCCCCATTGACTCAGGAAAGTTGTTTATCTTTGCCGGGATGAAAACTCGCGCGAACCGTTTTTCATGAATTTCTGACATGAAATCTCAATGTCTTTTCCGGAGTTCTCGCCTGAACGACGCGAAATCCAATCGAAACAAGTCAACCGATCCTCACGCTCCAACAAAACAATGGGGAAAAATTCTAAATTCAAACTGGCGCGACGCTTTTCCCACTTCACGTCCATCCACCCGTAGTAGCTCCGAAACACGACTCGTCGCCACAGCAAACACCCAAAGACTGTTCCGAAACGCCAACTGCGTGTCGAAATGAGCGAGCAAAAATTCCGTTAGGAATTTGCTTCCTGCTCGAATACAAATAAGGTCGCAAAGGACTTGCAGTACCTTATTATTGTTCAGATTAAAATGCGTTTCAATTTGAAATATGTAGCGATTTCGAGCACGAACAGTTTGCGTCGAAATTAAGTGTCCAGTAATTTCAAGCGAACACAAGATCTATCCACAAGGGCAAGTGCGGGGAAAGAGCTGAAGGATGGATGCAATCTATGAAGGACAATGACGTGAACATGTGATCATGTCTTTTACAATCAAATCCTTTATATATATCACGTGAACAAGTGAGCAAATCAAAGGGATAAACGTAATTAACGGAAATATCGTGAACACGTATACTGAGTTAATGATGAATGCATCTTTGGTAGAGGAAATGGTGAATTAGGTGAACATCTCTAGATACTTTCCACTTGGAGCAAGAGTGACACCTGAATTAGGCGCAAATGGACGATCTCCAAATAAAATTTGGTAGCAGATCGTGAACTAGTGAACTCAGTGGGTATATCACTTGGTGATGTCTTTCGCGTGAAAGACGCCCACTGATCGTCCATTTTGATCGGCCAGCTGGTAATAAGCACCGCCAATCTTCTTAATTACTTTACTAGGTAAGAACTTTCGGTCCAGCTTTGCATTGTAGTGCGCGGCTGCGTCACTTTGCCGGAAGTTGCGCCTGTAGACCACTTCGCCAGGCTGGTATGTAACTGGCTGCTATAGGCCTTTGCGTTTCGAGACTGGGCCTGAGTGGTTAGTTGGCGAAGGCGTTGGCGGATGATGGTGAGATGGTCGGGTTGAGTCAGGGTCACCTCAGGTTCCTCCAACAGTTGTTATTGCCGGAGGAGGACGTAGGACTTCCCATTCGTAATCATAGGTTGTCCGAACACCGCTTGATATGGGGAGGTCCCAAAAGAAGTATGAGGTGCGGAGCGTAGTGCGCTAGTGATAGCCGAGAGTTTGTCGTCCCAGGTGGCCTGTGCGGGATCGAAGTAGGCCCTGATGGCCGCGAGGATTGAGCGGTTTAGTCGTTCGGACGCATTCGGACACGGCTGTAAATGTGTGTGAGATCCCGAATTCCTGCAGTACGTCACGGAAAATGTGCGACCGAAACTGCACGCCGTTGTCAGATACGATGGTTTTTGGGACTCAAACAAGGTAGAATATCCTCTTCATTAAGATGGCCACTACTGCCTTCGCAGTGCATTTTCGAAGCGGCTCGGTATTTTCATAATTTTTGGTCGTCGTAGCGAGCGGACGTGTTACGCGCATTGGGTTTTTATTAAAATTCATAAGTTGACCGTTGTGCCGATTATTGTTTTATCGATGTTACCTATAAACACTTAGCCATCATATTTCTTACTGCTGCCCGTTTTGTGTGTGCAAGTAATACCAGTGACCCAATTAAAGAATTTAAAATTAAATAAAATTGTGCATATCCATCAAAATAACACTTTAGTGTACCGATTATTAATTTATTGTTCGTGCCTATAAATACTTAGTCATCACATTTCTTGCCATTTTGTGCATGTGATAGTGACCCAATTTAGTGACCCAACTTTTACACATATTCGCGTAATGATCTTGTTTTTGTTTTTATGAAACACACTAGTGATTTGTGCAAACGTATGTAAAAAAAAAATTAACTTTTTATAAATTAAATATCTACTATACTATTCAAATTTATTGAACTAATTCACCAACCGACGAGCGCTGTGCAAACACTTACTCATACTCGTATATTTTACATTTACACAATCATTTACACTAACTGACTAGTGAGTTGTGCAAACCGCAACCATGAATTACAAACGCTGTTTGGAAAATTGCACCGCTTACGATAACAAGTCAATGTCGGTTATCTGCAAGGGTTTCTGTCAGCGCAAACTGCATGGATCATGTATGGATGCGCCAAGAGATTGGTTTTCTAACTACCTCTCCGACCATTTTATATGCTCTGACTGCCAAGACACCAGAGGCTTACTAAGATGCATGTTCGACGACATCAGCAGTCGTATTGTTAGCATCAATGCGGATAAAGATGACATCATAGCCAAACAGTTAGCACAATCGAAAGCTACTGCCGAGAACTTTACGGAAATGGCAAGTTGTTTTGATGGGCTAGTGCACACAGTCACGAATTTCCACAACAAGCAGAGTATCGAAAAGGCAATATCGACACTCGATAGAAAATTGACGACGATTATCTCTAATCAGATGAAAGGCTGTGTAGATCCTTCTTCGCCCAGGAAACACGATACAATTCTAAATAAAGACAATGATATCGTGGTCGAACTTCTGACAAAAATTTGTGAAAAATTAGATACCCTCGACAGCGGCTACAACTTCCTTTCCAACAAGTTCAACAAGCTTGCCGAACTTCCATTTGAGAAAGAAGCTCCCAACTCAGCTCAACCGGAAACTTACTACCCTACAGTGCAGCAGTTTACCTCATCAAACAGTACCTCAACACCAACAGTTTCGAAAGCGCCGGAGCGTCCTATTCTTAAATTTGGCACTACGTGGTCTCGTGAAGAGTGGGACAACAGGATCCAGAGGATTGAAAATTTTCAAAAATCCTACAATAGTAGCAGCGAAAATTATGAAAGAGCGAAAAGTGCTTACATAGCAGACGTTTCCCCAACAGGTTTTTTTGTTAAAGGTGCTCCTATTTTCGCCGACGAGGCTTGGCTTTCTAAGGTGTTGAAGAAAGGGTTCAAAATGGAAAATTGTATATGCAAAGAATTACCAGCCCGTTTACGTGGAAACAAGCAAAAATCATTTACTTGCTTCAAACTATCGGTACCAGCTCAATATGCTTGGATATTTTGCAACCACGAGCGCGTTGGACAAAACTGTTTTACGTGGAAAGGAATGAAGTTCAGCCCATGGATTGAAAGAACCAAGAAACGAGTCTCCTTCGGACGTCAAAAACCAGCTTTACAACCAAATCAACGAAATAAAAATAAGAATACATATTTAGGTGATTTCTCTATGCCTCCTTTACTTCCTCAATCCTTACCTCTTCCTAACTTGCCTAAAATTGCAAAACAAAATATCCCTTCTTTAACTTCACCCACATCTCTTTCCACGTCACACGAGCCTCCCACTTCCCACGCGTTTTCGGGTAAATTCACTTCAAGCAGTAAAACTAAGTCCTCGCCCCCTACTAATTTACAAGAAAGTCAGCCCTCCAGCAGTTCACATTCAACAGAATCTCTCGATGCAACCGATCCCGCGCCCAATACTGCTCCTATGCAATTAAAACCTACTGAAGCCGTGTCGAAATCAATATATTCTAATATCGTTCGTGGCGAGGATCTGATACCATCTCAATCTGGAGCAATCATTATGCCAAAAACCTCTGTCGGTCGACCATCTTCACCCAAATACCTCGACCCACTTGTACCACCTGTCGTAAAGCTGACTGCAACCTCTAAAGATGATCTAGAGAGCAGATACCTCTTGTCTCGTTTCAGAGATCATAAGATCTACGACAATGTCCGTCTTTTCCTTGCATACATGCATGATGCACATGAAACCACGTGTTTTGATGGGAAAACGAAGACTAAGCTAAAAGTTATGATTCACCAAGAGGGTCTTCCCACTGACCTTGAATCTTTAAGAATTATCTTCAATCGCTACCATGAAGAACTTGGAATGTCTCCGGAGCAAGTCAAACGAGATCTTCTGACTTACCGCTCCTATGTCAATTCCAAACATATTTCTCTGTTACAAAAATCACGCGACGACCAGAAGAAATATTACTCCTAACAAAGTTCCTTCTATTGGCCCAAGATTTCTCTACCACAATTGCGGTGGTATGAGAAGTAAATTAAACAAGCTTTTTCTTGACGCTAAATCTTGCCATTTTAATGTACTAACGATCACTGAAACGTGGTTGAACGACTCACATATAAACAAAGAAATTCTTGACACTGATTGGACCATCTATAGAACCGATCGCGACTACCTTCATACTGGAGTTTCAAGAGGAGGCGGTGTTCTTATTGCGATTCGCAATATCCTTTCAAGTGAACTTGTTGTGACCAGTTCTTACAAATTTTTTGAACACAAATTCGTCAGAGTCTTATTCGACAAGCATTACCTCTATATTGGTATCGTTTATATCCCACCTCAATCTGATGAAACTACTTACATGGATGTTTGTGACTTGATATCTTCAGTAACAGCTTCCTTACACGACGATGACAAAATAATTATTCTGGGGGACTTCAACCGTCCAAAAATCAGTTTCGTTCTCGACGATAATGATGACCGCCTCCTTCCAATCAACCTTTCTGACTCCATTGACTTCAACCTTATAAGTACGTTCTATGGCAACGATTTACAGCAAATAAATCCTATCCCTAACCAAAATGGCAATTGGTTAGATCTTATTTTTACTAACTTTTATGACGAAGTAGTGGTTAGCCCAACTATTGACGCCGAGAATCTTTTCTCAAACACTCTCCATCACTCCGCTTTTACAGTTGAGCTTTCCGCTACAAATATTTCTTTCACCCAATCGTACAATAATGAAATTGTATATGATTTTCAAAATGCTGACTACTTAAGCATTAGAAACTATTTGGACACAGTAGACTGGACAATTTCTCTTTCGTTATTAGATTTAGATGAATTAGTGTCTTCCTTTTATAAAATAATTTTCAATGCCATTCACTTATTCGTACCGAAGCTGAAGAAAAAAAACAAACTCTCAGAGCCTTGGCTCGACAATAATTTAAGGCGTCTCAGAAACCGTAGAAATAAATTATATAAAGCAATTAAAAATGAAAACTTGCTCAATGAGGGTCTAATCAGATTATACGATCAGCTATCCAAAGAATTTCTCATCAAATCTCGCGAAGCGTATGAGTTCTATGTTAACTCAATGGGGGAAAAAATTATTAGTGATCCCAGGAAGTTTTATGATTTCGTTAACTTGAAACGTAAATCAACCGGCTATCCCTGTTCGATGTCCCGTGGTAACATGGTTTCTTCCTGCCCACAAGCCATTTGTAATTTTTTTGCTGATCACTTTCAAAATTCTTTTTGCTCGCCAATAACCTCCACTTCTACTATGTCTGAAAGAATCACCGCAAGGCCTCTTATCGCCGGGTTTGTACTTACACAAGAGGCTATTATTGAAGCTATTCACGAACTAAAGATCGGCAAAGGACCAGGCCCTGATTTGGTTTCTCCTTTCTTCGTCGTGCAGTTTGCGGACCAATTGATCACACCTTTGCACATGATTTTCAATAAATCTCTCTCCCTAGGTGTTTTTCCATCTTTCTGGAAATCTTCATACCTTACGCCTATTTTCAAAAGTGGTGATAAACGATCAGTCGATAACTATCGGGGGATTGCTATTCTATCTGTTATCCCCAAACTTTTTGAGAAGTTAGTTTGTGAAAAACTTACTCGCATAATCGACCCTTTTCTAAATGAGCAACAACATGGTTTTCGTAAGGGTAGATCGACTTCTACCAATCTCATGATCCTGGTATCTGATGTACTCTGTGAAATGGAAAAAGGAAGTCAAATTGACGCAGTCTATACGGACTTTAGTAAGGCTTTCGACCGGGTTGACCATCAAACTCTAATATACAAGCTTCGCAACTTTGGTATATCAGGGTCTCTTCTTGATTGGCTCCAGTCTTATCTTCGCGATCGAACTCAGCTTGTTAAATTCCAGGGCCACTTATCTAAAAGAGTTTTCGCATCTTCTGGAGTACCGCAAGGCAGTCATCTAGGTCCCCTGCTTTTTAACATCTTCATTTCTGACCTTTCTGAGACATTGCTTGGTATACCCCATCTCTTTTATGCAGACGACTTAAAAATCTACCACAGGGTAAACACGCAATCTGACGCAATTCTTCTACAATCCAAGCTTCAATCTCTCGAACATTGGTGCAATGTGAATAATTTGAATCTTAATATTAACAAGTGCCATGTTATAAGCTTTTCTCGTAATAATACGATCAAAAAGTATTCTTACTGCCTTAACAACACCATATTGGATAGGGTTGATCATATTATAGATCTCGGGGTAGTGTTGGACAAAAAGATGCGGTTCAATCTCCATTATGACAAAATCCTTGCCAGGGCCAATAAACAGCTCGGATTCATTAAGAGACGTGCTAAAGAGTTCAAGAATATATGGGTTACCAAGTCATTATATATCACTCTGGTGCGTCCTCTATTGGAGTATGCCTGCGTAATATGGAACCCAGTTTTTGAGCTACATAGTGATAGAGTAGAATCTGTTCAGAAACAGTTTTTACTTTTCGCTTTGAGGGACCTCTATGATCCAAAAGACTTCCAACATCTTCCTTCTTACAAAACCAGACTGAACCTTCTTAATTTAATGCCTCTCTCTTCTAGAAGAACACTGTTAAGCGCATGCCTAACCTTGGATATTATAAGTGGTGCAGTCAATGTTGAAGCTCTCTCCAACAAAATTATTTTCAATGACCAACCAAGACGCACTAGGTATGCAACTCTGCTCAAGGAGGTCAATCACCACACTACCTATGCATATAACGAGCCCATAAATAGGTGCTGTAGAATTTTCAACTCTATAAGCAGCAACTACGCTTCGGGGATCTCTAAACACACTTTTAGAACAAGCTTATTAAAGACCCTATCAACATCCTAATCCCACTTAATTTGCCCATCAATTTAGCTTAAATTAAAATAAAATATATTAAAGTAAAGTAAAGTAACTGAAATAAAAGTTGTGATGTATTTTGTTTTCTAATGTGTTGGAAAAAAAAATATGTATTTTGTTGTTGTGTTGTTATATTGAATTGTTAATGCATGTTGCCTTGTTTGGTAAATAAATAAATAAATAAATGGGAACCGCGAGAGATGGTCTAGGATGACAAGAGCTCCTATGTTACCGGACCTGGACCTAGGGTGGGGGCCTATAATGTCGATATACAAGCGTTGGAATATGCGATCGGGTACGAACTGAAGCGTCATTGGTGGTCGAAGGGTGTGTGAAGGAGCTTTGGTGGTTTTACAGGTGAGGCATGATCCCACATATTCACTAACTTGAGCGGCCATCCGTGGCCAGTAGAACCATTGCCGTAATCGGCCGAGGGTTTTGGCCACGCCACCATGCGTGCTCAATGGTGGATCGTGCGCTCTCTTCACTAATTCTGCCGTCATTTCTGACGGCACCCACAACTTTCAAGCTAACTAGTCTTGAAGTCCGTTTCCGCTTGTACACGTACCCGTCTACTACTTTTAGGTCCGGCAGTTGGTGTTGTTCTGCCCGGACTATTGCCGCTAGCTCCGTATAAGAAGCATTTTTAAAATGCGGCGACTCTAAGTCTAGCTCCATCGGAGTCTCCTCGTCTTCCGTCGGCATCAACGCCTCAGCAGAGAACATACGTGACAAGGAGTCCGGTACTACGTTTTGGCTTCCCTTTCGGTGGACTATTTTGAAGTTGAACCCTTGAAGTTTCAAGCCCCACCGGGCTAATCGGCAATTAAGGTCTGGTTGGTTCATTAGCCATTTTAGGGAAGCATGGTTGGTCACGATTTCAAATTCATGACCCTCCACGGAGGCACGGAACTTCTTGATTGCCAACAGCATTGCCAGACATTCTTGCCCAGTGACGCTGTAGTTTCGCTGAGCGGGATTCAATTTGTGAGACATATAGGCGACGGGGGCTTCGTCTCATTCTTCCGTCCGTTGCACTAGCACGGCACCTACTCTATATTTACTTGCGTCACATTGGATGGAGAAGGGCTTGTTGAAGTCGGGGCTGTGCAACACTGGAGGCGAAGCAAGGCTCACTTTCAATTGCTTGAAAGCATTTAGCCTCTCGTCGGTCCACACAAATTGAGTCGTCTTCGAAAGCATGTTTGTCAGTGGTGTTGACAAAGACGCATATTCCCTGGCAAAGCGTCGATACCAGCCGCAGATTCCCAAAAATCTCCGCAGCTGCTTCGTAGTCGTTGGAAGAGGGAAATCCATAATGGACCTCACCTTATCAGGGTCTGTCCGGATCGTCCCATTACCAACAATGTGGCCAAGGTACTTCACCTCGCGCAAGAGGAACTTGCTCTTTTCCACATTGATGGTAAGGCCAGCTTGTCGCAGATGGAATGCGACCTGGTGCAGTACCTTCAGGTGTTCATCGAAGGCCTCGGTTATCACCAACAAGTCATCCAAATATACGAACACTTGGTGTTTTAGATGCAGGGGGATCACCTTGTCCATAAGTCGCGACATCGTTCGGGGTGCATTGCACAAGCCAAACGGTATCACGACAAAGTGATACAGGGGTCACCCGGGCACAGTCAAAGCCGTCTTCTCCCTTGACCGTTCCTCCAAAGGAATCTGCCAGAAGGAATCCTTAAGATCCAGGCTCGTAATAAAAGTGGCCTTAGGGAGTCTGCTTAAGATGCCATCTATCAAAGGGATAGGCGTCTTTCACTGTGACCGAGTTGACCTTCTTCACATCCAAGCACAGGCGTATCTTGGAGGGCTTGACCACTAGGGTCACTGGCGAGGACCACGAGCTCTTGGACTCCTCGATCACGCCCAGCGCGAGCATCTGGTCTATCTCTTTATACAAGAGCTTTTCGACAGCCAGTAAAAAAGAAAGGTGTCTCTGTTTAATTGGTTTTTGATTGCCAGTGTCGATTTCATGCTTGATCAGCGCTGTTTTTCCCAAACCCTCTACTGCGAACGACGGAAAGCTAGCAATCACAGAGAGGGTGGGCGTGATTGTCGAGTTGTTCGAGGCTACTAGTGGTGTTGACTTGTTGGTATGACGCGAACAGGTCTGCGGCCAAGGCGAATTGACGTACGAAATCCACTCCCAGATGTCGATATACAATGTGAGAAAAGCCAATGAATTCATGTCATCTAAATTTGATGACTATGTGGCTAAAATGAATGATCTGATAAGTCAAGTCACAACCCTTAACAAAGAAAATGTTGCTATAAAATCGGAAATCAATAAACTAAAAATTGAAAATAACAGTCTCGCAACCGAATTCCGAGCGAACAACGTTGTTTTAAACGGCATCAAGCAAACAAGTAACGAAAACCTGCATGAAATTGTTAAGTTAACATCTGTGGCGATCGGTATCGATCCAGCGATCACTGATCACAACATACAGGAAGTTTTCAGACCGAAACAATCACGATCAACTAAAATTATCATTAAATTTGCAAATAAATCTGTTAGAGATTCTTTCGTTGACGGGTATAAATCAGCTGTGAAAAGGCGAAATGACGGTGCAGGGCTTCCTGCTAAATTAATTCACAAAAGTTTAGATGACAGCAGAGTGTTCATAGGAGATCACTTAACTCCGACAACAGCGGCGTTCTATACCAAGCAAAAACAAGTTTGCGGAGCTTTAAATTCATCTGGGCGAAATATGGAAAAGTTTTCGTTCGCAAAACAGAAGGTGACAGACCTGTAATCATCAATTGCGCTGATGATATCAATCATATTGGGCAGCTTTAGGGTTTCTATTTCTAGTTTGTAAATTTTTTTTGCTTTTGTTAGCTTTTGTTCTATTGTTCGAATTTTAATTTTTTAATTTCTTTATTTCAATGGATGGACTAATTGACCAATTTGAAATCGACAATAATTGCAATCAATGTACATCGATTTTTGCTGACATAGGGGAGTTTGATAAATTTGCGTTAATTAATAACAGCCTTACTGTTCGAACATAGATAATTGCAGTTGCTTCACAATGAAACTTTTCGAATCGTGACATAACGCTTCGTAGTAAACTGCAACTATCACTGGAGCACCTGCGGGCCGAATTATCAAATCCTTTGGTGGACCGAATAAAAATTGTGGCAAAAACCGCATCACTGGCCAAAATATCCAAATCAAAACAAACATAAACAAACAATTGTCATCTGGAAAACTGCGCGATCGATAAATGGCGCACCACCTAGACTGATAATGCAGATATCCAACAGCTGATGCAGATCTGGCTCGGTCATTCGGGACGTATGGGAAATCGGCACAATCCAATGACCCCTGGCGGTACACCAAAAAATACCGGTAGCAACCGGTACACAATTTGAAAATTTTATTTGAAGAAAGAAAATAGTTAGTTAGTTGCAAATTAGAATCGAACGTGTGCAGTTTGGAATCGAACTCGTTGTATTCATATAGACAATTGGAAAAATAGAATCGAACTCGTTGTATTCATATAGATAGTTGAAAATTAGAATCGAACAAAATTGTTTGAATTGAATTACGGATATATAAATTAGAAAATTGTTTGAATTGAATAATAGAATTGAAATAAAGTTAGTTTGTGGAAGTTGAACAACTTGACTAGATCTTTCGATTTAAAAATCAAAATTAATATCGAACATAATTTTGGTCCTTCGAACCGGATACGAGAAAGTGCGCGAGTGGAATTAATTAGTGAAAGACATTAGACAAAACAAAATATCAAAGGCGAAGAATCGGTAAGAGCTGTTGGGGTAAGTCCTTCATTTATTCCATTTATTATTTCCTCGATCATTTCCTTTTGCTCCCATACCATTATCATTCCTTTTTATAAGTAATTATATAATAATCGCAGAACTAAAACCGGTAAAAAGAACGAGCCTTGTATAAGCCTAAAATCTAATACAGAACTAACGGGAATATAAAGTGAAGATTGATTTCGGTAATATACTCAAAGCTATACCTTGATAATAATAGAGAAGAACTAATGAAAGTGCGTGAGTGTGCATAGTGAACATATAAATAATAGCATTATCCGTAATTAAATCGAGAATCGTAATAGCCCGTATGCATATCTTGTTAAGAATCATCATAGTCCAATAACGGTAAACTGTACAATACTTACGAGTGGCATTAAACTATATCGAACTGAGCTCAATACTTTGAATCGCGTAATTTCTAGCTGATGAGCGGATACTAGGCCGCGAATAGAAAAAGAACCACACTGATTATTGCGGCGATAATTAGAATTTTGTATGTACCGATTTTTTGAACATAGATATTTGTAGAACTTCGACCATAGAATATTTCTGTGGATTCAGCCCACGTGCATCGTCCTACGCAACAGCAGAAGTTACTAAGAGATTTAGTTACGAGTTCGTACTAATCCTTAAGGGCCACGACGGTACATCGAAAAAACATTGCTAGGTAGAAGTCAGAACCGTAGACATGACGGGCGTTGCAAACTTGTTGACTCGCCAAAGATTCGCGTTAGATCAGTTGGTGAAAATTCAAACGAATTACAAGAAGGATCCAAAGACACGGAAAACCAACGTGTAATATCGGAATTTAATTGAAAAAGTGAAGTCAATCCATAGTCAGTACGATGAGGTGCACGAACGAATTCTGGAAAGCTTAGATGAAAAGTTAATATCGTTACCATATTTCACGGACGAGTATGAGCGTTTCGAATCGATCCGTATCAACTTCCTATCCGAATTGGAAGAATTACTGCAGGCCTCGCAACCTACAGAAGAGTCAAATGAAGGTAAAGTGCCAAAAGAAGCAAAGGGTGAAGACGACCTAAAGCTACCACGCATAAGTTTACCGAAATTTTCTGGAAAATATGATGAATGGATATCTTTTCACGATCTATTCGTATCCCTTATACATAATCGGACATCCTTGTCAAAAGTTGAGAAGCTTCATTACTTAAAGTGCAGCTTATCGGGTGAGGCGGAAAACTTGCTGCGACATTTTGCAGTGACAGAAAGTAATTATGACGTTGCTTGGAAATTACTTAGTGAACGTTAAGATAACAAGCGCGTCTTATTAAATACGCAGTTTAGAAACTTGTTCAATATTGATAGTGCCACAGAATCATCCGACTCAATCAAACTCTTACTAGATCAAACGGTAGAGTGTGTTCAAGCAATGGAAAACTTGAAACTAGGCGACTTGTGGCAATCGATTATTATATATCTTACTGCAGAGCGACTTCCGCAAGAAACCAGGCAATTGTGGGAGCAGGAACAGGCTTAAAACACTAAGTTGCCTTCTTTTGATGAGCTCAAGACGTTTCTCAATAATCGATTTCGAGCTTTAGAAGCTTCGGGGTTAGATCGGTCAAAGCATCGACAAAAGTATTTATCAGTATCGCGGAAAGTGCACTCTTTGCAAGCCAATGCACATCCACCATAATCTACGTACACTCAATGTAAAGGTTCACACCGCTTAGTGCATTGCGCACAATTTAGGCAGTTACCCCATGCACAGAAATTTGAATCAGTCAAACGAAATGGGTTGTGTTTAAATTGTCTCGAAAAGGGTCATTTAGTAGGTAGTTGTCCTAGTCGATTCAAATGCATGAAGTGTAAACGATCTCACTATACACTTCTACATCGGGAGGAGATACAACTGAATTATCAGGTCGATGGTCATGTGTCAAGTCAGCAACGGGTTAATCTGAGTGTGAACACTAGTAGTGGGACAAATAGACGAGAAGTTTTATTGGCAACCGCTCTGATAAATGTGCAGTCTCCAAGTGGACTTATTAATTTGCGAGCACTTCTGGATCAAGGCTCGCGAGTGTCCTTAATCACCGAACATGCCGTACAACGATTAGGCTTGAAACGAAAAGGCACCAATATAAACGTTTCAGGAATTGGGTACTCAATCAACATGAATGCGAAGGGAGAAGTCAATCTCAGCATAGTTACCCGCAACAAGAATACATTAGACTGTGAAGCCATAATTCTAGACAAACTAACTAGTTTGATCCCTAGCCAACCAGTCCATATTGTTGACTGTTACCAATTAAAGTCGACCTAACTTGCCGATACACAATTCAATCGTCCTGGCCAAATTGATGTAATTCTCGGTGCCGATATTTTTGCCAGAATAATTCTAGGGGAGATACGTCGATTAAGCAAAGACTTCATCGCCCAAAATACGCAATTAGGATGGGTGGTATTTGGGCAAACTGATACACAAGCCGCAACGAGCTTTCAAAGCTACAAGGTAGAAGTTAGCAAGAATGATGAATTAAACGGACAGTTGCAAAGATTTTGGGAACTTGAAGAGATTCCGCATCAGCGTTCGATGACCGATGAAGAGGTCGCATGTGAAAAGTATTTTCTTGAGACCGTTCAAAGAGATACAACAGGGCGTTTTATCGTGCGGCTGCCATTCAAACCAGAACGTTTAGAAAAAAAATGATTCCGTTGAAACTTTGGTGCACCAAAGGAATTGTTGTGTCAATACGTCATAAAAGTCGACTTGCAAAGATGTTGACTAATCAACCGTTTAACCTGGAACTAAAGCGTAGATTCAAAATCTTTAGAAATATCCTTAACAAAACAATTAAGCAAGCGAAATCAAATAATTACATGACAAAAACTAATAAATACAAAAAAGACCCGAAAAAATTATGGGAAATGATTAACGAGATAATAGCGAAGAATAAGAAAGAGAACCAATCCATAACTGAAATCTTAGCTATAGACAGAACTTTGTTGAAATCTGGCAGTGATATTGCTAACGAATTCAACAACTACTCTTCAGAAATTGGTGAAAGTATAACTAATTCTGTCCCTCCAACTACTCTACCTTCGCCACCAGTAGTAGACCAGCTCGAGCCATTTGATTTCAAAGCGATAAGCAAGGAAGAAGTACTGTTTCATATTAATTCTATGAATGAGAATAAATCACCCGGTGAAGATTTAGTAACCGCTAAAGTGATTAAAAAATTAGCAGGAACAATTTTAACACCTCTTCGACATATCGTTAATGCCTGCCTACAGACTGGTCAGTTTCCGGACCGTTTTAAAACAGCTATTGTTGTTCCAATTTTCAAAGCACAGGACAAAAAGTATCTGAATAACTACAGACCGATATCTTTGATTTCTATTTTGGCTAAAATCTTTGAGAAGTGCCTAAAAGCTAGATTGGGTGAATTTCTAGCTGTGCGCCATAAAATTGCACCAAACCAATTTGAGGGTACTAGTACAGTTGACGCTCTTTACTGTGTAACCAGCTTCATAAACCAATCTATCGACAGTAATGATAAAACAATCGTAGTTTTTCTAGACCTAAACAAGGCTTTTGATACCGTCAACCATTGTATATTGCTACGTAAAATTTGAAATCTGGGGCTCTCGGATAATATATACAGATTATTCCATTCTTACATCTGTGGTCGTAAACAAAAAGTTAAAATAGGTCCAGATATCAGCAATATTTTGGAGGTCAAATGCGGTATTCCTCAAGGATCTGTACTTGACCCAAGTTTTTTCAACTTATACATAAATGATCTTTGTAACCTACATTTCAATAATCCAGACTTCAATGGCCAGACAATTGCATACGCGGATGACATCGTTTTACTTTTAAGGGGTAGCACTTAGAATAGGGTTTCTCATGAAGCAAACAAAGGCTGTCAAACAATATACAACTGGCTGAGCACACACAAACTTGTGTTAAACATAGAAAAAACTTATTTTTTAGCATTCGGGTCCAAAAATAATTTGTGCTATCTGAATTTAAACATTTCATTAAATAACGCTAAGATAAATCAACTTAAAGAAATCAATTATTTAGGCGTTATAATTGACGAAGACCTCAGCTGGAAAAGTCATATTCTTAATATCATACGCAGGGTACGTCAAACACTTTATGCGTTTATGAGGCTTAGATATAACACTAACCTTAACACAATAAAGCTAGTTTATTTTGCAATCGCTCAAAGTATCATCCAGTACGCTATCATTGTTTGGGGCGCAGCGCTTTCATGTCATACTGCCCCTCTACAAAACTTTCAGAGTAAAATAGTTAAGATATGTTTGAAAAAATCAATTTTCTCATCAACAACCAAAGCATACGAAGAGTTTTGTGTTATGAATATTCGTCAGCTTTACTAATATGCGGCTTTAAAATTTATGTACCTGAATGGCAGCCAGTTCAATATCCATACTACTGGTTACCAAACAAGAAGGCAATTGACAAATCCCATCTTAACAACTCGATGTAGAAAATCAAAAACGGCCAGGCACTTAAGTGTCTTAGGACCTAAACTGTTCAACAAACTTCCTCAAGAGATAAAACTTACGCTAAATGATCTTAATTTCAAGTCAATTTTTAAAGGGTTTGTTCAAAGTGGAAACCAATGCTTAGATTCTGTGCTAAATTCTTAAACCATTAAATTTAAAGTGTCCATTCTAGTCTTAATATTTTTCGTTTCGCCTTACACTTTCATGCTATCTTCACCTATTGTCAGCTTTTCGATATAATTTATTTTCCGATTTGTTCAATTTAATTTTTTTTATTTTGTGTAATTTTTATTCGCCTTTAATTGAGCATTTTTTTGCGCTTCTGTTACCACCTTCCACTACGATACATATACATATGTTTTCAAATTCATTTTTTCTCAATTATTAGCGCCATATTGTGTTGATATTTTACTCGAACTTTAATCTTAGTTTTTAATTTAGGCTTGTATTGTTTTTTTATTTCTAATTTGAATTTTATGTAAACGTTTAATATAGTTGATCACAGCTTTTTATATATTTTGAATTCAGAAGTTCGTATTAGGTCCCCGCACTCGCGCACAAGTACTCTTACTTTTGCGAGGAGCGAGCTATGCTATGAATTTTTTGTGCCAGGTTTGTAAAATGAATAGCTGCAATAAATTATTATTATATTATATTATATTATATAAGTTTTGGCTGAGAGTGGGAATTATCCAGAGCATCAAGGACTTGGTAGCTCCCCTGAACGTGATGTCAGCTGACACTCGGCCTACGGCTTGATGTTGTGTGCCGTCTGCAGTCTTCAACCCGAGAGAAGCTCTTTTTCAGTGAAAAGAGTTTCTCTCGAGAAACGACTTTGCCAAGTCAGCCGCCATCTCGCTCACGGAAGCTCCCGTGTCGATCAAGCCTGCTGTTGGTTGACTAAACAACATAACCTGTGCGTATGGACGGACGTCACCTGATGCCACGTCCATCAGAGTGGCACAGTTGAGCTGGTAACGCCAACGCCGAAGGCGAGAGTAGAATCCTCTCATTCTCAGCGTTGAGCGCTTGGGTTTTGGAACAATCATGTTTCGGTCGTGCAATTTCAGAATTAAAGATTCGGTCTCGGACCGCCGTTTATTTCCTCAGCTGCCAGTGGTATGGCAAAAAGACCAACGGTGCGGGAAGGGATGAATTGCGTGCCTCTAGTGACACATAAGGGAAGTGTAAGTCAGGTAATGGCAACCATCCATGGGGTTCAGCATCCGGGGTGTTGCCTTGTTGAATATCGACCGCGACATTCCCTCCTACCTGCTGAAACGAGGTGGATGGGCTTGCCTCTTTGCGAGGCTCGTGATGGAATTCGGCACTCCCGTGGGCGTGTTTTTTGCTTGACATACGCGGCAGTGCGGCTTGTAGGTGTTTTCTTTGCCACACCCGTAGCAGAAAACGCGCCGCTCTTCCAGGCAGTCATCAAATGTATGTCCTACCTTCCTGCAGTTCCAGCAGGTAGGCAAAACCGTCGCGGCGCAGACTTCCGTCTCTTGTGGATCGTCCTCCACAGGGTCTTGAGGCTCTTCCTCCAGGGCTTCGTGAAAATGTCTTCCTGGCGCAGACCGGTGGCGGCTTCTGAGCTCCAGCTCGAAATTCTCCACTCGGAGAACAGCCTGACGGAGCATCCGGACGGAAGGCAAGTGACTCAGTAACAAATCGCGGTGAATTTCTGGTATCAGATTGCGCCTGAGGATCTCAGCCATCTCTCCATCACTGATGGGGCGTTGCAAGCGGTCCGCTAAGCGGCGTACTTCCACATTGAAGTCATCAAAAGTCTCTTCGGTTCGTTGCCTTCGTCCTCGGATGAACTCGATCAGGTCGCCGTCCGAGTAGCGACCTCCGAACTGATCACTCAGCGCCACCTCCAGATCTCGCCATTGGACATCTCGCTTGGAGCGGTGGAACCGCCAATACCAATCGGCAGCGGCTCCGGTGAATAGTAGGTGAGATATTTACATAGCCAATCAAAATGACCAGCAAGTGTTTGCCTGGTGAGCGATCTGATCCTGTAGGTGAACACTTCCACGGGAAAAATGTTATCCTTTCCAGAAAACTTAAGGTTCCAGCCCCCAATGATACTGGCCACCCTATCAGGAGCCACCTGGCCTATATCATCCCGAGGTGGGCGTGGATTATAAGGCCTTCGAGCAGGAACGTAAGCTTGTGCACTGGGGTTCAGTGGCGTAGGCAATGAGGCTTCTGGCTGGGTCGGCCGTCTCAGATCAGCCAGCTGCTCCATAATTAAGCGCATGCTGTCCTGTAAGGCGCCGATCTGTTGCTGAACTCCACTCAGCTCCCTTTGAAAGGAAGGGTGAGGTCCGGCTACGTCCGTTGGGCTGATAGACCGCAACGATCCTTTAGGATCAGGTGACTGCTCCGAGACGCCCGATCCATTTGGATCCTGTAGGTTAAATTCCACGATGGCTTGCTCTTGCCTTCCCATTCCCCTGGTGGTAGCTCCAGACTTGGAGGTTTTCGGCCGGGCCCCGCCCGTCGAGGGAACTTGTCCTGCGTCGAGGGGGAGCCTCAGTTGTCCACGGCACAAAGGACAGCCAGAATTATTTTTCAACCATTGCTCCAAGCAGTTTTTGTGGAACCTATGTTCACACTTGGTGGTGTGCGTGGCTTGAAGGCTGGTGAAGGGCTGTTGACAGATGGAGCACTGAGCCTCCACCTCCACTCAGGCTAAGTCCTCTCTGCTGTGCCTCAGTGGCATTTTGTCTAATCCGAGAAAGGTTCACAAAAATTCTCAATTCAAATTAATTTTGCACCCTAACGTGACAACTGAAATTTCTACGCTTATAGTCTAAAAGGTGTTGCCAAAAATTCAAATAGGGCAACAGTTGCACAGTTCAAGCACGACTTTCGCTTACAATTATAAGTAGCTTACTATTAAGCCTATGCGGCTGAATTCCCAGTAAAAATATTTCGCACACCTAGTGGTGTGACTGACTTTTCAAGATGAATTAAGTTTAAGTAATGGAGCAAAACCTCGTGAAAACTTCAAATTTTGCAAAAGAGTTTTAACGTAAAAATACGAAGTAGGTTTCAAAAAGAATTTACTCAAAATTTATATTCGTAAGCCTTCTTATTGAGCGAAATCCGGTCAATCCTTTCCACTTCCAGGTCCGCTGCTGGCTGGCTTTTGTAACAAGAACGCAAAGATGGTGAAATTTTTAAGTATGAATGAGTTTAATTAAAGGTGCAAAATGTTTAAGTATGAAAAATGTTTAAGTATCAAAAATGTTTAAGTGTGAAAAATGTTGAAGTTTGCCTATTAACTTGGGTCGATTCCAGAAGGGAATCACCCAGTATGGGGGACTATTCGCCCACCCGAAAATCCTTGAAAAGAGAGGAGCAGAGGATCAAAATACAACAATGTGTTTGCTTGACTCAGATTCAGCAAATGATCCAAGTCTGGCCAAGCTGCATGGACGTGTAGGCGGCACCACGCCAACCCCACGTAATCCGCCACAGCTTGAACCAGACCCGAGCCAAAAGCCAAACCTGGGTCAAGACAACAAAGATAATCAAGTTGGGATAGCTTCCCGACACAAAGTGGGGCAGGGGCCCTTCGGATGGCCGGGACAGGATTGGCGGTAAACCACCAAAACCTGTTATCCGCGGCCAACCTCCAGGTTGCACCCAGAGTAAAAAAACTCAAGAGACAACACAAAGTGAAGCTACCCAACAGGTATGCTAAAAGGATTGAATTTAATAGGAGGGGATTGGGGTAGGATGTTTGCGGCTATTAGGGAAGAGCGAGCAGGACAGGTCTTACTTAAAGGGCTTGTTCTTTCGAACGAAGTAATATGGAATCGCAAAGGAGGCGATTCTAAGACCTGCAAGTGGGAATGGAATTATAAGGATTGAAGACGTAAAGACTTAAGGGGAGTATGAGTCGAAGCTCATAACTATTTTCTCACTTTGGTGGGTCACCCAAAAACAAGTTTCGGGCCCCACGTTGGGCGCCATTTGTAGCAGTTGGAAAGATTGAGGAGTGCTAGACTTAGCACAACTTAGAAACAGACCGAAATCCGGAACCAAGATGGCCCAGGTCCAGCAGATGTGGGAATGGCTAATGCCATTCAAGAGGCCAAACAAAAAAAAGAGAATTGCCCCGAGAGCAGGATGACCTAGAAATGGCCGTGAAGGCCCCTCGTCCGCATTAGCGGAGCACCCTTTAATCAACCCCGACGGATTCTGGGGTGCCGCTTTGCTAGCTCGCTGCGGCTGGGGTGGGTTCATGAAATAATGGGGATGGTTTGCTCTCCAGAAAACGGGATGCTACTTATTATTCATCCGTCATGAATATGTAGCCGCAAACTGGTATATAAAAGAATACCAAGGGACAAAGGGGGCATAGTTCCGTAAAGGAAACCACCCATGGATCTGCAACATGGGCTGACTAAGCAGACCCAGTGCTCGTGATAACGCACGGAGCCAGGAAATTGAAAACCTAACAAGGAAGTAGGAAAAAACGCTGCCTCTCTTTTCAGAGGAACCCGGGTGAGGCAGACAGCCCCGGGCCCTCGATGGTGGCGGAGCCCTGACCCCGATGGTCTGGGGTCCTCCACCCGCTGATACTAGCCATAATATCAAGAAAATTCAACAACAAAAATCTACATAAAAAGAAACTGAATTATTATATGTGGCCAGTATCCCTCCCTTGAAAGAAATCTGAAAATCACGAAAAAAACTATTTCATTTTTATCGGCCAGCCAGGCCACGTGCGGACCCTGAAATAGAAGAAAGAACTTCTCGGGCTTTTGCCCAATAAGAAGGCCTGAGGGTTTCCACTTAACAATTCATTATTATTATTTCCATTTTTCTTTAAGGGGGTTAGTCCACTGTTAAACTGCTCCAAATGAATTTTTTTTTAAACAGCTACCAAAAAAAAAACTACTCAAGATATCGATTTGAAATTTTACGTGCATCTTTATTGAAGCTAAGAGTTAACATTTTCATTGGAAAAAAATATTAGAAAACAAAATGGCGGCCGCCCCAATGGATCACCGCAGCACCGCCGAAAAAAAAAGCGAATTGCGCCTCGTAAATTCCTGGTCAAAATAAGCATCTGTGAACAAATTATCAAAAATATTTCATTAGTCTTGAGTACAAAGGACTGCACGGGCCTAATTTTAGAGCCCTAAAGCGATAACAAAAAATGTGGTATGCTTTTGAATCGAAAAACTTAATAAAAAAAAATTTTTTAATCAATAAAATGTTTCCCAGATTGTCAAAAATTTTTTTTTTGTTCTATATTTAGGCCCGTGCACTCCTTAATACTCAAAACTAATGAAATCTTTTAAGTAGTTTGCTCACAGACGCTTATTTTGTCCAGGAATTTACGAGGCGCAATTTGCTTCTTTTTTTCGGCGATGCTGCGGCGATCCATTGGGGCGGCCGCCATTTTGTTTTCTAACAATTTTTTCTAATGGAAATGTTAACTCCTAGCTTAAATAAAGATGAACGTGAAATTTCAAATCGATATCTTGAATAGTTTTTTGTTGGTAGCTGTTTAAAAAAAAAAGTTCATTTGGAGCAGTTTAACAGTGGACTAACCCCTTAATACGCTTTCATAAACGATTTACAGGTATATGTCATTTTACAATGCTTGCTCTTTCAATTGAAATATAATTTTTTTACCGATAGATGGGGATCGCATGCAAATTTATGGCCTATAAAATTATCTTCTAGGCAATTAAACTCCTTCATACGAAGGAGTTTATTACATGTTTTGTTTTGTATGCTATACACATTGATCGCGCTTGTTTCTGCTTCTGATTTCTCTAAGTATATACACAATATGTTTACCCTCCTTTTATCGTATTTAATGAATTACTTGTGTATTAATTTGCACGAGGGCTTTCTTTTACCATTTGTTTCATAAATTCACACGCATGGCGTTTGTTGCTGTGGAACTATTTAGCACTTTTCTAATTTTAATCTTTAAACCGGCCGATATCCTTTCCACATAAAATCATAAAAAAAACTTAGGTGTTTTCTGTGTTCGACACTGATATTCCAATTATTTTTAACTCGCGCGATCAATTCGTGGCAAATTTTAGGTATCTGTTTGTTTTTCGCCACACCTTTCTCATTACATTTTGGTTTAAACGCACTTTCACAATAAACCTTCGATTATCCGTCCAAATTCATTTCATTCGAATATTCGTAAGCATTCATACTTCATTTGCGGGTAAAACTGGACTTGATGCCCCACACAGCTGTTGCATGAACCTCGCCGATAGATGTCGGGCTAATATGTTTGTGTTTTTGTGGTTGTGCGTTTGCTTTTGGGGCTTCTTTTCTTTCTTATTTTCTTTTTCTTAATTGTTTTATCTTCTTTTTTATTTTTTTGTATAATTTTGTCTGTTTTAATTCATTTTTTCAACCTTTCTACCACCTTTTCGCCCTCTGGTGGCGGGATTTCCCGGGTGTGGGGCATCAAGTCCAGTTTACCCCATTTGCGTTCCAAACTTTACCCATATGTCATTCGTAAAGTAGTAATAAAAAAAAAACTACACACAAACACACCCACGCAAATTATTTCCGCTCGTATTCATGCGCACTGACGCATTTGTAGCACTTAACTACTTATTTCGGAGACATTTTTCTTTTTTTTCATTTAAATTGTTCCTAACACGTAATGAGTTTGATTCAATTTTAAATTTACTTAATATGCTTCCATTATTATGGCGCCACGAGTTCTGCATTACTTTAGTATAAAAAAAAAAAAATTATGACATAGATCTTAGAGAAAGAATGTCAAAATATTCAGATAATCAATTTCTAACTTCAATAACGCTTTCAAATTCTAATTCAATGTTTGTTTGAATAGCTACGATAAGTTTAGTAAATTCCTAGACAAGCATTTTCAACACTAGCTTCAATGTACTAACTATTTTGGCAAGCGTATTTTTAATGTAAACTATCTATTTAGTTATTCTTAAGTATCGCAGCGAAAGAAACCTTCTTCTTCGATTTGTAATTCCTAGCCGGATCTGATGAACAAATGTGCTGGACGTAACTGGTTTCTAACAGCAAACGTAGTATATTCAACAATGACGCAAATGATATTTCAGCCGGATTTATAAATTTTCACTGACAAATCCAAGCACCAAACCAAGATGAACAGATGAACAGATGTTTTCGAAACGGCTTATTCGACTAGCTGACTGAATGATGCTGGAAAATTTGTTTCGGACGGGAATGCCATCGACAATACTGAATAGAATATTCTGATTATTTCTGTACAACCTCCGATTGCTGCAATGTCCATAAAGGAGCCGATACGCAAACATCGACTAGAACTTGGTGACCTCAAATCCCTTCGAAGAAAACCAGAGTGACGACCAAAGGCTGCTTGTACATTAAACTGATCGCCGCAATTAAATATTGATAGGCAGGATTTCGTTTGAGGGTAGTCACGCAATTCGATGTCGACTCTCCAAGAAAATGTTTCTTGATATATTTCACGAGCCGAACTCGAAAATATTTATCTTTCTTTCACATCACTGTGTTCAGCTTCTTAACAAGGTGTTTCATTACTATTTGCGACGAGCTTTCTTCCACCTGGCTGATGTTCAATTTCACTCGGCCCCTCTTTAAATGGTCATTAGTCTCTTATGAAAATCCCTTCGAACGACACAAAATAAACACGAAAATAGAAACAAAATCCTGTGTATGGAAAAATCCTGATTAATCAAAACGAAAACTCGTCAGGCCGCCATCAATAGCGGTCATGAAAACAAAAATAATTTCCAACCTTGCTCAATTTCACAATCTGTCACAAATCTGTCACGAACACGCGATAGTTGCACCAGTCAATCAGATGCTCTACCATTCCGCCAGTTGGCGCAAAAGACTCGAGAATGATTTAGGCGCGTAGATTTCGTATGTATGCGTAACCAAGAAGACTGCTTGCTATACACATATAAGCCTACGTACGTATATTCCCCTCACTTTGATACGGCCGCCGACGACTGATTCCTGTTGCGCTATTTTTTTAATTCTGCCTCACTCGCTAGGCCGCACCGCCTTCTATATTCACTGCGAGCGTTTTGGGCCCATCCACGTTGCGCGACTGAAAATCAGGGCAAAACTAAGTTGAACTGCAACCCGCCACTGCAACACCTTGGCGCCAGCCAGTCGCTTGCGATACAAGCCTTTGACCACTATTTCACTTTGTATCTCGATTCCCAATTCATGAATGGGGAATCCAGTAACCAATTTAACACCCACCCAGCACCAAGTCACTTTCACTATCGCAACTTTCAGAGTGCGACCGCACTTTCGTGGCCAATAATGGTTTCACTTGCTTACTGTAGTGCCCAACGAAAGAAAAGCAGTGTTTACTTGATTCTTCTGGTGCAATATGCTTTTTGCGAACAACACACAGCGTCGCAAATGGACGATCAAATAAAATTTGGTAGCAGATCGTGAACTAGTGAACTCAGTGGGTATATCACTTGGTGATATCTTTCGCGTGAAAGACGCCCACTGATCGTCCATTTTGATCGGCCAGCTGGTAATAAGCACCGCCGATCTGCTTAATTACTTTACTAGGTAAGAACTTCCGGTCCAGCTTTGCATTGTAGTGCGCGGCTGCGTCACTTTGCCGGAAGTTGCGCCTGTAGACCACTTCACCAGGCTGGTATGTAACCAACCTGGAACGAAGATTATAGGCCTTTGCGTTTCGAGACTGGGCCTGAGTGGTGAGTTGGCGAAGGCGTTGGCGGTTGATGGTGAGGTGGTCAGGTTGAGTCAGGGTCACCTCAGGTTCCTCCAACAGTTGTTATTGCCGGAGGAGGGCGTAGGACTTCCCCTGCGTAATCATAGGTTGTCCGAACACCGCTTGATATGGAGAGGTTCCAATAGTATCATGAGGTGCGGAGCGTAGTGATAGCCGAGAGTTTGTCGTCCCAAGTGGCCTGTGCGGGATCGATGTAGGCCCTGATGGCCGCGAGGATTGAGCGGTTTAGTCGTTCGCATGCATTTGCCTGTGGCAAGTACACGGCTGTAAATGTGTGTGAGATCCCGAATTCCTGCAGTACGTCACGGAAAATGGGCAACCGAAACTGCACGCCGTTGTCAGATACGATGGTTTTTGGGACTCCAACAAGGTAGAATATCCTCTTCCTAAAGATGGCCACTACTGCCTTCGCAGTGCATTTTCGAAGCGGCTCGGTAAATGAGAACCGCGAGAGATGGTCTAGGATGACGAGAGCTCCTATGTTACCGGACCTGGACCTAGGGTAGGGGCCTATAATGTCGATATACAAGCGTCGGAATATGCGATCGGGTACGGACTGAAGCGTCATTGGTGGTCGAAGGGTGCGTGAAGGAGCTTTGGTGGTTTTACAGGTGAGGCATGATCCCACATATTCACTGACTTGAGCGGCCATCCGCGGCCAGTAGAACCATTGGCTTGATCGGTCGAGGGTTTTGGCCACGCCACCATGCGTGCTCAGTGGTGGGTCGTGCGCTCTCTTCACTAATTCTGCCGTCATTTCTGATGGCACCCACAACTTCCAAGCCAACTGGTCTTGAAGTCCGTTTCCGGTCGCATACTCGGTCCGCTTGTACACGTACCCGTCTACTACTTTTAGGTCCGGCAGTTGGTGTTGTTCTGCCCGGACTTTTGCCGCTAGCTCCGTATAAGAAGCATTTTTAAAATGCGGCGACTCTAAGTCTAGCTCCATCGGAGTCTCCGCGCCTTCCGCCGGCATCAACGCCTTGGCAGAGAACATGCGCCACAAGGAGTCCGGTACTACGTTTTGGCTTTCCTTTCGGTGGACTATTTTGAAGTTGAACCCTTGAAGTTTCAAGGCCCACCGGGCTAATCGGCCATTAAGGTCTGGTTGGTTCATTAGCCATTTTAGGGAAGCATGGTCGGTCACAATTTCAAATTCATGACCCTCCACGGAGGCACGGAACTACTTGATTGCCAAAAGCGCCAGACGTCCGTTGCACTAGCACGGCACCTACTCTATGTTGACTTGCGTCACTTTGGATGGAGAAGGGCTTGTTGAAGTCGTGGCTGTGCAACACTGGAGCCGAATCAAGGCTCACTTTCAATTGCTTGAAAGCATTTAGCCTCTCGTCGGTACACACAAATTGAGTCCTCTTCGAAAGCATGTCTGTCAGTGGTGTTGACAAAGACGCATATTCCCTGAAGAAGCGTCGATACCAGCCGCAGATCCCCAAAAATCACCGCAGCTGCTTCGTGGTCGTTTGAAGAGGGAAATCCATAATGGATCTCACCTTATCAGGGTCTGTCCGGATCGTCCCATTACCAACAATGTGGCCAAGGTACTTCACCTCGCGCAAGAGGAACTTGCTCTTTTCCACATTGATGGTAAGGCCAGCTTGTCGCAGGTGGAATGCGACCTGGTGCAGTACCTTCAGGTGTTCATCGAAGGCCTCGGCTATCACCAACAAGTCATCCAAATATACGAACACTTGGTGCTTTAGATGCAGGGGGATCACCTTGTCCATAAGTCGCGACATCGTTCGGGGTGCATTGCACAAGCCAAACGGTATCACGGCAAAGTGATACAGGGGTCGCCCGGGCACAGTCAAAGCTGTCTTTTCCCTTGACCGTTCCTCCAAAGGAATCTGCCAGAAGGAATCTTTAAGATCCAGGCTCGTAATAAAAGTGGCCTTAGGGAGTCTGCTTAAGATGCCATCTATCAAAGGGATAGGCGTTTTTCACTGCGACCGAGTTGACCTTCCTCACATCCAAGCACAGGCGTATCTTGGAGGGCTTGACCACTAGGGTCACTGGCGAGGACCACGAGCTCTTGGACTCCTCGATCACGCCCAGCGCGAGCATCTGGTCTATCTCTTTATACAAGAGCTTTTCGACAGCCAGTAAAACAGAGAGGTGTCTCTGTTAAATTGGTTTTTGATTGCCAGTGTCGATTTCATGCTTGATCAGCGCTGTTTTTCCCAAACCCTCTACTGCGAACGACGGAAAGCTAGCAATCACAGACGTTAGTCTGCGACGCTGCTCCGGTGTGAGAGGGTGGGCGTGATCGTCGAGTTGTTCGAGGCTACTAGTGGTGTTGACTTGTTGGTATGACGCGAACAGGTCTGCGGCCAAGGTGAATTGACGTACGAAATCCACTCCCAGATGTCGATATACAATGTGAGAAAAGCCATTGAATTCATGTCATCTAAATTTGATGACTATGTGGCTAAAATGAATGAGCTGATAAGTCAAGTCATAACCCTTAACAAAGAAAATGTTGCTATAAAATCGGAAATCAATAAACTTAAAATTGAAAATAACAGTCTCGCAACCGAATTGCGAGCGAACAACGTTGTTTTAAACGGCATCAAGCAAACAAGTAACGAAAACCTGCATGAAATTGTTAAGTTAACATCTGTGGCGATCGGTATCGATCCAGCGATCACTGATCGCAACATACAGGAAGTTTTCAGACCGAAACAATCACGATCAACTAAAATTATCATTAAATTTGCAAATAAATCTGTTAGAGATTCTTTCGCTGACGGGTATAAATCAGCTGTGAAAAGGCGAAATGACGGTGCAGGGCTTCCTGCTAAATTAATTCACAAAAGTTTAGATGACAGCAGAGTGTTCATAGGAGATCACTTAACTCCGACAACAGCTGCGTTTTATACCAAGCAAAAACAAGTTTGCGGAGCTTTAAATTCATCTGGGCGAAATATGGAAAAGTTTTCGTTCGCAAAACAGAAGGTGACAGACCTGTAATCATCAATTGCGCTGATGATATCAATCATATTGGGCAGCTTTAGGGTTTCTATTTCTAGTTTGTAAATTTTTTTTGCTTTTGTTAGCTTTTGTTCTTTTGTTCGAATTTTAATTTTTTAATTTCTTTATTTAAATGGATGGACTAATTGACCAATTTGAAATCGACAATAATTGCAATCAATGTACATCGATTTTTGCTGACATAGGGGAGTTTCATAAATTTGCATTAATTAATAACAGCCTTACATTTAGAATACTACTCATGAATATCAGAAGTATTGCGAGAAACTTTGATGAGCTAGTTTTGACCATGAATAGTATGCTCTTTGTTTTCGATGTCATCGTTTTAACGGAAACAGGGCTCTCGAGTACCATTGGCTTTGATATAAATGGGTACTACAGCATAGTCAAACCAAATTTATTTAATAAATGTGACGGGCTACTTGTTTATATTAAAAACGATTACTCTGTCAACCGAATAGATGTCATGTTTGACCATGCGAACTCGTTGCACTTGGTTTTATCATTACCTAACAGCTCAAACCTTCTTATTTCCTGTTTTTACCGTTCTCCTAGTCTTGAACCCAGTAGCTTCATCCAAGACTTGGATGTATATTTGGAAACTTTTAAAAATTATAACCACCATATAATAATTGGGGATATCAATATAAACATACATGGTAGTAAAATCTCTCACACTGCACAAGATTACCTCAATGTTTTAGGTAAATTTGGTTTTAACAAACATCGCCACGGTATTACCCGAGCAAAAAGTGGTTCATGTATTGACCACGCATTTTTCAAAGATACTAGCAACCTCATTTTTGAACCAGCTATTCTTCACACCCATATTACTGATCACTACTGTACTATAGCCAATCTGGCCTATAAAAACGTCAAAACAGCTAATATCAATAATAAAACGGTTCAAGTAACAAAAATCAATTGTGATATTTTAGTTGAAAGGGCCCAACAATTAGACTGGAATGTTGTATGCAATATCAATAGCCCCGATGAGGCAGTAAATAGTTTTCTATGTGTTTTAAATGATCTGGTTGACAAATCAGCCACTATATCTGAGTATACGTTTAGAAAAAAATTGATTTCGTTGAAACCTTGGTGCACCAAAGGAATTGTTGTGTCAATACGTCATAAAAGTCGACTTGCAAAGATGTTGACTAATCAACCGTTTAACCTGGAACTAAAGCGTAGATTCAAAATCTTTAGAAATATCCTTAACAAAACAATTAAGCAAGCGAAATCAAATTATTACATGACAAAAACTAATAAATACAAAAGTGACCCGAAAAATTTATGGGAAATGATTAACGAGATAATAGCGAAGAATAAGAAAGAGAACCAATCCATAACTGAAATCTTAGCTAGAGACGGAACTTTGTTGAAATCTGGCAGTGATATTGCTAACGAATTCAACAACTACTCTTCAGAAGTTGGTGAAAGTATAACTAATTCTGTCCCTCCAACTACTCTACCTTCGCCACCAGTAGTAGACCAGCTCGAGCCATTTGATTTCAAAGCGATAAGCAAGGAAGAAGTACTGTTTCATATTAATTCTATGAATGAGAATAAATCACCCGGTGAAGATTTAGTAACCGCTAAAGTGATTAAAAAATTAGCAGGAACAATTTTAACACCTCTTCGACATATCTATAATGCCTGCCTACAGACTGGTCAGTTTCCGGACCGTTTTAAAACAGCTATTGTTGTTCCAATTTTCAAAGCACAGGACAAAAAGTATCTGAATAACTACAGACCGATATCTTTGATTTCTATTTTGGCTAAAATCTTTGAGAAGTGCCTAAAAGCTAGATTGGGTGAATTTCTAGCTGTGCGCCATAAAATTGCACCAAACCAATTTGAGGGTACTAGTTCAGTCGACGCTCTTTACTGTGTAACCAGCTTCATAAACCAATCTATCGACAGTAATGATAAAACAATCGCAGTTTTTCTAGACCTAAAAAAGGCTTTTGATACCGTCAACCATTGTATATTGCTACGTAAAATTCGGAATCTGGGGCTCTCGGATAATATATACAGATTATTCCATTCTTACATCTGTGGTCGTAAACAAAAAGTTAAAATAGGGCCAGATATCAGCAATACTTTGGAGGTCAAATGCGGTATTCCTCAAGGATCTGTACTTGGCCCAATTTTTTTCAACTTATACGTAAATGATCTTTGTAACCTACATTTCAATAATCCAGACTTCAATGGCCAGACAATTGCATACGCGGATGACACCGTTTTACTTTTTAGGGGTAGTACTTGGAATAGGGTTTCTCATGAAGCAAACAAAGGCTGTCAAACAATATACAACTGGCTGAGCGCACACAAACTTGTGTTAAACATAGAAAAAACTTGTTTTTTAGCATTCGGGTCCAAAAATAGTTTGAGCTATCTGAATTTAAACATTTCATTAAATAACGCTAAGATAAAGCAGCTCAAAGAAATCAATTATTTAGGCGTTATAATTGACGAAGACCTCAGCTGGAAAAGTCATATTCTTAATATCATACGCAGGGTACGTCAAACACTTTATGCGTTTATGAGGCTTAGATATAACACTAACCTTAACACAATAAAGCTAGTTTATTTTGCAATCGCTCAGAGTATCATCCAGTACGCTATCATTGTTTGGGGCGCAGCGCTTTCATGTCATACTGCCCGTCTACAAAACTTGCAGAGTAAAATAGTTAAGATATGTTTGAAAAAATCAATTTTCTCATCAACAACCAAAGCATACGAAGAGTTTTGTGTTATGAATATTCGTCAGCTTTACTAATATGCGGCTTTAAAATTTATGTACCTGAATGGCAGCCAGTTCAATATCCATACTACTGGTTACCAAACAAGAAGGCAATTGACAAATCCCATCTTAACAACTCGATGTAGAAAATCAAAAACGGCCAGGCACCTAAGTGTCTTAGGACCTAAACTGTACAACAAACTTCCTCAAGAGATAAAACTTACGCTAAATGATCTTAATTTCAAGTCAATTTTAAAAGGGTTTGTTCAAAGTGGAAACCAATGCTTAGATTCTGTGCTAAATTCTTAAACCATTAAATTTAAAGTGTCCATTCTAGTCTTAATATTTTTCGTTTCGCCTTACACTTTCATGCTATCTTCACCTATTGTCAGCTTTTCGATATAATTTATTTTCCGATTTGTTCAATTTAATTTTTTTTATTTTGTGTAATTTTTATTCGCCTTTAATTCAGCAATTTTTTGCGCTTCTGTTACCACCTTCCACTACGATACATATACATATGTTTTTAAATTCATTTTTTCTCAATTATTAGCGCCATATTGTGTTGATATTTTACTCGAACTTTAATCTTAGTTTTTAATTTAGGCTTGTATTGTTTTTTTTATTTCTAATTTGAATTTTATGTAAACGTTTAATATAGTTGATCACAGCTTTTTATATATTTTGAATTCAGTAGTTCGTATTAGGTCCCCGCACTCGCGCACAAGTACTCTTACTTTTGCGAGGAGCGAGCTATGCTATGAATCTTTTGTACCAGGTTTGTAAAATGAATAGCTGCAATAAATTATTATTATATTATATTATATTATATAAGTTTTGGCTGAGAGTGGGAATTATCCAGAGCATCAAGGACTTGGTAGCTCCCCTGAACGTGATGTCAGCTGACACTCGGCCTACGGCTTGATGTTGTGTGCCGTCTGCAGTCTTCAACCCGAGAGAAGCTCTTTTTCAGTGAAAAGAGTTTCTCTCGAGAAACGACTTTGCCAAGTCAGCCGCCATCTCGCTCACGGAAGCTCCCGTGTCGATCAAGCCTGCTGTTGGTTGACTAAACAACATAACCTGTGCGTATGGACGGACGTCACCTGATGCCACGTCCATCAGAGTGGCACAGTTGAGCTGGTAACGCCAACGCCGAAGGCGAGAGTAGAATCCTCTCATTCTCAGCGTTGAGCGCTTGGGTTTTGGAACGATCAAGTTTCGGTCGTGCAATTTCAGAATTAAAGATTCGGTCTCGGACCGCCGTTTATTTCCTCAGCTGCCAGTGGTATGGCAAAAAGACCAGCGGTGCGGGAAGGGATGAATTGCGTGCCTCTAGTGACACATAAGGGAAGTGTAAGTCAGGTAATGGCAACCATCCATGGGGTTCAGCATCCGGGGTGTTGCCTTGTTGAATATCGACCGCGACATTCCCTCCTACCTGCTGAAACGAGGTGGATGGGCTTGCCTCTTTGGGAGGCTCGTGATGGAATTCGGCACTCCCGTGGGCGTGTTTTTTGCTTGACATACGCGGCAGTGCGGCTTATAGGTGTTTTCTTTGCCACACCCGTAGCAGAAAACGCGCCGCTCTTCCAGGCAGTCATCAAATGTATGTCCTACCTTCCTGCAGTTCCAGCAGGTAGGCAAAACCGTCGCGGCGCAGACTTCCGTCTCTTGTGGATCGTCCTCCACAGGGTCTTGAGGCTCTTCCTCCAGGGCTTCGTGAAAATGTCTTCCTGGCGCAGACCGGCGGTGGCTTCTGAGCTCCACCTCGAAATTCTCCACTCAGAAAACGGCCTGGCGGAGCATCCGGACGGAAGGCAAGTGACTCAGTAACAAATCGCGGTGAATTTCTGGTAGCAGATTGCGCCTGAGGATCTCAGCCATCTCTCCATCACTGATGGGGCGTTGCAAGCGGTCCGATAAGCGGCGTACTTCCACATTGAAGTCATCAAAAGTCTCTTCGGTTCGTTGCCTTCGTCCTCGGATGAACTCGATCAGGTCGCCGTCCGAGTAGCGACCTCCGAACTGATCACTCAGCGCCACCTCCAGATCTCGCCATTGGACATCTCGCTTGGAGCGGTGGAACCGCCAATACCAATCGGCAGCGGCTCCGGTGAATAGTAGGTGAGATATTTACATAGCCAATCAAAATGACCAGCAAGTGTTTGCCTGGTGAGCGATCTGATCCTGTAGGTGAACACTTCCACGGGAAAAATGTTATCCTTTCCAGAAAACTTAAGGTTCCAGCCCCCAATGAAACTGGCCACCCTATCAGGAGCCACCTGGCCTATATCATCCCGAGGTGGGCGTGGATTATAAGGCCTTCGAGCAGGAACGTAAGCTTGTGCACTGGGGTTCAGTGGCGTAGGCAATGAGGCTTCTGGCTGGGTCGGCCGTCTCAGATCAGCCAGCTGCTCCATAATTAAGCGCATGCTGTCCTGTAAGGCGCCGATCTGTTGCTGAACTCCACTCAGCTCCCTTTGAAAGGAAGGGTGAGGTCCGGCTACGTCCGTTGGGCTGATAGACCGCAACGATCCTTTAGGATCAGGTGACTGCTCCGAGACGCCCGATCCATTTGGATCCTGTAGGTTAAATTCCACGATGGCTTGCTCTTGCCTTCCCATTCCCCTGGTGGTAGCTCCAGACTTGGAGGTTTTCGGCCGGGCCCCGCCCGTCGAGGGAACTTGTCCTGCGTCGAGGGGGAGCCTCAGTTGTCCACGGCACAAAGGACAGCCAGAATTATTTTTCAACCATTGCTCCAAGCAGTTTTTGTGGAACCTATGTTCACACTTGGTGGTGTGCGTGGCTTGAAGGCTGGTGAAGGGCTGTTGACAGATGGAGCACTGAGCCTCCACCTCCACTCAGGCTAAGTCCTCTCTGCTGTGCCTCAGTGGCATTTTGTCTAATCCGAGAAAGGTTCACAAAAATTTTGAATTCAAATTAATTTTGCACCCTAACGTGACAACTGAAATTTCTACGCTTATAGTCTAAAAGGTGTTGCCAAAAATTCAAATAGGGCAACAGTTGCACAGTTCAAGCACGACTTTCGCTTACAATTATAAGTAGCTTACTGTTAAGCCTATGCGGCTGAATTCCCAGTAAAAATATTTCGCACACCTAGTGGTGTGACTGACTTTTCAAGATGAATTAAGTTTAAGTAAATTTCTAATGGAGCAAAACCTCGTGAAAACTTCAAATTTTGCAAAAGAGTTTTAACGTAAAAATACGAAGTAGGTTTCAAAAAGAATTTACTCAAAATTTATATTCGTAATCCGCCACAGCTTGAACCAGACCCGAGCCAAAAGCCAAACCTGGGTCAAGACAACAAAGATAATCAAGTTGGGATAGCTTCCCGACACAAAGTGGGGCAGGAGCCCTTCAAATGCCCGGGACAGGATTGGCGGTAAACCACCAAAACCTGTTATCCGCGGCCAACCTCCAGGTTGTACCCAGAGTCAAAAAACTCAAGAGACAACACAAAGGGAAGCTACCCAACAGGTATGCTAAAAGGATTGAATTTAATAGGAGGGGATTGGGGTAGGATGTTTGCGGCTATTAAGGAAGAGCGAGCAGGACAGGTCTTACTTAAAGGGCTTGTTCTTTCGAACGAAGTTATATGGAATCGCAAAGGAGGCGATTCTAAGACCTGCAAGGGAGAATGGAATTATAAGGATTGAAGACGTAAAGTCTTAAGGGGAGTATGAGTCGAAGCTCATAACAATTTTCTCACTTTGGTGGATCACCCAAAAACAAGTTTCGGGCCCCACGTTGGGCGCCATTTGTAGCAGTGTTAAAGATTGAGGAGTGCTAGACTTAGCACAACTCAGAAACAGACCGAAATCCGGAACCAAGATGGCCAAGTTCCAGCAGAAGTGGGAATGGCTAATGCCATTCAAGAGGCCAAACAAAAAAAAGAGAATTGCCCCGAGAGCAGGATGACCTAGAAATGGCCGTGAAGGCCCCTCGTCCGCATTAGCGGAGCACCCTTTAATCAACCCCGACGGATTCTGGGGTGCCGCTTTGCTAGCTCGCTGCAGCTGGGGTGGGTTCATGAAATAATGGGGATGGTTTGTTCTCCAGAAAACGGGATGCTACTTATTATTCATCCGTCATGAATATGTAGCCGCAAACTGGTATATAAAAGAATACCAAGGGACAAAGGGGGCATAGTTCTGACTAAGCAGACCCAGTGCTCGTGATAACGCACGGAGCCAGGAAATTGAAAATCTAAAAAGGAAGAAGGAAAAAGCGCTGCCTCTCTTTTCAGAGGAACCCGGGTGAGGCAGACAGCCCCGGGCCCTCGATGGTGGCGGAGCCCTGACCCCGATGGTCTGGGGTCCTCCACCCGCTGATACTAGCCATAATATCAAGAAAATTCAACAAAAAAAATCTACATAAAAAGAAACTGAATTATTATGTGTGGCCAGTATCCCTCCCTTGAAAGAAATCTGAAAATCACGAAAAAAACTATTTCATTTTTATCGGCCAGCCAGGCCACGTGCGGACCCTGAAATAGAAGAAAGAACTTCTCGGGCTTTTGCCCAATAAGAAGGCCTGAGGGTTTTCACTTAACAATTCATTATTATTATTTCCATTTTTCTTTAAGGGGGTTAGTCCACTGTTAAACTGCTCCAAATGAATTTTGTTTTAAACAGCTACCAAAAAAAAACTACTCAAGATATCGATTTGAAATTTTACGTGCATCTTTATTGAAGCTAAGAGTTAACATTTTCATTGGAAAAAAATATTAGAAAACAAAATGGCGGCCGCCCCAATGGATCACCGCAGCACCGCCGAAAAAAAAGCAAATTGCGCCTCGTAAATTCCTGGTCAAAATGAGCATCTTTTTAAACTATTTTTTTAAACTATCTATTTAGTTTTTCTTAAGTATCGCAGTGAAAGAAACCTTCTTCTTCGATTTGTAATTCCTAGCCGGATCTGATGAACAATGTGCTGGACGTAACTGGTTTCTAACAGCAAACGTAGTATATTCAACAATGACGCAAATGATATTTCAGCCGGATTTATAAATTTTCACTGACAAATCCAAGCACCAAACCAAGATTAACAGATGAACAGATGTTTTCGAAACGGCTTATTCAACTAGCTGACTGAATGATGCTGGAAAATTTGTTTCGGACGGGAATGCCATCCACAATACTGAATAGAATATTCTGATTATTTCTGTACAACCTCCGATTGCTGCAATGTCCATAAAGGAGCCGATACGCAAACATCGACTAGAACTTGGCGACCTCAAATCCCTTCGAAGAAAACCAGAGTGACGACCAAAGGCTGCTTGTACATTAAACTGATCGCCGCAATTAAATATTGATAGGCAGGATTTCGTTTGAGGGTAGTCACGCAATTCGATGTCGACTCTCCAAGAAAATGTTTCTTGATATGTTTTCACCAGCCGAACTCGAAAATATTTATCTTTCTTTCACATCACTCTGTTCAGCTTCTTAACAAGGTGTTTCATTACTATTTGCGACGAGCTTTCTTCCACCTGGCTGATGTTCAATTTCACTCGGCCCCTCTTTAAATGGTCATTAGTCTCTTATGAAAATCCCTTCGAACGACACAAAATAAACACGAAAATAGAAACAAAATCCTGTGTATGGAAAAATCCTGATTAATCAAAACGAAAACTCGTCAGGCCGCCATCAATAGCGGTCATGAAAACAAAAATAATTTCCAACCTTGCTCAATTTCACAATCTGTCACAAATCTGTCACGAACACGCGATAGTTGCACCAGTCAATCAGATGCTCTACCATTCCGCCAGTTGGCGCAAAAGACTCGAGAATGATTTAGGCGCGTAGATTTCGTATGTATGCGTAACCAAGAAGACTGCTTGCTATACACATATAAGCCTACGTACGTATATTCCCCTCACTTTGATACGGCCGCCGACGACTGATTCCTGTTGCGCTATTTTTACTAATGTTCGAAGAACATTAGTATTAAAATCGATTCGGCCAAAAATTCATATTTCCATATATATATATATATATATATATATATATATATATATATATATATATATATATATATATATATCATCAAAAAATTTCAGTGAGATAATCTCGGGAACGCGCCATCCGATTGAGCTGAAACTTTCAGGATACATTGGTGTATATGCAAAATAGGTCCAGGTATCTTTAAATGTCAGTTATTGTTAACCTTTTGGCGCCGGCGGCCATTTAAGTGATATTTTTAATATACCTATTATTTCGTGCACAAATGATTTTCGCAAAAATAAAGTTAACGAAACAAATTTCTAACGTGTTTTACATATGAATCGGATAATGCTTTGGAATTTTTTAACCCTATGTGTGCGCTGGGTGCCTAAAAAGAGGATGGGAAAATTTGAAAATTTTTAAATTTTGATAACTTTTGACAGAGCTATTCAATCATTACGAAATTTTCAGGACATATTGATATTATTTAGTTGTAGTTATTTGTGTAGCTTTTAATGAGCGTGCTGGTAACCCTGTAGCTAGGGCAGGCACTGAAAGTGAAAACTTCCAAATCATCGTCTCTCTTGAAAAAATGCCGTTTCTTCAAAAAAAAGCCACTCATATGTAAATCTTGTGCTTTGTTTACATAACCAAAAAAAAAACAAGATATGGTATAACGGGCACGCCTGGTAACCCTTGCCCAATTTACCTATATTTTTAGCATCAAAAACTTCTGTTCACGGAAACTCACGATCCGATGAGCAGAATTATTTGAAATTCACAGAATGTATTGGCCATAAATAGGACCAGGTCTGATAGAAGTGATTTTGAAATGCGGGTGATTCTGTGCCAGTGGTGCCATCTTGAAAAACCACTAAAAAAGATAACTGTTTTTAGCCCTATAAATTCTGATTGAATCGTTTGATTTTAACGAAACTCACACAATTGCTGGATCTTATTTTAAGCCACGTTTAGTAGTAATTTGATCGAAAAATTCGGTTGGAGCTGCCAGCTATGATACTTTTGGTGCCTTCATTTTGAAAAAAAAAATTTGGAAGTGAAAACATTCAAACCATCGATAATTCAAAAAAATGTCCGTTTCTTACAATAAAACCAATCTGTATATAAATCTTATGTTTTATCTACACGTTCAAAATAAAACTTTGGAAATTTCATGTCGGACAAGAACGGTAACCCTCTCCCAGTTAACCTATATTTTTAGCATCAAAAACTTCTGTTCACGGAAACTCACGAACCAATAATCAGATACAGCTAAAATTTACGGAATACATTGGACTTAAGTAAGACCAGATTTGATAGAAGCGAATTTGAATTGTGGGCAAGTCTGTGCCAGTGGTGCCATCTTGAAAAATTACAAAGAAAAAGAACTGCTTTTTGCCCTATGAAATGTGAATAAGTTACCAGATTTTCATGAAATTGACACAGTAGCTGAACCTTACTCTAAACTCTGTTTGGTGAAAATTTGGTTTAAAAATTCGATTGGTGCTGCCAGCTATGATAATTTTTGTGTCTTTGGTTTTGAAAATTCGCTCAGGAAAATAAAACTTTTTGCCCTATAACTTCCAGTGCAGTCATGAAATCAATACGAAATTCATACAATTAATGAAACCTGTCAAGAACATTATTCAGGCCAAATTTGGTTGAAAAGCCACGATAGGGTTGCCAGCTATTGTTGGTTTTGTGCTTAATTGCAATATCTTTATTAAGCGGTTTTATCGTAGAATTTTCAAATGGTAATGATATTGTAGTGACAATAAACAGCAAATATTAAGCTTTCGATCATTTGAAAAAACTCGCTGCAGGTAACCCTAAATTTCTTTATACTCCTATAACTTCGAATGTAATTAAACAACGTGAAGCAGATTTAATATATTCTTGGCTTTGATACTGGCGAAAGGTTGCCAGCACGAGTCGGTTGTGCTACTTTTATATCAATAAATGCTTACAGTTAGTATACATACTGGAAACATTTACAATGAAAATAAAAAACTCTAGCGCACCTGAACCGCTAGAAACACTAATGTTCGAAGAACAGTAGAAGAATCGTGCAGGTTTTGAGTGCATAGTCCACCACATGTGCTGCTTATTACGGCCAAACTGTTTCAAATGCCACGTTTTACTTTAGTCTTAAGAATGCATTATAACTCATATGGTGGAAGGTTTCAGATATTACCACTGGCATGAATTTCAACGTTTATGAGAGCAAAATACGGGTTAATTATATTCGTTATCAGTTGCTTATTTCACATAATTTTGAAAGCAGCATCTCATATAACATCAATGAAGAAAATGGTCAGTGCCTGCAGCACTGTAACTGAAGTTGGTGTTTGAGGCTGCGATCCGAAAAATTTGCAGAACTTTGCGAATTGTAACATCGGTTATTTATTTTCATTGTAAATGTTTCCAGTATGTATACTAACTGTAAGCATTTATTGATACAAAAGTAGCACAACCGACTCGTGCTGGCAACCTTTCGCCAGTATCAAAGCCAAGAATATATCAAATCTGCTTCACGTTGTTTAATTACATTCGAAGTTATAGGAGTATAAAGAAATTTAGGGTTACCTGCAGTGAGTTTTTTCAAATGATCGAAAGCTTAATATTTGCTGTTTATTGTCACTACAATATCATTACCATTTGAAAATTCTACGATAAAACCGCTTAAGGGGGTGTTCTCATGGATTGGGCGTATTTCGAAGCGTTTTTTGGAATTTTACAGTAACAAAACTATCATTGATTTTTTGATGCGGTTTTTTTTAAAAGTTTTATTCATCCCTAGACTACAATATTTACAAAAGCGATATGCAAAAATCCGCACGGTTTGGCTACTGCACCCATTTGAACGTAGGCCCTTGAAAAAAAGTTTGTCGATGGTTCACACCAAATCTCAAAAATGGCTCGTCTGAAACACAAAAGTAAATGTTTTTTTTAATCTATGCTTGTGTAGTTATCGTCTGACGGAGGCTTTTTTTAATAACATTAAAATTTTAAAAATGGCAGACTATAGAAAAAAAAATCGTTTTTTTTCACCTTTTTTTCAACTTTAAAAATTCATAAAACATTTGTTATTAACAATAGGGGAAAAAACGTCCGTCAGACGATAACGAGTACATTTCCACACATTTAAAAAAAAAGTTTATCAAAATCCGTCAAGTAGTTCCTTAGATATGGTGTGAACCATTTTGAAAAACGTAGTTTTGAGAAAAACGCGTTTGAAGTTTCCAACGAAAAAAAGCGACAAATTCGGTTTATGACTTATTTTTTGACTTATTTAATGACTTATTTTAACGAATCTGAATTCAGATTTGCAGTTTTTATTTGTTTGAACATTTTGAATAGTCAAGTTTTTGTAAGAATATGTAATAGCTATGTTTTTACACATGAACATCGATTACATCAAAAAAATTTTTCATTAGCGTGCTACTTACAATTAGTCAGCAATTCCAGGTCCATACATTACACCTTCCTCGTACTCTGCGAACTCGTTCTTGGCAGTGTCACTCTCCCTTCGTTCGATCCTGGCTTTTTTCGCGAGATCGCTCATGCGCTCCTCCGACCGGATGATCCGATTCTTGTCCCGTTCATTGGCGAATTCTTCACTGATCTTGCCGATTTTGACTCCCATCTCGTGTAGTATTCTCAAAATTGAAAAAAACCCGTCGTTGAAGATGCAGACTGCCAAAAAGTTTGCCACCTCGATTACCTTGGCCCCAGAATGCAGGTGCTTTGGTGCAAAAGTCCAAATCAACGAATTTAAGGATTCGTAGCTGTTTTGAGTTTCAGCGCCCAAACAGCGGGAGAGCAGTTCATCAGCGGAAAGGGCTTCATAGATCGGCTTGATATGTTTATGACAGGTTTCATTAATTGTATGAAATTCGTATTGATTTCATGACTGCACTGGAAGTTATAGGGCAAAAAGTTTTATTTTCCTGAGCAAATTTTCAAAACCAAAGACACAAAAATTATCATAGCTGGCAGCACCAATCGAATTTTTAAACCAAATTTTCACCAAACAG
>OX376372.1:84886481-84933981 GCA_947369275.1 Nemotelus nigrinus | reverse complement strand
TCACCAGGCTGGTATGTAACCAACCTGGAACGAAGGTTATAGGCCTTTGCGTTTCGAGACTGGGCCTGAGTGGTGAGTTGGCGAAGGCGTTGGCGGATGATGGTGAGGTGGTCAGGTTGAGTCAGGGTCACCTCAGGTTCCTCCAACAGTTGTTATTGCCGGAGGAGGGCGTAGGACTTCCCCTGCGTAATCATAGGTTGTCCGAACACCGCTTGATATGGGGAGGTTCCAATAGTAGCATGAGGTGCGGAGCGTAGTGATAGCCGAGAGTTTGTCGTCCCAAGTGGCCTGTGCGGGATCGATGTAGGCCCTGATGGCCGCGAGGATTGAGCGGTTTAGTCGTTCGCATGCATTTGCCTGTGGCGAGTACACGGCTGTAAATGTGTGTGAGATCCCGAATTCCTGCAGTACGTCACGGAAAATGTGCGACCGAAACTGCACGCCGTTGTCAGATACGATGGTTTTTGGGACCCCAACAAGGTAGAATATCCTCTTCCTTAAGATGGCCACTACTGCCTTCGCAGTGCATTTTCGAAGCGGCTCGATAAATGGGAACCATGAGAGATGGTCTAGGATGACGAGAGCTCCTATGTTACCGGACCTGGACCTAGGGTAGGGGCCTATAATGTCGATATGCAAGCGTTGGAATATGCGATCGGGTACGGACTGAAGCGTCATTGGTGGTCGAAGGGTGCGTGAAGGACCTTTGGTGGTTTTACAGGTGAGGCATGATCCCACATATTCCCTAACTTGAGCGGCTATCCGCGGCCAGTAGAACCATTGCCGTGATCGGTCGAGGGTTTTGCCACGCCACCATGCGTGCTCAGTTGTGGGTCGTGCACTCTCTTCACTAATTCTGCCGTCATTTCTAACGGCACCCACAACTTCCAAGCCAACTGGTCTTGAAGTCCGTTTCCGGTCGCATACTCGGTCCGCTTGTACACGTACCCGTCTACTACTTTTAGGTCCGGCAGTTGGTGTTGTTCTGCCCGGACTTTTGCCGCTGGCTCCGTATAAGAAGCATTTTTAAAATGCGGCGACTCTAAGTCTAGCTCCATCGGAGTCTCCTCGCCTTCCGCCGGCATCAACGACTCGGCAGAGAACATGCGCCACAAGGAGTCCGGTACTACGTTTTGGCTTCTCTTTCGGTGGACTATTTTGAAGTTGAACCCTTGAAGTTTCAAGGCCCACCGGGCTAATCGGCCATTAAGGTCTGGTTGGTTCATTAGCCATTTTAGGGAAGCATGGTCGGTCACAATTTCAAATGCATGACCCTCCACGGAGGCACGGAACTACTTGATTGCCAACAGCGCCAGACGTCCGTTGCACTAGCACGGCACCTACTCTATGTTGACTTGCGTCACTTTGGATGGAGAAGGGCTTGTTAAAGTCGGGGCTGTGCAACACTGGAGCCGAATCAAGGCTCACTTTCAATTGCTTGAAAGCATTTAGCCTCTCGTCGGTACACACAAATTGAGTCCTCTTCGAAAGCATGTCTGTCAGTGGTGTTGACAAAGACGCATATTCCCTGAAGAAGCGTCGACACCAGCCGCAGATCCCCAAAAATCACCGCAACTGCTTCGTGGTCGTTGGAAGAGGGAAATCCATAATGGATCTCACCTTATCAGGGTCTGTCCGGATCGTCCCATTACCAACAATGTGGCCAAGGTACTTCACCTCGCGCAAGAGGAACTTGCTCTTTTCCACATTGATGGTAAGGCCAGCTTGTCGCAGGTGGAATGCGACCTGGTGCAGTACCTTCAGGTGTTCATCGAAGGCCTCGGTTATCACCAACAAGTCATCCAAATATACGAACACTTGGTGCTTTAGATGCAAGGGGATCACCTTGTCCATAAGTCGCGACATCGTTCGGGGTGCATTGCACAAGCCAAACGGTATCACGACAAAGTGATACAGGGGTCGCCCGGGCACAGTCAAAGCTGTCTTCTCCCTTGACCGTTCCTCCAAAGGAATCTGCCAGAAGGAATCTTTAAGATCCAGGCTCGTAATAAAAGTGGCCTTAGGGAGTCTGCTTAAGATGCCATCTATCAAAGGGATAGGCGTCTTTCACTGTGACCGAGTTGACCTTCTTCACATCCAAGCACAGGCGTATCTTGGAGGGCTTGACCACTAGGGTCACTGGCGAGGACCACGAGCTCTTGGACTCCTCGATCACGCCCAGCGCGAGCATCTGGTCTATCTCTTTATACAAGAGCTTTTCGACAGCCAGTAAAACAGAGAGGTGTCTCTGTTTAATTGGTTTTTGATTGCCAGTGTCGATTTCATGCTTGATCAGCGCTGTTTTTCCCAAACCCTCTACTGCGAACGACGGAAAGCTAGCAATCACAGACGTTAGTCTGCGACGCTGCTCCGGTGTGAGAGGGTGGGCGTGATCGTCGAGTTGTTCGAGGCTACTAGTGGTGTTGACTTGTTGGTATGACGCGAACAGGTCTGCGGCCAAGGCGAATTGACGTACGAAATCCACTCCCAGATGTCGATATACAATGTGAGAAAAGCCATTGAATTCATGTCATCTAAATTTGATGACTATGTGGCTAAAATGAATGAGCTGATAAGTCAAGTCATAACCCTTATCAAAGAAAATGTTGCTATAAAATCGGAAATCAATAAACTAAAAATTAAAAATAACAGTCTCGCAACCGAATTGCGAGCGAACAACGTTGTTTTAAACGGCATCAAGCAAACAAGTAACGAAAACCTACATGAAATTGTTAAGTTAACATCTGTGGCGATCGGTATCGATCCAGCGATCACTGATCGCAACATACAGGAAGTTTTCAGACCGAAACAATCACGATCAACTAAAATTATCATTAAATTTGCAAATAAATCTGTTAGAGATTCTTTCGTTGACGGGTATAAATCAGCTGTGAAAAGGCGAAATGACGGTGCAGGGCTTCCTGCTAAATTAATTCACAAAAGTTTAGATGACAGTAGAGTGTTCATAGGAGATCACTTAACTCCGACAACAGCGGCGTTCTATACCAAGCAAAAACAAGTTTGCGGAGCTTTAAATTCATCTGGGCGAAATATGGAAAAGTTTCCGTTCGCAAAACAGAAGGTGACAGACCTGTAATTATCAATTGCGCTGATGATATCAATCATATTAGGCAGCTTTAGGGTTTCTATTTCTTGTTTGTAAATTTTTTTTGCTTTTGTTAGCTTTTGTTCTTTTGTTCGAATTTTAATTTTTCAATTTCTTTATTTAAATGGATGGACTAATTGACCAATTTGAAATCGACAATAATTGCAATCAATGTACATCGATTTTTGCTGACATAGGGGAGTTTCATAAATTTGCGTTAATTAATAACAGCCTTACATTTAGAATACTACACATGAATATCAGAAGTATTGCGAGAAACTTCGATGAGCTAGTGTTGTGTAACTTCAAAACAAAACTGACGTTTTGACACTTGCCGAAATGTCATATACATAGACGGCGACTAGAGCGCCCTAATTACACACGGTGGTAAATTCTCGGAACTAGATAATTATTTTTGATTCGCGCAGTTTTTGAATTTGATATAACTGTATTATCATTGATATAAAAGATGGAATGATTTACAATAAAGGACAGTCTATTGCGGTATGCCAAAATCGGTCGGCGACCAAAAAGACTTTTGAAGAAAACTTCGTAGTTGTTTTTTTCCATTAACTTGAGCAAATCTCAGCCGACACTAGTAGGGGCGGTTAAATTCGCTACGTTGAAGCTGAGATTGCTCTGAGACGATAATTATCACATAACAATTTCATACGAGGAATTTCGTACAAGGAGATTGTTCTGAGACGAGAAATTGTTCGTACAAGGAAATTTCACTTCGCATCCAGAATATTTCTTTGGAATATTGTCAGGCGTTGTAGTAGCCATTGTTATTATTGCAAATCTATATAGTTATTGCACATCGAGCAAACACACGCAAACTGCCTACTGCATACCATTTCATGGCGACCTTGCCAGCCTCGAAAAATCTACCAAAGGAAGGTGGACCGCAGCCTCGAATTCATCCGGCGATCCTAGCAGCACAAAAACTAGAAGCAGAGAAAACTACGATTCCAAAAGTAGACACAAAGAGAAAAAAAACGCGGCGGACGACAGGTTTTCATCAGAAAACGCATAGCTGCATTATTACGAATAGCAAAAGATGACGAACATCCTCCACCATGGGAGCAGCAGCAACGGCTCTATGAAGAAATCGAAGAATTACGAGCACAAATGAAGCAAAAATATGATCAAACGTACACTAAAATTAAAACAAGAATGAATTTCAATAAATAAATGTATTAAAATGAAATTATAAAATATAAATGAAAAACAAAGCTAACCGAAACAACGTTTCTTTTCTTGACAACTAGTGACATAAAGGTAAAAGGCCTAAGTTCACTCTATTTATGACATTTTCACTTTGCTGCATTTGGCATCACAAGCGCCACCTATGAGTCAGTAGTAGAATTTAATTGCAAAATTGAAAATAAAATTCAAATGTGTACAATTATTATAATTATCCCAAATTGCAATTTTAATATGTACAATTTCTAGATTGAAGATAAGAAACAATAAGATTTCATATGGTCCAGGATAAATTCTCTATAAATGGAAGAAAATATTTGTCTAATAACAAAAATAATAACAAATTTAAAAAAAGCCCCAAACAGAATATATAAAAGAGAATACATTATTGAAAAATTAAATACTGTAGAGGAGATACAAAAAGAAGCAATTAGCATAGATAGTAGTCAAGAGTTACTAGAAACATTGATAGGAAAATATAAAGAGGCAAAAGAACTACTATTAGAAAAATTAGAAAGTTCAGTAGATAGCAAGATGAGAAATTTCAATATTGAATTAGCGTTGAAATTCATTCCAATTTTTACGGGAAACCCCAAAAAATTAGAAGTATTTCTAACAATAGTTAGTCTAATCAACGACAGTCTTAATGAAGAGGGCAAAAACAATTTGCTGAATTTTACAAGAAATGTGAAGTTAGGAACAGCAGTTAAAACTCAGCTCTTAACATTAGATATAAAAACATATGAAGAATTAGAAAAAATACTCAGAAATAGATTTAAAAACAAAAAAAGTCCACAGCAACTTCATACTCAGTTTGCGCAATTAAGTCAACGCGGAACGGTTGAAAAGTTCGGCGAAAAACTATCTGAGCTCATTAATGAACTAAGCGAAATTCAGATTAGTAGTTTGGGTCAGAACCCATCTCCCGCAGAAAAAAGCGCAATACAGAAGTCAAATGACTCCTACGCACTAACTATTTTCAAAAATGGGTTAAGTGAAACCCTTAAGCCGACTATTTTTGCAGCTCAACCCAAAACATTTATCGAAGCAATTCAGATAGCAACCGAGTTTGAATCAAGTAACAATATAACAGAAAACGTTATGTACGTGAATAGACGAAATAATACAAACCAGCAATTGAATAATAATAGAAATAAATCAAATAATTATAATAACACTTATAGGAATAATAACTATAGCCAGAACTATGTTAATAATAACAGAAGTAATAACAGGACCAATAGAAGCAATTATAATACCAGAAATAATACAACAAACCAAAACAACAATCACAGAAATAGTTATAGAAATAGTTACAACCCCAGATATGAGGAAGTAACCAATCAAAGGCACAGAAACACATATCACTCCTCTAACATAAATAATAGGAACAACAGGGGAACAAATAGGAATAATGAAAATAACAGGCAACACAGAGTAAACATAATACAGGGAAACGCCATCGGCCCGGAGGCCAGCAACTACGAGGAATAAAAGTTGATCCCGGGATCCAGATAAAAAAGATATACTTATTAAATACACAATTGAAGAATTACATTACTCTATATTGTAGAAAATCCAGAAAATATTTGAAACTATTAATAGATACAGGAGCAGATATATCAATCTGCAAGATAAATGCAATTTCAGAAGATGAAAACATAGACAAAGACAAACGATGCAAATTCTCTGGCATAACAGACCAGGAAATATACTCAATAGGTATTGCCAATCTAAACTTAAACATTGGTGAAAAACCCATAGCTTACCCTTTCCAAATAGTGGAACCTGATTTCCCTATCCATACAGATGGAATACTAGGAAGAGATTTCCTGGTACAGAAACTGGCAAAAATTGATTACGAAACATATACGTTGACAATTAATATCGACGGTGAAGATTATACAATACCAATCAGTACAGATTCCAAAATATATAAATTAACAATACCCGCACGATGTGAATTTATTTGTCCAGTTGACTTTAACATTGAAGAAGACAGTGTGATAGTTAATAAAGAAATCACACCGGGAGTCTACATAGGTAGTACAATAATACCAGCAGAAGGCATTAAACATATAAAACTACTTAACACTAACGAAGACGACATTGTAATTAAAGACTTTAAAATAGAAACAGAACCATTAGCTAGATACAAATCACATAAAAACACTTCTTCAGTGAATGAAAACATCAGAGATAAGCAAAGATTTAAAGATTTACTAAAACAAATCAACATAAACCACTTGAACTCAGAAGACAAAAAATCGATACTAGAAATAATTCAACATTATCAGCATATCTTTCAACTAGAACACGACCCTCTTACAGCAAATAATTTTTATAAACAAGAAATACACGTCACAGATAACACTCCAACGTATATCAAAAACTATAGATTGCCCCATACACACATTGATGAAATAAATAAACAAGTAAATCAATTACTAAATGATAACATTATCGAAAACTCCACGAGCCCATACAACTCACCATTACTTTTGACACCAAAGAAAAGTGAGTTAGGCCTAACAAAATGGAGACTTGTAGTGGATTTCAGAGCTAGAGGTGGGACTAATATATTCATATTAGTTAAAATATTACTAATATTTGAATATATTAGGTAATAGTAATATTTTATTGTGACGTATTATAATATATAAATATTAGTTTCGCGTGAAATTTTTTTATTCTTATTTTTCTATTATCAATCAATTTGTTCGCAATGCCGTGTCTTTTTACTAAATCAAGCATTGAAAAACAAAAATGTGTATATAAATTGCCGCCATTAGTTGCATGCGGCTGTAATCGAAACCTTTGACTATGAAAACGAGGTCATTGTATGAGGATGCATATTAAATGTCCCCATGTATATGTTTTACATTCACATTTTCATGGATGTACATAATTGCATGGAGGTACCTCATTTGCACCCTCATGCCGACTTTAATTATCTTCTTTATTTGTGAGTCAACGGTTCTTAGTACAGCCGAAGCATGTTCCCATTAAATTAACGGCGGCATTTAAGTGATTAATTTTGTAGAAAGGACCGGCAATGGGGACAAATTTTATGACATTGGACTACCACTAATAGGTAACGAACCGACTCAACGCAATGAAAAAAATAAGATAATAGGCAACAGGAATGTTTTTATAGCATATTCAAATAGATTCGCAGCATGTCGTTTTTTACTCTTGCTGCAAACCAAATTTTGCCACAAAAAGAAGCCAGCTACAAAAATAGGTTGCTGCTGCAGTACGCGAACAGAGCTAATATCTACACATTATTACTAGAGTTGGGTCGTACTCGCATTTTCACATACTAGATATTCCTAGTACGAGTACAAAAAAATACCTGTTCCAAATACCTGTTCCAAAAATACTAGCTAGCATTTTTTGAAGTATGTACTCGTACATATATATGACTACATACAAGTGCATACGATTTGTAGTGGTGTAACAAAACGGTGTGATATGCCCTCCCCCACCCACCAGACATAAAGTTCCCAGGCTAGAATGGTGATGGTGCAGATGACCATGAAAGGATACTGAGTTATTAGTTCGTGCAGCTTGTCCGTAACTTTCCAATGGTCGGTCACTTATTTGGCAAGTCTTTCTCCAATCTAGGAGCCATCTAAGGGAGATCAACCGATTTAATTTGATTTTCATTTTAATATATGCATTAAAAACCTCCTGTATTCTTCCAAATTACCAATATCGAAACATTTAGTAAGATAGGACCAACTAATCCTGTTGTCATCTATATGACTTTTCATCAATCGATTTCTGACACCAAACTTTTCCTGGCTAATCTAAAACTGTCGGTTTTCCACTTCGCCACACTAAAACATGAAGTTTATCGAAAATTTTACGAAGAAATTTTTAAAAAAAAATTTAGTCTATTAAACATACACCCACTAGGGGGCCAACCTCTTCGGTAAGGCTGGATATGAGTCACAAGCCCGGTAGGGTTGGAGTGCAGTCACGAGGCGGACTTCAGCACAGCCGGAGAAGCCAACTGTCGAGCCAAAAAGGATCTGAACAGTTACTTTCAGTTTTTGCGGACGGTTTTCCGGCAGAGTTCATTTTGCCGTATCTTAGAAACTAAGCCGCTTTTTCCCGGATTTGTATGGAAATTTCGCCGAAAACAACTCAGGAAGGTCCCTGAATTCATGCTGAACAAAAAAAAGTTTTTTGGAACAAATCGACGTTTTTGCCCAAATGTCTCTATCAAAATTTTTTTCGCCCTTAATATTTAACTATTATATTCCCCGACCACTTCCAATTATCGAAAGCTCCGTCAAGGAAGTTTTTGGCAAACTATGGCCAAAAAACCCCTTACTCCCCTACAAAACCGAAATTTTTGTATCACAGCAACAGGTCTTGGCCCGTTATGTCCAAAACCACTCTAACCCAAAATTGGCCGATTTCAGCTACTTTTGCCCTAAAAACTTTATGAATAATTGAATAAAATACTTGCCCAATTTGTCCCAACAACATTTTTTTCGCCCTTAAAATATCACTAATATACTCCCCGATCACTTTCAATCATAGAAAGCGCTGTAAAGGCAGTTTTTGGCAAACTATGGCCAAAAAACCCCTTACTCCCCTACAAAACCGAAATTTTTGTATCACAGCAACAGGTCTTGGCCCGTTATGTCCAAAACCACTCTAACCCAAAATTGGCCGATTTCAGCTACTTTTGCCCTAAAAACTTTATGAATAATTGAATAAAATACTTGCCCAATTTGTCCCAACAACATTTTTTTCGCCCTTAAAATATCACTAATATACTCTCCGATCACTTTCAACCATAGAAAGCGCTGTAAAGGCAGTTTTTGACAAATGATGGCCAAAAAACCCCTTCCTCCCTTACAAAACCTAAATTTTGTATCACAGCAACAGGTCTTGGCCCGTTATGTCCAAAACCACTCTAACCCAAAATTGGCCGATTTCAGCTACTTTTGCCCTAAAAACTTTATGAATAATTGAATAAAATACTTGCCCAATTTGTCCCAACAACATTTTTTCGCCCTTAAAATATCACTAATATACTCCCCGATCACTTTCAATCATAGAAAGCGCTGTAAAGGCAGTTTTTGACAAATGATGGCCAAAAAACCCCTTCCTCCCTTACAAAACCTAAATTTTTGTATCACAGCAATAGGTCTTGGCCCGTTATGTCCCAAACAACTCTAACCCAAAGTTGGCCGATTTTGTCCGATTTCAGCTACTTTTGCCCTAAAAACCTAAACCTAAAGTCCCAAAATACTCGCAAACACGAAAATACTCTATACAAAAATACGCGATACGAATATACTTGCAAGTTCCAAAATACTCGATACGAGTACTCGATACGAAAATACTCGTATCGAGTATTTTGGAACTTGCAAGTATTTTCGTCTCCATTAATTGCATTACTTCACTCAAAAGAACAAGATCAGTTTATTGATTCACCCAAACATACGTACGAACATACATATATCGACAAAACTTACCTCCAAATCAACTCATTAAATTTGCCTGATTCACATTTGCGCTCATACATACATCATTATATGAGCGATCTTACACTATCCTAGCCATAACATATATCCTGTCAGTAGTTAAATAACTTTACAAAACGTTCATCAGCATCACTAATACGATATATTCACTAACCCCTGGACTAATGCCTTAAAAGCATTCACTAATGCCTTAACTAACGTCAAATATTAGTTTAGACATTCACTAATGCCTTAACTAATGCCAAATATTAGTTAACGCATTCACTAATGGCTTAACTAATATCAAATATTAGTTTAGGCATTCACTAATATCAAATATTAGTTTAGAGTCTAAACTAATATACTTATTAGGATATATTAGTTTAGAGTCTAAACTAATATAATAAATGAATTTTGTGAACGCACCTAGGTTTGAATAAATTGATGCGTGGATGGAAATAGTGTTTATGAATTCATAGGACAAGTCAAATGAATCAATTATGAGGCAAGTTTAATGAGTTAATTTGGAGCTAAATTTTTCCGATATATGTGTGTTAAATGGGTGTATGTTTAAATGGAGTAAAATAAGAAGTAAAATATTCTGTTGATTAATGAATTTTGTGAACGCACCTAGGTTTGAATAAATTGATGCGTGGATGGAAATAGTGTTTATGAATTCATATGGATCGTAAGGGAGAGCCGTTTTTGCATTCGCGATTTTTCTTGAACTAAAAATTTGAATATGTTTAATAAAATGTTTGTCGAATATTAGTTGATGGAGTTATATAAAGGTGATAATAAATAGGTTTTTCACAGCAGGATGTATTTATTTGGGATTTGAAATGATAATAGAAGAAAATTGATCGTAGTTCTCATATAGTAAAACAATTATGAACGGACAATTTGCAGTGTGAAATACACAATAGGTGAAGTGAATGTTCAAATGTGATGAGCATATTGAAGGGTTCATGGGCTACGTTACTAGTGGGAACGAGACGAAAGCTTGGAAGTAGGCGAATAGAAATTGATGTTTTTGAGTAATATAAAATTTTAACTATTCCAATTATTACTATTGCAATTGAAAGGGTTGCAGGTGCATAATATCTTTTTGGTACCGATTCTAGTCGAACTCTTTCATTTATGCTCATGAAATCAAAATACACACATAATGCCGCGCTACGAGAAATTATTAAAACCAAATATTAGTAATATATTAATATTAGTTAAGATATTATAATATCGTGTCACTAATATATTCGTATTAGGTAATATCTCGAAATATTAGTATAAGCCCATCTCTATTCAGAGCACTGAACAAAAAAATTGTTAATGATAAGTTTCCATTAACAAGATTAGAAGATGTCTTAGACAGGCTAGGGAGAGCGAAATACTTCTCCACTCTTGACATGACAAGTTCCTTTCACCAAATCGAACTGACCATTAACAGCCTTTTCGACAAACAAAGGACATTATCAATTCAGACGATTACCTTTCGGTCTAACTATTTCATCCAATAGCTTCCAACGCATGCTAACAATAGCTCTGAGCGGTCTAGACTCAGCAGCCTTTTTGTATGTTGATGACATAATTGTCTTTGGGTGCAGCCTTGCACACCATAATAGCAATCTAATAAAAATATTTGATAGGCTAGAAAAATACAACCTCAAACTCAACCCTGAAAAATGCAATTTTTTAAAAAGTGAAGTAGTGTATTTGGGACACTTAATCACAAAAGACGGAGTCCGTACAGACCCTGCAAAATTTAATACAATTAAAAACTATCCAGTACCTTTAAACGCAGACGAAGTCCGAAGATTCGTTGCATTCGCGAATTACTACCGCCGATTTATCCCAGACTTCGCCAAAACCACCAAATGCCTGAACGATTTATTAAAAATGAATACGAAATTCTTATGGACAGAAAAATGTCAATCAACATTTGAAAAACTGAAGAATAAACTGATGAATGCACCAATATTACAGTACCCAGACTTCAATAAACCATTTATTGTCACAACCGATGCATCAGACTATGCATTAGGTGCGGTACTCTCACAAGGCGAAATAGGACATGACTTACCCATTTCCTACGCAAGTAGAACCCTAGTGAAACATGAAATAAACAAACCGATCATTGAAAAAGAATTATTAGCAATCCATTGGGCGATAAATTTTTTAGACCTTATCTATTTGGAAACAAATTTACGGTCATTACAGACCACAGACCTCTTATATCATTGTTTACACATAAAAACCCATCATCAAAGATGACGCGCATAAGACTAGATTTATGCGATTACGACTTCGATATAATATATTGAAAGGGCAAAATGAATGTTAATGCCGATGCATTATCACGCATCAAATTAAATTCAGATACGTTAAAAGACATGATACCAAAGCAGAGAAATATTACCGAAGAAATGAAAGTATTACCCCTTACGAGAAATATGGTAAAAAACTTAGAAAACACTAAAAAAGTGCAAACAAGAAAAGTAAGCAAACTAAAAATGGCTAACGAAATCTACATATGGGACAGCGATTCCCCAGCTGATGTAAAAAATCTAGCAAAATTAAAATTCGAAATAGGGAACATTCCAAAAATTACGTTTGAAGACAATCAGATCTTAGTTCGATGCAGCGAAAATCCATCGGAATTAGTTCCAACATTGGAGAAACTGACATCACAAGCAACTAGAAGAAATATTACGAAAATATACATAGAAGAAGGAGATGAGATATATAACATGGTAAATAAAGAAGAATTTAAAAACAAATTCAATCCGCTACAGAATAGTATCCTAACAAATAATAAAGAGCCCCTAAAAATAATATTATACAAACCACCAAAACGAATAACTGATAAAATAATACAATTCAAACTAATAAATAATTACCACATAACACCGATAGGAGGACACTTGGGTGTAAGAAAGACATTACTTAAACTAAAACAAAAATTTATATGGAAAGATATGAACAAGATGATAAAAACATTTATTAAAAACTGTGAAATTTGTACGAAAAATAAACAAACAAAACATATAAAAGAAAAGCAAACAATAACTGACACACCGAAAAATACATTTGAAACAATTGCTATAGATACAGTAGGACCACTAAGAATATCCAACGGTTATAGATATATCCTTACAATGCAATGCGAATTATCTAAATATGTTATTGCCTACCCAATAGAAACAAAAGACGCTAAAACAATTGCCAAAACATTAGTAGAACAATTAATATTAAAACACGGTATTTTCAAAATAATGAAATCAGACAATGGAACTGAATTCGTTAATGAGCTTATGGAAAACATTTGTAATTTATTAAAAATTCAACAAATTTTCTTAGCACCATATCATCACGAAACACTCGGCACTGTGGAGCGTACCCACAGAGTGCTAAACGAATATTTGCTTAATTTTGCTAATGATTATGAATGGGACAAATGGATACCGTACTATACTTTCGCGTATAATACTACCCCTCATATAGACACGCAATATTCTCCATATGAACTTATCTATGGAAGATTACCCCAATTGCCCGACGATATTGTAGAAGAAAACGAACCAATAAACAATTTAGACAATTTTGCTAATGAACTGAAAATTAGACTCAAAAATAGCATTAGTTTGGCTCGAAAATTGGTCGAGAAAGTAAAAATGAAAAGAAAAAATAGATTAGATACTCATAGTATTATAAATCCAGCAAATTTCAAAGTAGGAGATCTAGTTTTAGTCAGAAATATTAACAGGAAAAAATTACAGAGTACATATCACGGACCATATGAAATATTAAAAAGAAATGGTGTTAATACCAATATATTAATACATGGAAAAAGTAAGAAATACCACAACAATCTGCTAAAATTATATACACCATTAATTTAAAATCACTAGATAAACGTATTTGAATATGTACAACAAGATTAATGTAAAACAATACCAAATAAGTAACAAAATAAGTATACATGTCAAAAAAAAAATATATGCGAGAAAAAATACATATAGTTATATTAACAAATGAAATGTGTGTACTCAAAATTATATTTAAGTAACAATTATGATGTATTAAATAACAAAAAAAAAAATATATATATATATCTATTGTAAACTATCCTAATTGAGTCATAGAATCAAACAATATGTACACTATAAGATAAAATTAAGTCAAAATAAAGAAAAACAAAAATCAAGAAAAGAAATATAGAATAACAGCATCAAATTATATGAAATTGTAATGTGCGAACCTAAAAATTAAAATTCAAAAACAAATTTTTCTTTTCATACAAAAGAAAAAATTTTTTTCCCCCAAAGAGAGAGGGTGTTGTGTAACTTCAAAACAAAACTGACGTTTTGACACTTGCCGAAATGTCATATACATAGACGGCGACTAGAGCGCCCTAATTACACACGGTGGTAAATTCTCGGAACTAGATAATTATTTTTGATTCGCGCAGTTTTTGAATTTGATATAACTGTATTATCATTGATATAAAAGATGGAATGATTTACAATAAAGGACAGTCTATTGCGGTATGCCAAAATCGGTCGGCGACCAAAAAGACTTTTGAAGAAAACTTCGTAGTTGTTTTTTTCCATTAACTTGAGCAAATCTCAGCCGACACTAGTAGGGGCGGTTAAATTCACTACGTTGAAGCTGAGATTGCTCTGAGACGATAATTATCACATAACAATTTCATACGAGGAATTTCGTACAAGGAGATTGTTCTGAGACGAGAAATTTTTCGTACAAGGAAATTTCACTTCGCATCCAGAATATTTCTTTGGAATATTGTCAGGCGTTGTAGTAGCCACTGTTATTATTGCACATCTATATAGTTATTGCACATCGAGCAAGCACACGCAAACTGCCTACTGCATACCATTTCACTAGTTTTACCATGAATAGTATGCTCTATGTTTTCGATGTCATCGTTTTAACGGAAACATGGCTCTCGAGTACCATTGGCTTTGATATAAATGGGTACTACAGCATAGTCAAACCAAATTTATTTAATAAATGTGACGGGCTACTTGTTTATATTAAAAACGATTACTCTATCAACCGAATAAATGTCATGTTTGACCATGCGAACTCGTTGCACTTGGTTTTATCATTACCTAGCAGCTCAAACCTTCTTATTTCCTGTTTTTACCGTTCTCCTAGTCTTGAACCCAGTAGCTTCATCCAAGACTTGGATGTATATTTGGAAACTTTTAAAAATTATAACCACCATATAATAATTGGGGATATCAATATAAACATACATGGTAGTAAAATCTCTCACACTGCACAAGATTACCTCAATGTTTTAGGTAAATTTGGTTTTAACAAACATCTCCACGGTATTACCCGAGCAAAAAGTGGTTCATGTATTGACCACGCATTTTTCAAAAATACTAGCAACCTCATTTTTGAACCAGCTATTCTTCACACCCATATTACTGATCACTACTGTACTATAGCCAATCTGGCCTATAAAAACGTCAAAACAGCTAATATCAATAATAAAACGGTTCAAGTAACAAAAATCAATTGTGATAGTTTAGTTGAAAAGGCCCAACAATTAGACTGGAGTGTTGTATGCAATATCAATAGCTTCGATGAGGCGGTAAATAGTTTTCTATGTGTTTTAAATGATCTGGTAGACAAATCAGCCACTATATCTGTGTATACGTTTAGAAAAAAGTTGATTCCGTTGAAACCTTGGTGCACCAAAGGAATTGTTGTGTCAATACGTCATAAAAGTCGACTTGCAAAGATGTTGACTAATCAACCGTTTAACCTGGAACTAAAGCGTAGATTCAAAATCTTTAGAAATATCCTTAACAAAACAATTAAGCAAGCGAAATCAAATTATTACATGACAAAAACTAATAAATACAAAAGTGACCCGAAAAATTTATGGGAAATGATTAACGAGATAATAGCGAAGAATAAGAAAGAGAACCAATCCATAACTGAAATCTTAGCTAGAGACGGAACTTTGTTGAAATCTGGCAGTGATATTGCTAACGAATTCAACAACTACTCTTCAGAAGTTGGTGAAAGTATAACTAATTCTGTCCCTCCAACTACTCTACCTTCGCCACCAGTAGTAGACCAGCTCGAGCCATTTGATTTCAAAGCGATAAGCAAGGAAGAAATACTGTTTCATATTAATTCTATGAATGAGAATAAATCACCCGGTGAAGATTTAGTAACCGCTAAAGTGATTAAAAAATTAGCAGGAACAATTTTAACACCTCTTCGACATATCTATAATGCCTGCCTACAGACTGGTCCGTTTCCGGACCGTTTTAAAACAGCTATTGTTGTTCCAATTTTCAAAGCACAGGACAAAAAGTATCTGAATAACTACAGACCGATATCTTTGATTTCTATTTTGGCTAAAATCTTTGAGAAGTGCCTTAAAGCTAGATTGGGTGAATTTCTAGCTGTGCGCCATAAAATTGCACCAAACCAATTTGAGGGTACTAGTTCAGTCGACGCTCTTTACTGTGTAACCAGCTTCATAAACCAATCTATCGACAGTAATGATAAAACCATCGCAGTTTTTCTAGACCTAAAAAAGGCTTTTGATACCGTCAACCATTGTATATTGCTACGTAAAATTCGGAATCTGGGGCTCTCGGATAATATATACAGATTATTCCATTCTTACATCTGTGGTCGTAAACAAAAAGTTAAAATAGGGCCAGATATCAGCAATACTTTGGAGGTCAAATGCGGTATTCCTCAAGGATCTGTACTTGGCCCAATTTTTTTCAACTTATACGTAAATGATCTTTGTAACCTACATTTCAATAATCCAGACTTCAATGGCCAGACAATTGCATACGCGGATGACACCGTTTTACTTTTTAGGGGTAGTACTTGGAATAGGGTTTCTCATGAAGCAAACAAAGGCTGTCAAACAATATACAACTGGCTGAGCGCACACAAACTTGTGTTAAACATAGAAAAAACTTGTTTTTTAGCATTCGGGTCCAAAAATAATTTGAGCTATCTGAATTTAAACATTTCATTAAATAACGCTAAGATAAAGCAGCTCAAAGAAATCAATTATTTAGGCGTTATAATTGACGAAGACCTCAGCTGGAAAAGTCATATTCTTAATATCATATGCAGGGTACGTCAAACACTTTATGCGTTTATGAGGCTTAGATATAACACTAACCTTAACACAATAAAGCTAGTTTATTTTGCAATCGCTCAGAGTATCATCCAGTACGCTATCATTGTTTGGGGCGCAGCGCTTTCATGTCATACTGCCCCTCTACAAAACTTGCAGAGTAAAATAGTTTAGATATGTTTGAAAAAATCAATTTTCTCATCAACAACCAAAGCATACGAAGAGTTTTGTGTTATGAATATTCGTCAGCTTTACTTATATGCGGCTTTAAAATTTATGTACCTGAATGGCAGCCAGTTCAATATCCATACTACTGGTTACCAAACAAGAAGGCAATTGACAAATTCCATCTTAACAACTCGATGTAGAAAATCAAAAACGGTCAGGCACCTAAGTGTCTTAGGACCTAAACTGTACAACAAACTTCCTCAAGAGATAAAACTTACGCTAAATGATCTTAATTTCAAGTCAATTTTAAAAGGGTTTGTTCAAAGTGGAAACCAATGCTTAGATTCTGTGCTAAATTCTTAAACCATTAAATTTAAAGTGTCCATTCTAGTCTTAATATTTTTCAATTTGCCTTACACTTTCATGCTATCTTCACCTATTGTCAGCTTATAACCAATCCATAACTGAAATCTTAGCTAGAGACGGAACTTTGTTGAAATCTGGCAGTGATATTGCTAACGAATTCAACAACTACTCTTCAGAAGTTGGTGAAAGTATAACTAATTCTGTCCCTCCAACTACTCTACCTTCGCCACCAGTAGTAGACCAGCTCGAGCCATTTGATTTCAAAGCGATAAGCAAGGAAGAAATACTGTTTCATAATAATTCTATGAATGAGAATAAATCACCCGGTGAAGATTTAGTAACCGCTAAAGTGATTAAAAAATTAGCAAGAACAATTTTAACACCTCTTCGACATATCTATAATGCCTGCCTACAGACTGGTATAATAAAGCCGATATAATTTATTTTCCGATTTGTTCAATTTAATTTTTTTTTATTTTGTGTAATTTTTATTCGCCTTTAATTCAGCAATTTTTTGCGCTTCTGTTACCACCTTCCACTACGATACATATACATATGTTTTTAAATTCATTTTTTCTCAATTATTAGCGCCATATTGTGTTGATATTTTACTCGAACTTTAATCTTAGTTTTTAATTTAGGCTTGTATTGTTTTTTTTATTTCTAATTTGAATTTTATGTAAACGTTTAATATAGTTGCTCACAGCTTTTTATATATTTTGAATTCAGTAGTTCGTATTAGGTCCCCGCACTCGCGCACAAGTACTCTTACTTTTGCGAGGAGCGAGCTATGCTATGAATTTTTTGTACCATGTTTGTAAAATGAATAGCTGCAATAAATTATTATTATATTATATTATATAAGTTTTGGCTGAAAGTGGGAATTATCCAGAGCATCAAGGACTTGGTAGCTCCCCTGAACGTGAATTCAGCTGACACTCGGCCTACGGCTTGATGTTGTGTGCCGTCTGCAGTCTTCAACCCGAGAGAAGCTCTTTTTCAGTGAAAAGAGTTTCTCTCGAGAAATGACTTTGCCAAGTCAGCCGCCATCTCGCTCACGGAAGCTCCCGTGTCGATCAAGCCTGCTGTTGGTTGACTAAACAACATAACCTGTGCGTATGGATGGACGTCACCTGATGGCACGTCCATCAGAGTGGCACAGTTGAGCTGGTAACGCCAACGCCGAAGGCGAGAGTAGAATCCTCTCATTCTCAGCGTTGAGCGCTTGGGTTTTGGAACGATCATGTTTCGGTCGTGCAATTTCAGAATTAAAGATTCGGTCTCGGACCGCCGTTTATTTCCTCAGCTGCCAGTGGTATGGCAAAAAGACCAGCGGAGCAGGAAGGGATGAATTGCGTGCCTCTAGTGACACATAAGGGAAGTGTAAGTCAGGTAATGGCAACCATCCATGGGGTTCAGCATCCGGGGTGTTGCCTTGTTGAATATCGACCGCGACATTCCCTCCTACCTGCTGAAACGAGGTGGATGGGCTTGCCTCTTTGGGAGGCTCGTGATGGAATTCGGCACTCCCGTGGGCGTGTTTTTTGCTTGACATACGCGGCAGTGCGGCTTATAGGTGTTTTCTTTGCCACACCCATAGCAGAAAACGCGCCGCTCTTCCAGGCAGTCATCAAATGTATGTCCTACCTACCTGCAGTTCTAGCAGGTAGGCGAGACCGTCGCGGCACAGACTTCCATCTCTTGTGGATCGTCCTCCACAGGGTCTTGAGGCTCTTCCTTCAGGGCTTCGTGAAAATGTCTTCCTGGCGCAGACCGGCATTGGCTTCTGAGCTCCACCTCGAAATTCTCCACTCAGAAAACGGCCTGGCGGAGCATCCGGACGGAAGGCAAGTGACTCAGTAACAAATCGCGGTGAATTTCTGGTAGCAGATTGCGCCTGAGGATCTCAGCCATCTCTCCATCACTGATGGGGCGTTGCAAGCGGTCCGATAAGCGGCGTACTTCCACATTGAAGTCATCAAAAGTCTCGTTGGTTCGTTGCCTTCGTCCTCGGATGAACTCGATCAGGTCACCGTCCGAGTAGCGACCTCCGAACTGATCACTCAGCGCCACCTCCAGATCTCATCATTGGACATCTCGCCTGGAGCGGTGGAACCGCCAATACCAATCGGCAGCGGCTCCGGTGAATAGTAGGTGTAGATATTGACATAGCCAATCAAAACGACCAGCAAGTGTTTGCCTGGTGAGCGATCTGACCCTGTAGGTGAACACTTCCACGGGCAAGCTGTTATCCTTACCAGAAAACTTAAGGTTCCAGCCCCCAATGATACTGGCCACCCTATCAGGAGCCACCTGGCCTATATCATTTCGAGGTGGGCGTGGAATATAAGGCCTTTGAGCAGGAACGGAAGCTTGTGCCCTGGGGTTCAGTGGCGTAGGCAATGAGGCTTCTGGCTGGGTCGGCCTTCTCAGATCAGCCAGCTGTTCTATAATTAAGCGCATGCTATCCTGTAAGGCGCCGATCTGTTGCTGAACTCCACTCAGTTCCCTTTGAAAGGAAGGGTGAGGTCCGGCTACGTCCGTTGAGCTGATAGACCGCAACGATCCTTTAGGATCAGGTGACTGCTCCGATACGCCCGATCCATTTGGATCCTGAAGGTTAAATTTCACGATGGCTTGCTCTTGCCTTCCCATTTCCCTGGTGGTAACTCCAGACTTGGAGGTTTTCGGCCGGGCCCCGCCCGTCGAGGGAACTTGTCCTGCGTCGAGGGGGAGCCTCAGTGGTCCACGGCACAAAGGACAGCCAGTTTTTGTGGAACATATGTTCACACTTGGTGGTGTGCGTGGCTTGAAGGCTGGTCAAGGGCTGTTGACAGATGGAGCACTGAGCCTCCACCTCCACGCAGGTCAAGTCCTCTCTGCTGTGCCTCAGTGGCATTTTGTCTAACACGAGAAAGGTTCACAAAAATTCTGAATTCAAATTAATTTTGCACCCTTACGTGACTACTGAAATTTCTACGCTTATAGTCTAAAAGGTGTTGCCAAAAATTCAAATAGGGCAACAGTTGCACAGTTCAAGCACGACTTTCGCTTACAATTATAAGTAGCTTACTATTAAGCCTATGCGGCTGAATTCCCAGTAAAAATATTTCGCACACCTAGTGGTGTGACTGACTTTTCAAGATGAATTAAGTTTAAGTAAATTTCTAATGGAGCAAAACCTCGTGAAAACTTCAAATTTTGCAACAGAGTTTTAACGTAAAAATACGAAGTAGGTTTCAAAAAGAATTTACTCAAAATTTATATTAGTAAGCCTTCTTATTGAGCGAAACCCAGTCCATCCTTTTCACTTCCAGGTCCGCTGCTAGCTGGCTCTTGAAACAAGAACGCAAAGATGGTGAAATTTTTAAGTATGAATGAGTTTAATTAAAGGTGCAAAATGTTTAAGTATGAAAAATGTTTAAGTATCAAAAATGTTTAAGTGTGAAAAATGTTTAAGTTTGCCTATTAACTTGGGTCGATTCCAGAAGGGAATCACCCAGTATGGGGGACTATTCGCCCACCCGAAAATCCTTGAAAAGAGAGGAGCAGAGGATCAAAATACAACAATGTTGTTGCTTGACTCAGATTCAGCAAATGATCCAAGTCTGGCCACGCTGCAGGGTCATGTAGGCGGCACCACGCCAGCCCCACGTAATCCGCCACAGCTTGAACCAGACCCGAGCCAAAAGCCAAACCTGGGTCAAGACAACAAAGATAATCAAGTTGGGATAGCTTCCCGACACAAAGTGGGGCAGGGGCCCTTCGGATGACCGGGACAGGATTGGCGGTAAACCACCAAAACCTGTTATCCGCGGCCAACCTCCAGGTTGCACCCAGAGTAAAAAAACTCAAGAGACAACACACAGGGAAGCTACCCAACAGGTATGCTAAAAGGATTGAATTTAATAGGAGGGGATTGGGGTAGGATGTTTGCGGCTATTAGGGAAGAGCGAGCAGGACAGGTGCTACCGACCTCCCCTGGACGGTAATACGACCCCTGCTCCTTCTACTGGGGAAAGGGGCGACAGTGACGGGCGGCTCGCTCACGCCGAGATGGGTGGATTCGGGCGCCTTTCGTTTCAAACCCGCGCTGTCTTCTAGCCCGTCTCCGCAAAATGAGAATTCGGGTGGGCAACACTTTTTCTTTCCACGAAATTTACCACGAATAGATACAACGGCGATTACACAGATTTACACACTTTATGTCTGGAAATAAATTCACTTCTTCAAACTACCAACTGCGGCGCCGTTCCCTGACGATACACAGTTTGTCGCTAACAGCCCTAATCTACCTATCGTCAAATATCTCTTCTTGCGGCCTCTAGCCCAACTACAATCTACCAACTAAACAAGAAAACTTAACGTACCTTAGCTAATATCGCGACTCCTCCCGGGGCTTTCCCCAATTAGTACGTCGTCCTCAAATTTCAGTCGAGATGATGGTTATCTGCCGTCGCCTAATCCGATGTCGCACCCCACCTTTCAGACCGCCAGCTCGCCAATTTTCGATGCGCAGATAGTTACTCCGTCCTCATCAAAGATCCGATTCGAGAAATCAACGCTCAGACCACCAGCTCGCCAATTTTCGATGCGCAGATATTTACTCCGTCCTCATCAAAGATCCGATTCGAGAAATCAACGCTGCCGTTTCACCGTTGCCTCGCGCCAATCGCAATCCGTGGTCAACGTGAAAGGAAAGAAATTATTATCAATTTCACCCAAAACTTCGTCGCTTTTTATTTTCCTCGACTTACGTCTTCGACTGCCGGTCACCAAAAGAGACCCACTCCTCGCTTTCCATTTCCACTTAGCCTCGGTGGACCATAAGTTTCCCGCTTTAGCGGAATTCCTGGGAACCGTTTTCCCTTTTTCTTTCTACCATACATTCTGTATTCGGGGGCAATGCACTGTTGCACTTGCGTGCATCGGACGAAAAGCTTTTGAATAGAATTTCGCACTCGGCGGTCCGAACGCAGCCTTCCGATTTCTTCCAGTCGGCTGGAAATATCGACGCTTCCAGCCGCTTGGCGGCGTCCCTGTCGCCGATCGTCGTCGTGGTTTGACGTTTCGTCTGAGAGTTTAGTGTGTGTTTACATAAATTACAAACATCTCATAAAAGACCATCGACATTCAAATTAAAGTAAAATTGGTCTGTCTTAGCTTATAATCAATTAATTGCAGATTGATTAAAACATCCAGAACTACTCGCAAGTGAGGTTTAGTCGTCGCACGGTAATGCCAAATAATCGGTTGGGTTTTCACGAATCGCGCGATAATATACAAATACAGGATACGTATCGACGACGAAGACATTTCGATGGAGGGTACCTTTCGTGCGAGCGTCTACGACCGGAAAGCAAGTGCAAGTGAATATGTCGAGTTGTATCGTCAAGGATATTCATTTGTTGCGTAGCCATGGCTGCTCTGATCATTCCAAACGTTTGCATTTCGTTACTGGTCACCTACGAGATAGAACGTGAGGTTGTTCAGTGGATCGACTACCATGACGAGGTTATGCCCGATGAGCAACGAGTCTGGAGGCATCGGCTGTAAAACGGAATGCAAGACGAGCCAGAAATGTGAATTTTTTTGCTGGTGGCCGGAAAGGTGAACACGACGAAGACTGTTCATGTTAATCCCTCAATGAATTCGAAAATGTCCCAAATCGGTCATCCTCCACCCTTTGACGTCGGAAATGGAAGGTGATTTTCAGGTAAGGGTCGTTTGGGTAAATTGCTCCTCTCGTGGTTGGTACGCTTCCGAGTCACGATGATTGTGGTCATGTAGTAGTGTTTTGGTTGTAATCTTCGGGGCTTGCTGGCGTGCGGCTGCATCGTCGAAAGGAGCGTTACTTAGGTTACCTATTGTTCTTCTATTTTCCTTTTTTTTTTGTTTTTTTTCTTATCACACTAATTCCATCTACTAATATAATATTTACAAAGCCAATGCACTAAGCCGTCTCGCTGGTGTATCCATTGACCTAACGCGTAATATCACCCCCTTCTCCCGAGAATTACGTAGGAATTCTCTTTAATGTTACCGCGACTACTTCCCGATTCCCGGACGTCGCGCTAATCCACGATGGATTCCGGTTCCGCGTTCTTTTTTTTTTTTTTTTTGTAATAAATTTTTAGAAATTTTAATAGTTCGCGAAGTAACGTTGCTCTTCCGTCTTATACCTGCGATCGGAATCCCCAATTTTGTTTCGTATAGCCGATTGCAACATGCTATCACTCACACTCATGTCAATTCCTGTACTAACACTCTGGTTAACATTTTAGCATCTCAACTATTGACCCGCATGAATCGGCCATGGAATGCCTAAGCGATACGAAGGACTTAATCGTGAGACGGGGTAAGGAGAAAGAAAAAGAATAGAAGGAAGAAAAAAAACAACAACAACTCCGTCTATGGAGGGATCCACTTGCTACCCACACTGCTGCCTAGGTAATAATTTTGCTATTTTACTAACCCTACCTCTAAATACTATTTTTTTTTTCTTTCATAATACTTAAACTACCCACCACCAATCGCTTCGAATTATCGTACCCGCCACCACCTACTTAATTATATTCTAATCTTCCTAATCTGAGTTCTGCGAATATTCCTCCATAATATTTCAGCCCACCACCGTATTATGTTCTAATTATCTTCATGACCTAGTGTTACTATGATTATTTTATTTTATATTTCTAACTTCTTCTCAGCCATACTGTCTGATCTGCCTCCCCTATGTCTAAGAATCACATGTTCATCCTACTCCTATGTTAATCCACCTAATCGATATACTCTTTCAAGTCTTTCACGTGCCAAACTCCCGCTTCCTTGCCCTCACCATCCACCAAGAGATAGGTCCACCTTGATACCCGAGATTTTATCCAAAACGGACCAAGATATTCCGGTGCGAGCTTTGCGGAGTAAAACCGGGTTGCGTATGAAATGGAATAGTTTTTCCGCCAAACCGAATCTCCTATTTCGAACACTGCGTTCCGTTTTCTCAAATTGTACCTCTGCTCACTATGACGAGCCACGCGTTTCATTCGTTCCACCACATGAGAGTTGGTCAGCCCTGACTTCCGGTCCTGGGATAATTTGGTCAACCTCTGGAGGCTCCTTCGCCTCGTGGAACGTCACCATCTCTCGTCCGAAATTAAAAAAATAGGGTGTGACCTTAGTCACCTCATGCTTGTAGGTCCGAAGTGCGCAGGCTATCTTTGCGAGATTCCGATCCCAATCGCGATGGTTCTCGGTCACGTAAGAACGCAACATCCGCTTTAGGTCCTGATTCCTCCTCTCAGCCCGGTTGGCTTGCGGATGGTATAATGCTGTGTGCTTGATTTCGGTTCCATAACTTTCCGCCAGCCGGCGCATCAAAGTTCCCCGAAACTGGACCCCATTATCGCACACTAGCCATTTAGGTGCCCCAAAAAGCAGATACACCTGTTCCTCCAATACATGACAAACAGCCGCCACTGTTGCCTGTCGCAAGCGAAATAAGAGCGAGAACTTACTCACATAATCCACCACTGTGAGGATTTGAGTATAGCCATTCTTCGATCGTGGGAAAGGTCCCACCAAGTCGACACAGACCATTTCCCATGGGTGCGTAGGCGACCTACTCCGAGAAACCATAAACCCTGCCTGTGCCTTTCTCTCAACCTTATTAGCCTGGCAGATCCTACATTTCTTAACGTAAGCATCCACGTCCGCTGGCATCTTAGGCCAATAATAATTAGTCGCCACGCAACTTATCGTACGGCTAACCCCCGTATGCCCCGCCGTAGGCTCATAATGACATCGTTGGAGGATTTCCGCTCTACCACGCCCCTCTTCCACGACTCCTTTCCCTCCAGTGCGGGATAACGCCCGGGCACATGTTTCCACAGTTGGTCATCCTTCACCCGCCAATCCGCATAGCGCTCGGGGGTCTCTTCCACCTTCTTCTTCATGTTGTCGTACCAACGGTCTCCAGGGGTCTCTAATATTGCGAATTCTTCCCTGGGCAACATTCGCGAAAGAGCATCGGGTACGAGAGGTTCCTTACCTCATCGGGGTACAATTTTGAAGGGAAACTGTTGTAACCTGATTGCCCACCTGGCCAATCGTCCTGTCGGGTCTTTTAAATTGCTCAGCCAGACCAAGGAGTAATGATCCGTGATGACGGTGAACTTAGCTCCCTCTATATATGGTCGCAGCTTCTCTACCGCCCACAGCACTGCGAGGTATTCTTTCTCCGTGGCTGAGTACTTCTTTTCTGCTTTCGACAAGGATCGGCTCAAGTAACATACCACCTTTTCTCCATTGGCGTGCCTTTGTGTGAGCACCGCTCCCAAGCCCAAGTCTGACGCATCTGTTTGAACGTAGAATGGTAGATCATAATCCGGACAGGTAAGTATTGGTGCCGTGGACAATTTCACCTTCGCCTGTGTAAACGCTGCTTCGCAATCCTGGGTCCATGCAAACTTTTGGTTCTTTTTGAGTAGGTTTGTCAATGGTGCCGTCATCGTGGCAAAGTCTGGTATAAATCTCTTTTACCACGAGACCATCCTTAGGAACTGCCTCACCCCCTTCACATTCCTAGGCGAAGGGATCTCCAAAAAGGACTTCACCTTGTCCGGGTCTACATTCAAACCTTTCTCGTCAACGACATACCCGAGGTACTTAAGGCGACAGCGACAAAATTCACACTTATCGCGAGACACTCTCAAACCGGCTTGTCTGAGACGGCCAAAAACCACTTTCAGGATTTCTAGATGCTTGCTGAACTCTTGGGTCACCACTATGATGTCGTCCAAGTAGGTAAACACATAGTGTTAGAGATCTGAGCCAAGGACCTGGTCGATTAAGCGCTGCGAAGTCGCGGGTGCGTTTTGCAATCCGAAAGGCATACGCCAGAATTGAAATAAACCGCGATGCGGTACCGTGAATGCAGTGAACTAACGTGATTGTTCCGCCATAGGAACCTGCCAGTAGGCTGACTTCACATCCAGTGATGACAGGTATTTGACGTCACGAAGTTTATCCAACGTCGCCGACACATTTGGCAACGGGTACGCGTCATGCTCGGTAACCTGATTCAATTTCCTGTAATCTACGCAAAAGCGGTATCATCCTTTTTCTTTACCAACAATATCGGCGACGCCCAGGGGCTCGATGATGGCTCAATTATCCCTTGTTCCAGCATCTCATTCAGCTCTCGATCGATGTGCTTTTGATGTGCACAGGATAGTACCTTTGCTTAATTGGTACGGAGTTAGTCTTAATGACGTGTTCTACAAGGATGGTGCATCCGATACCTTCCCCCATGCGACAAAACTCCTCTTCTAACAAACGGCTGAGTGCGGCTTCCTCCCCCTCCGTCTGGCGACTACGCGACTTTAATTGTTCTCCTGCCTCCCCCTCCAGTGCATCCAGAAAACTCCAACTTTCTTCGCTCAGTGCTAGAGCCACTACAAATTGCCTGATGAAATCTACTAGTATGAGAGCGTGCGGGAGCGACGGAACCACCAACACTTCCAACCATTCTGTTTTGTTTTCCAGTTTCACTGGAATAGTGACCAGGCCCACGATGGCGCAACCCTGACTGTTAGCAAATCTGATGCTTTTCTGGTTGGAACTCAGTAGCTCTACTCCTAGCCCCTCGAGTATCTTCCACCCTTCTCCACCTACTACCGTGTGAGTAGCGCCTGAGTCCAGAAGGCCAATAAACTTCCGCCCAAATATATCCACCTCTAAGTGTGGACGGTTGTCTCCGTTACTCTTTGCTACCAAAAAGTCTAATTGTGTGGTCATCGCGGCTACTACTATATTCCCCTTTGTGCCCAGGTGACCGCCTACTGGGCACAACTTCCGTTTCCCGGTTGCTGTCTCGATCGACTTGCTGGAGGATTACTTGTCACGCCCGCATTCCTTCTTTCACCGCTCCGACAATTTGGACATTCCGCCCTGATTGTCCCTACTCTGCCGCATCCAAAACACTTTCTAGGATCGTTACAATCCCGAGACGTATGGCCTGGTCGACGACAGTTCCAGCAGATAAGATTCTGACGTGCATCTGGTACTGCTGCTGCGGCTACATCAACCGTCTCCATGTACGCGAGATCCGGTTCCAACAGCCTAGGCGTCCTTCTTGGAGGCGGAGGAGCACATGATTCCACGGAGGTCCTCGTTGCCTCGAGCCATCGTCCCAACCTTACCAATTCTCCAATTGACTCTGTCTTTAGCAGAGCTAATTGCGTCTGATAGAATAGCGCGATGTTCTTTCTTACAATTTTCATCTTTTCCCCCTCTCCCGGTGGCTTGCTGAGACGACGAAATAGTCCTTCCATCACTGCCACGTACACGCCTATAGTCTCCCCGTTACCTTGAGTCCTACGTCTTATCTCCTCTAGCAGATGGTCATCATAGTCCGCGGGGAGGAATTCCTCTCGCAGCTCCTTCACCAATTCCTCCCAACTCCGGCAGATCGCTCGATTCGCACGGAACCAAATCAAGGCCTTACCTTCAAAAAGGTCCACCGCAGACTTAAAGAGTTGAGCCTTCGATAAACCTTCAGCCTCCCGAAGCTCCTCCACCCGCTCCAGAAACGCACTTACCGAGTTCGGAGAACGCACTTACCGTGCCCCCCATTTGTGTAGCTCTACTGGCTTCGACTGAAAAGTTGGCGTACTCGGAACTGGTGAGCTCGGAGTATTCAGAGACTAATCCTCGTCCGTCTCCTCCGACAATTTCCCACCAGCCTTGTATAGTAGATCCCCCATAGCTATTAGAAGCTCACCCTTGGTCTTCCTCAGGAAGACTAGCTCCTCCGCAGTTACTCCCCGCATGTACCCAAGTCTTCGTAACGCATAGCAGATTTTGCCTTTTACCTTGAGAAATTCCCCGGAGTTAAAGTCCCCAACAAAAGATTCTATCAGCACTCCGATCTCTGCTAGTTTTGCACCCAGTGCCTCTTTATCCTCAGCAAATGTGAAGGGATACGTATCCAATGCGAAAGACTCCCCCAGAACAGCATCGCTTCTCAACGCCCTCCTCAACTGCTTTCTCATCGACTCAACGGTTTCTGCCGCCAGACCTCGAATGACGAGTTCATAGGTCAGCTCGTCTTTACTAAGCCGGTCCACCGAAATTTTCCTCACGGCCCCAACACCAGACATATTGACACCACAAATTGTTCTGCTCCCACCCAAGAACTATACTCTCTCTTCACTACCTTATTAGCCTTTATATATAACCAACTATATATAAAGCCAACAATGTAAATATATGTATATATATATATATATATATATATATATATATATATATATATATATATATATATATATATATATATATATATATATATATATATGTATATATATATATATATATATATATATATATATATATATATCTATGTATTTATATATATACCTTTATTCATATAACACTCTATAACTAAAGTTTCAACGTAACTTTTCACTATTTTCACCGACCCGCTTATTACCATGAAGCGCTTGCGATTTTCTCTCGCGTCCACCTAGTCAATGAGAAACTATTTGTTCACCGCTTTCCGAATTCCCACAACTAACACACACCTCAAACACTTCCACTCACACTTCCTACTATTTTTTCTATTTCCTCTCGCAGGTACAACCCGGATAATTTTCAACCATCCGAATTTATATATATAGTTCCCACAACTTATATGTAAATCCAATAAAATGTATATGTAAATCAGATATTTACATCAATATATGTACCTATATATATAAAGATATGCTATATACAAATATAAAAATACGTTATATATGTATATATAAATTATATGCAAATCAAATATTTAAAGTGTTTTTAAATACGCCGCTTCTAAATAATCTTGCGTTCAACGAACCGTAGATATGCTATATGCCATATATATAAGATACTCTATATATATATATATATATATATATATATATATATATATATATATATATATATATATATATATATATATATATATATATATATATATATATATATATATATATATATATATATATATATATATATATATATATATATATATATATATTTATATATATATATATATATATATATATATATATATATATATATATATATATATATATATTATAAGGATTGAAGACGTAAAGTCTTAAGGGGAGTATGAGTCGAAGCTCATAACTATTTTCTCACTTGGGGGGTCACCCAAAAACAAAGCTCCTCCACCCGCTCCAGAAACGCACTTACCGAGTTCGGAGAACGCACTTACCGTACCCCCCATTTGTGTAGCTCTACTGGCTTCGACTGAAAAGTTGGCGTACTCGGAACTGGTGAGCTCGGAGTATTCAGAGACTAATCCTCGTCCGCCTCCTCCGACAATTTCCCACCAGCCTTGTATAGTAGATCCCCCATAGCTATTAGAAGCTCACCCTTGGTCTTCCTCAGGAAGTCTAGCTCCTCCGTAGTTACTCCCCGCATGTACCCAAGTCTTCGTAACGCATAGCAGATTTTGCCTTTTACCTTGAGAAATTCCCCGGAGTTAAAGTCCCCAACAAAAGATTCTATCAGCACTCCAATCTCTGCTAGTTTTGCACCCAGTGCCTCTCAACTGCTTTCTCATCGACTCAACCGTATCTGCCGCCAGACCTCGAATGACGAGTTCATAGGCCAGCTCGTCTTTACTAAGCCGGTCCACCGAAATTTTCCTCACGGCCCCAACACCAGACATATTGACACCACAAATTGTTCTGCTCCCACCCAAGAACTATACTCTCTCTTCACTACCTTATTAGCGTTTATATATAACCAACTATATATAAAGCCAACAATGTAAATATATGTATATATATATATATATATCTATGTATTTATATATATACCTTTATTCATATAACACTCTATAACTAAATTTTCAACGTAACTTTTCACTATTTTCACCGACCAGCTTATTACCATGAAGCGCTTGCGATTTTCTCTCGCGTCCACCTAGTCAATGAGAAACTATTTGTTCACCGTTTTCCAAATTCCCACAACTAACACACACCTCAAACACTTCCACTCACACTTCCTACTATTTTTTCTATTTCCTCTCGCAGGTACAACCCGGATAATTTTCAACCATCCGAATTTATATATATAGTTTCCACAACTTTTATGTAAATCCAATAAAATGTATATGTAAATCAGATATTTACATCAATATATGTACCCATACATAAAGATATGCTATATATATATAAAAATACGTTATATATGTATATATAAAGTATATGCCAATCAAATATTTAAAGTGTTTTTAAATACGCCGCTTCTAAATAATCTTGCTTTCAACGAACCGTAGATATAAAATATGCAATATATATAAGATATGCTATATATATATATATATATATATATATATATATATATATATATATATATATATATATATATATATATATATATATATATATATATATATATATATATATATATATATATATATATATATATATATATATATATATATATATATATATATATATATATATATATATATATATATATATATATATATATATTTTTTATAAGGATTGAAGACGTTAAGTCTTAAGGGGAGTATGAGTCGAAGCTAATAACTATTTTCTCACTTGGGGGTCACCCAAAAACAAGTTTCGGGCCCCACATTGGGCGCCATTTGTAGCAGTTGTAAAGATTGAGGAGTGCTAGACTTAGCACAACTCAGAAGCAGACCGAAATCCCGAACCAAGATGGCCAAGGTCCAGCAGAAGTGGGAATGGCTAATGCCATTCAAGAGGAAAAAAAAAGAGAACTGCCCCGAGAGCAGGATGACCTAGAAATGGCCGTGAAGGCCCCTCGTCCGCATTAGCGGAGCACCCTTTAACCAACCCCGACGGATGCTGGGGTGCCGCTTTGCTAGCTCGCTGTGGCTGGGGTGGGCTCATGAAATAATGGGTATGGTTTGCTCTTCAGAAAACGGGATGCTACTTATTATTCATCCGTCATGAATATGTAGCCGCAAACTGGTATATAAAAGAATAAATAAATATATATATATATATATTTATATATATATATATATATATATATATATATATATATATAAATACGTTATATATAGAAATTATATGCAAATAAAATATTTAAAGTATGTTTAAAAACGCCGCTTCTAAATAATCTGGCGTTTGACGAACCGTATTATCACTTTTTCCATACCCGCAAATTTACTAATTCGATTTCGAAAGAATGTTTTAATACGTCGCTTCAAAATAATATTACCTTCGACATTAACACGTTTTCGACCCGCAATTTTATTGAATTTTAATAATTTCATTAATTCGGTTTCGAATTTACGTTAATTTTTCCATTTTTTTTTTTAACCCTTAGCACGTTGGGCGCCAATTTGTTACCGACCTCCCCTGGACGGTTATACGACCCCTGCTCCTTCTACTGGGGAAAGGGGCGACAGCGACGGGCGGATCGCTCACACCGAGATGGGTGGATTCGGGCGCCACTCGTTTCAAACCCGCGCTGTCTTCAAGCCCGTCTCTGCGAAACGAAAATTCGGGCGGACAACACTTTTTCTTTCCACGAAATTTACCACGAATAGATACAACGGCGATTACACAAATTTACACACTTTATGTCTGGAAATAAATTCACTTCTTCAAACTACCAACTGCGGCGCCGATCCCTAATGATACACTGCTTGTCGCTAACAGGCCTAATCTACCCATCGTCAAATATCTCTTCTTGCGGCCTCTAGCCCAACTACAATCTACCAACTAAACAAGAAAACTTAACGTACCTTAGCTAATATCGCGACTCCTCCCGGGGCTTTCCCCAATTAGTACGTCGTCCTCAAATTTCAGTCGAGATGATGGTTATCTGCCGTCGCCTAATCCGATACCGCACCCCACCTTTCAGACCGCCAGCTCGCCAATTTTCGATGCGCAGATAATTACTCCGTCCTCATCAAAGATCCGATTCGAGAAATCAACGCTCAGACCGCCAGTTCGCCAATTTTTGATGCGCAGATAGTTACTCCGTCCTCATCAAAGATCCGATTGGAGAAATCAACGCTCAGACCACCAGCTCGCCAATTTTCGATACGCAGATATTTACTCCGTCCTCATCAAAGATCCGATTCGAGAAATCAACGCTGCCGTTTCTCCGTTGCCTCGTGCCAATCGCAATCCGTGGTCAACGTGAAAGGAAAGAAATTATTATCAATTTCACCCAAAACTTCGTCGCTTTTTATTTTCCTCGACTTACGTCTTCGACTGCCGGTCACCAAAAGAGACCCACTCCTCGTTTTCCATTTCCACTTAGCCTCGGTGGACCATAAGTTTCCCGCTTTAGCGGAATTCCTGGGAACCGTTTTCCCTTTTTCTTTCTACCATACATTCTGTATTCGGGGGCAATGCACTGTTGCACTTGGGTGCATCGGACGAAAAGCTTTTGAATAGAATTTCGCACTCGGCGGTCCGAACGCAGCCTTCCGATTCCTTCCAGTCGGCTGGAAATATCGACGCTTCCAGCCGCTTGGCGGCGTCCCTGTCGCCGATCGTCGTCGTGGTTTGACGTTTCGTCTGAGAGTTTAGTGTGTTTACATAAATTACAAACATCTCATAAAAGACCATCGACATTCAAATCAAAGTAAAATTGGTCTGTCTTAGCTTATAATCAATTAATTGCAGATTGATTAAAACATCCAGAACTACTCGCAAGTGAGGTTTAGTCGTCGCACGGTAATGCCAAATAATCGGTTGGGTTTTCACGAATCGCGCAATAATATACAAATGCAGGATACATATCGACGACGAAGACATTTCGATGGAGGGTACCTTTTGTCCGAGCGTCTAGGACCGGAAAGCAAGTGTAAGGGAATATGTCGAGTTGTATCGTCAAGGATATTCGTTGGTTGCGTGGCCATGGCTGCTCTGATCATTCCAAACGTTTGCATTTCGTTACTGGTCACCTACGAGATGGAACGTGAGGTTGTTCAGTCGATCGACTACCATGACGAGGTTATGCCCGATGAGCAACGAGTCTGGTTTGATCTGGATGTCCAGGAGCTGAGCGAGGCATCGGCTGTAAAACGGAATGCAAGACGAGCCAGAAATGTGAATTTGTTTGCTGGAGGCCGGAAAGATGAACACGACGAAGACTGTTCATGTTAATCCCTCAGCGAAGTTGGAACTGTCCCAAATCGGGCATCCTCCACCCTTTGACGTCGGAAATGGAAGGTGATTTTCAGGTAAGGGTCGTTTGGGTAAATTGCTCCTCTCGTGGTTGGTACGCTTCCGAGTCACGATGATTGTGGTCATGTAGTAGTGTTTTGGTTGTAATCTTCGGGGCTTGCTGGCGTGCGGCTGCATCGTCGAAAGGAGCATTACTTAGGCTACCTATTGTTCTTCTATTTTCCTATTATTTATTTTTTTTTTTCTTATCACACTAATTCCATCTACTAATATAATATTTACAAAGTCAATGCACTAAGCCGTCTCGCTGGTGTATCCATTGACCTAACGCGTAATACAGGTCTTACTTAAAGGGTTTGTTCTTTCGAACGAAGTAATATGGAATCGCAAAGGAGGCGATTCTAAGACTTGCAAGTGAGAATGGAATTATAAGGATTGAAGACGTAAAGTCTTAAGGGGAGTATGAGTCGAAGCTCATAACTATTTTCTCACTTGGGGGGTCACCCAAAAACAAGTTTCGGGCCCCACGTTGGGCGCCATTTGTAGCAGTTGTAAAGATTGAGGAGTGCTAGACTTAGCACAACTCAGAACCAGACCAAAATCCGGAACCAAGATGGCCAAGGTCCAGCAGAAGTGGGAATGGCTAATGCCATTCAAGAGGGAAAAAAAAGAGAACTGCCCCGAGAGCAGGATGACCTAGAAATGGCCGTGAAGGCCCCTCGTCCGCATTAGCGGAGCACCCTTTAACCAACCCCGACGGATGCTGGGGTGCCGCTTTGCTAGCTCGCTGCGGCTGGGGTGGGTTCATGAAATAATGGGGATGGTTTGCTCTCCAGAAAACGGGATGCTACTTATTATTCATCCGTCATGAATATGTAGCCGCAAACTGGTGTATAAAAGAATACCAAGGGACAAAGGGGGCATAGTTCCGTAAAGGAAACCACCCATGGATCTGCAACATGGGCTGACTAAGCAGACCCAGTGCTCGTGACAACGCACGGAGCCAGGAAATTGTAAATCTAAAAGGGAAGAAGAAATAAACGCTGCCTCTCTTTTCAGAGGAACCCGGGTGAGGCAGACAAGCCCGGACCCCAAATAGTGGCAGAGCCCTGACCCCGATGGTCTGGGGTCCTACACCCGCTGATACTAGCCATAATATCAAGAAAATTCAAAAAAATCTACATAAAAAGAAACTGAACTATTATGTGTGGCCAGTATCCCTCCCTTGAAAGAAATCTGAAAATCACGAAAAAACTAACTATTTCATTTTTATCGTCCGAGCTTCTCGGACTTTTGCCCAATAAGAAGGCCTGAGGGCTTTCACTTAACAATATATATATATATATATATATATATATATATATATATATATATATATATATATATATATATATATATATGTATATATATATATATATATATATATATATATATATATATATATATATATATATATATATATATATATATATACATATCAGCAAAATGGTTAAGGAGATAATCTCTGGAGTGGCCAATCCGATTGAGATGAAATTTGCGGAGGACATAGATGTATATAACAGGTATTATAGGCGTATTATTATTTCCATTTTTCTTTAAAACGCTTTCATAAACGATTTACAGGTATATGTCATTTTACAATGCTTGCTCTTTCAATTGAAATATCATTTTTTTCACCCATAGATGGGGATCGCATGCAAATTTGTGGCCTATAAAATTATCTTCTAGGCAATTAAACTCCCTCATACGATACATGTTTTGTTTTGTATGTTATACACATTGATCGCGCTTGTTTCTGCTTCTGATTTCTCTAAGTATATACACAATATGTTTACCCTCCTTTTATCGTGTTTAATGAATTACTTGTGTATTAATTTGGACGAGGGCTTTCTTTTACCATTTGTTTCATAAATTCACACGCATGGCGTTTGTTGCTGTGGAATTATTTAGCACGTTTCTAATTTTGCTCTTCAAACTGATATCTTTTCCACATAAAATCATAAAAAAAACTTAGGTTTGACACTGATATTCTAATTACTTTTAACTCGCGCGATCAATTCAAGGCAAATTCTAGGTATCTGTTTGTTTTTCGCCACACCTTTCTCATTACATTTTGGTTCAAACGCACTTTCACAATAAACCTTCGATTTTCCGTCCAAATTCATTTCATTCAAATGTTCGTAAGCATTCATACTTCATTTGCTTTCCAAACTTTACCCATATATCATTCGTTAAGTAATAATAATCAAAAATCGTTGCATTCATTCACGTTCGCACACGCAAACTACACACAAACACACCCACACAAATTATTTCCGCTCGTATTCATGCGCACTGACGCATTTGTAGCACTTAACTATATATTTCGGAGACATTTTTCTTTTGACTAATTTTTGAAGAAAAGTAGTATTAAACTCGTTTCGCCGAAAATTCATATTTATATATATATATATATATATATATATATATATATATATATATATATATATATATATATATATATACATATATATATATATATATATATATATATATATATATATATATATATATATATATATATATATATATATACATATTTATATATATATATATATATATATATATATATATATATATATATATATATATATATATATATTTATATATATATATATATATATATATATATATATATATATAGATATATATATATATATATATATTTATATATATATACAGTGGTGGACACCTAAATAGAACACTATCCTCGCAGGCTGTTCAATTTAAATTTGCTGGAAACATGCAGCGAGGAATCGAATGTTTACATTTCTTATCGCATGCTCACATATGTGAGAACTAATTTTGAGCATATCCATAAAATACGCAATGCATCTTCCCATTGCATTGCGTATTTCAGTGTAAAAGGAAGTGCTTTTATCTGGTCACATAAATAGTACACGCTTGGTTTTAGTGAGTCGAAGTGAATTTTCTTGAATAATAACAAATTTATTTGAAATTAAGAACAGTTAACATTAGTTTTTGAAAAAGGTAAATATAAAGAAATATTTTTAAAGATGGGAAGAGGGCCAAATTGCTCCGAAGAAAAGCGTGAGATCATCTGCAACATGAAAGACAGAGGTTCAACAATTACGGAAATATCCAAGCAGCTGGAGTGTTCGCGGATGGTAGTTTACAATGCTTTACGTCATAAGGAGCTCTATGGCAGTGCCAAAAACGTTCCGAGAGCTTAAAGGCCAACAAAAACAACAACAAAAAGAGGACAATGTTATATACAGAGCAAGTGTCGCCGACCCCTTTTCAAGCTCCAAAGCGATAAAAAGCAGTGTTCTGAGTGATAGCAATATATAGAACAATTAGAAGGCGTCTGCAAGAAAAAAATCTCAGAGGATGCATCGGTCAAAAAAAACCACTTGCGACAAAGAAGAACTTAAAAATGAGGAAATCGTTTGCAAAGGAACATCTAAACAAACCGACAATTTTCTGGAAAAATGTTCTGTGGAGTGATGAATCCAAGTTTTGCAGGTTCGGATCAGATGGGGAAAGGTATGTTTGGCGTCCACCTAACCAACAACACAATCCCAAATACACACAGAAAATTGTTAAACATGGTGGCGGCAATGTGATGGTGTGGGCTGCTTTTTCCTGGCATGGGGTGGGACCAATAATCAAGATAGACACGAAAATGGATCAACACGTCTAGAAACGAATTCTTGAGGACCACATGACCCCCTTTGCAGACGAAAATATGCCACTGATATGGTGTTTTATGCAAGACAATGATCCTAAGCACACTTCTCGTCTTGTGAAGGGTTACCTTAGTGATAAAAATGTCCCCGTTCTACAATGGCCCGCCCAGTCTCCTGATCTAAATCCGATCGAGAACCTGTGGAATGATGTCGAAACTCACATAAACAGGGTGAAACCTAAAAATGCTGCTGAATTGTGGGACCAAATTCAGATCGCCCGGAGATCTATTCCTAACGAACGCTGTCCAACTTTAGTGGAGGGTCTACAAAGGCGATGCTCAGCTGTGCTTAACAACAAAGGATTTCCAACAAAATATTAATTTATACAGTTGCTTAAAAATATTTTTTTTATAACTTTATTGCAATGCAAATTTATGTACTATTTATGTGGCCACGCGTATTTTAATTAGTGTGTTCATATATTTTTACTAACAAACAAATACAGTCATCATTTCACATTTTAAATAAGCTTTTATAGTTTCAATAAATAATACATAAGTCCAAAATCAGTTGTTTCATTAAAAACTGAAAAAATGCCCTTTTATTGAAAGAAATGCAAGTGTTCTATTTAGCTGTCCACCACTGTATATACAGTGGTGGCCGCGAGTTTGGCACACTCGTTATCTGTGACATTCAAGTGCAAATATCTTCTACTGTTTTAGTACTGTTCCCGAAAGATGGTTTACAACACATTAATTTGATTTATAGAGCCGCAATCAAGTACCCTTTTAACAGTTCAACCGTTATAAAAAGGGATATTTCGTTGGAATTTGGCATTGACCTATCCTCAAGGACAATAAGACGACCGTTCAATGAAAAAAAATTGCGTGGATGCATAGCACAGCACAAGCTGCTTGTGTAAAAAAAAACTAAAATCTCGAATTGCGTTTGCCCGTGACCACTTGCAAAAATCGTTGATTTTTTGGAAAAATGTGCTTTGGAGTGACGAGTCAAAGTATTGTCAGTTCGGATCTGACGGAAAGCGGTACGTATAGCGTCCTTCGAACATGCAGCACCATCGAAAGTACACTTTGAAGACCTTTAAGCACGGTGGGTGGAAGTGCGATGGTGTGGGCTGCCTTGTCTTGGGACGGTGTTGGCTCCGTACATAAAATTGTCACAAGAATGGATCAGCATGTTTACAAAAACATCATTGTTAACACAATTATGCCATTTGCTGATGATAACATGCCCCTTAGATGGTGTTTTATTCATGTCAATGACCCAAAACGCACTTCGCGCACATTGAAGGGATGCTTGGAAGAGAACCGAATCGATGTTCTAAAGTGGCCATCCCAATCACCTGATCTCAATCCATTGAGAATTTGTAGAACGATGTCAAGGAGCATATTCACATAGTAAAACCTAAGAATATGGCCGACTTGTGGACCGAAATTCAAAAAGCTTGGTACGCGATTCCGAGGGAACGTTTTATGACCTTGGCCGAGAGCCTACCGAGGAGATGCGCTGCTGTCGTCAGAATTCAAGGATATCCGACAAAGTACCAAATTATTGCGTTTAAATTTGATCTTTGTTATTTTTTTGGCATTATAATAAACAGCTTACATTTTGTGCTAAATTCGTGTCCAGCTTTTTTTTCATCTTATTCACAACTAAACTCAAATAAAAAAAAACTCTAGCGCACCTGAACCGCTAGAAAAATAATTTTCGAAGAAATTGTCTTTGAGTGCCAAAAAGGTGTGGAAAGACGTAATACACTGTTTTTTAGAATCATATCAACCATTCCTTATCCAAAGCAATAAAACTCAACTATAACACATATAATTCAGTGCTGGCAGCACTTTCCCAACGAAGCAGCAATAAGTTTACCATAACAAGCTCATACTCAAATCAACGTATCCTTTGAATTTCGTTCTCTTCGCAGGATTTCATCAAAGGTTTCAGCGGTTAAACGTTGTTTGAGGCTGCCATCCGAAAAATGTTCAAAACTCGGAAAATTTAAAAAAGAATTCCTTATTTTTATTCCAAATGCTTTGCATATGAGAACGTTATTTGAAGCATCTGTTGGTGCAATATTTACGGAAATAGCTAATGCTGGTTAGCCTGTATCAAAAGCAAAACATAATACATATCAATTCTGCTTCACGTTAAGTTAAACCCAACCAGTAAATTTCGTTTCGATTGAATCACTGCGCTGGAAGTTATACGGGTGAAAAGAATTTTAGGGTTACTACCCTCAAAACTGATCAAATTTTTAAAGGGTTATTTTTGCTGTTAATTTTCATTGCAGGATCATTTCCATTTGGAAATCTAATGACAAAATCGCTCAGTAAAGAAATTAAACAGAGTTACAAAAATGGTCATAGCTGGCAGCCCTTTCATGATTTTGGTACGAAATTTCTATGACATTTGGCTCACATTAAAGTCCATTTACTGCGTGAACTTGGTTCTGATTTTTAAACTGGACCGGAAGTTATAGGAAAAAAGCTTTATTTTGCTGACCAAATTTGCAAGATTTAGGAGACAAAAATCACCATAGCTGGCCACTCTATATTCTAATTTTCCAGCCAAATTTTCATCAAATGTTACATAAAGTAAGATCCAAGTGTTGGATGAATCTTGTCAAAATCTGATGGCTGAATCGGAAGTTATAGTCCAAAAACCAGTTTTTTTCTGGGTAATTTTTCAAGATGGTACCACTGGCACAGGGTTGCCCGCATTTCAAAATCACTTCTATCAGACCTGGTCCTAACTAATACCAACATGTCCTGTAAATTTCACTATGATCGAATAATCCGGTCGTCAGTTCTCGTGAACAGAACTTTCGAGTGCTGAAAATAGAGGTAATTTGGTGATGGGTTGCCGTTCTTGTGCAAATCGAAATTTTGAAAATTTTAATTTGACATGATGGACAAAGGTTAAAATTTATCAGTGATCTGATTTTTTTGTCAAAAATCAAAAAATTTTCAGGAAGGTCAATGATTTGAAGGTTTTTTATTCAGGAGCCTGCCGTAGCTACAGGGTTACCCGCAATATCTTAAAAATCCACATGTGCTAAATAAGGGATTCCTTTTTCTGCTGACGACAAATGGTTGGGAACGATTCTGGAAGCTGATTTTCACATAAAAGATTACGAAGTGAAATTATTACCGCAGTCCAAACATAAACCCTCCAGACGGTGTAAAGTTTTTGTTCCATCAAAATATGCATGGCTTTTTATGTGCTGGAGTGGAAACAACGGTGACATCAACTGGAAGGGAATGACATTCAGCCCTTGGAGAAACATTACCGGCAAAGCTAGGAATAAGAAACAAAAAATTGTAAAAAATAATTGTACCCCTAGCCACTCCTTTGCCCAACTTCCTTCCGCCCATAAGACTTTCTCATCACCTTCTCAGTCTCAGTCTCTAGTGACAACAGATAATAATTCTTCGTTAACTGATGTTTTTATTCGTAATGCATCTACTCGTAATAATAATTATGCATCTATACCCCCAGCATTTGACGCGTCATCTTCTCACTCAAGCAGGTATGCTAGCGTAGCTAATAAAATCTGCTCCAAGGTTTCCAATCAGGCTGCCGCAAACATAGGTATAGGTAGCAATATGGCATCTGAATCTCTTCGAAGATCAGTCAACCCTGTTAGGCATTTTTCGTAACCAAACTCAGACAAGCCTCAAACTTTTTTACCACAACTGTGGTGGTATGAGAGGCAAGCTAAGTAAATTATATATTGACGCCAAATCATGCCATTTTAATTTACTCGCCATCACGGAAACTTGGCTTAATGCCTCTCATAAAAATGAGGAGATTCTTGATAGTACTTGGACCATTTACAGAAGCGACCGTGATTATTGTTCTACGGGTCAGTCACGAGGAGGTGGTGTCTTACTTGCTGTTAGCAACACATTTTCAAGTGAGCTCGTTGATACCACCCCAAATGCTTTTTTCCAATGTATAATTGCTCGGATCTCCTCTAATAACAACTCAATTTACATCGCTGTTGTCTACATCCCCCTAGATCTGAAGAATCCATCTACAGCAATTTTTGTGACACAATATCTTCATTAGCAACATCACTTAGCGAAAAAGATAAAATAATAGTTTTGGGTGATTTCAATCGTCCGAATCTTTGCTTTGTTCCGGATGAAAATGACTCTTACCTTCTCCCCGTAAACCTGGTAGACACCAACGATTTCAATCTTGCGAGTGCCTTTTATGGTAATGATTTACAGCAGGTTTCCCACATCCCCAACCAAAATGGAAATTGGTTAGATCTAGTCTTCACGAATGCTTATGACGAAGTAGTGGTTAGTCCAACTAATGACGCTGAGCATCTTTTTTGCAACAGTATACACCATACAGCACTGTCAGTAGAACTTTCCACTTCTAATTCCACCTACTTAAAAACTTACAATAATTCAATTGTATTTGACTTCCGTAATGCTGATTATGAAAGCATTAAACACGTTCTTGATAATATTGATTGGACGAATATTCTTTCAACTCAGGATCTTGAGACAGGCATTTCCTCCTTTTACAATAAAATTTTTGACGCCGTTGAAAGATATGTACCAAAGATAAAAAAAACAAAAAAAAATGTCTGAGCCATGGCTTGATAGAGACCTTAGGCATTTGCAAAATCGTAGAAACAAACTATATAAGCGGATTAGAGAAAATACTGACGTTAGTTCTGCTATTCAGGAAGAGTATAATCAAGTCGCTAAGCAATTTTCAGCAAAGTCTCGTGAGGCTTATGATACTTACATTAGAACAACCGGCGAAAATATAGTCCGCGACCCGAAAAAATTCTTCGATTTTGTAAATGTGAAGCGAAAAACTACTGGCTATCCATCGCCAATGTTTCTGAATAACACAACGTCTTCTTCCCCTAAAGAGATATGTGACCTATTCGCAGATAGTTTCCAAAAAGTTTTTAGTTCACCAGACCTAACAAACTCACACCTTTCTTCCTCCGATTCAACTCCAACGGCTTTTGTCAACCATTTAGAAATCTCCCGCGATGAAATACGTAAAACTATTTTGGAACTCAACTGCAACAAAGGTCCTGGGCTCGATCTTCTTCCTCCAATCTTTTTATGCAAGTGTGTAGGGCAGCTTATAACTCCTTTGCATATTTTTTTTAATAGATCACTTTCGTCAGGAGTTTTTCCATCCAGTTGGAAGCTTTCTTATGTCACACCCATATTCAAGAATTGTGATCGACGCTGTATTGAAAATTATAGGGGCATTGCCATTTTGTCTTCGATTCCAAAACTTTTCGAAAAGATAGTATACGACAAATTGTCTCCGCTAGTTGATTCCCGTCTGAACGAGCAACAACATGGCTTTAGAAAAGGTCGCTCAACTACCACGAATTTGACAATCCTAATCTCAGACGTCCTATGCAAAATGGAAAAAGGTTACCAAATTGACGCAGTCTACACAGACTTCAGTAAGGCATTTGACAGAGTTGATTATTCTACCTGAATTCTTAAGCTACAGAAATTCGGTATTACCGGGTCTCTACTCAGCTGGCTGACTTCCTACCTTTGCGATCGAACACAATGTGTAAAATTTCAAGGATTTTTATCGAATAACGTTATTGCTACCTCTGGTGTACCCCAAGGTAGCCATCTTGGTCCACTTCTCTTCAATATATTTATTTCCGACCTATCTGACGTCCTAGCAGGCATACCTCATTTACTCTATGCAGACGACCTCAAACTTTATCTGACCATTGAATCCAAATCGGATGCCCTCTTTCTCCAATCCAAACTTGATTCCCTTGATCATTGGTGCAATGTAAACAAGCTCTCTCTCAACATTAATAAATGCCAGGTTATTAGTTTTTCCAGAAAATGCACGGTCACACACAATACGTACTTCCTCGGTAATAATGTGCTAACTCGAGTAGATTACATTGTTGACCTCGGTGTTATCTTAGATGAAAAACTCCGCTTCACTTTACACTACGATAAAATACTTTCTCGTGCAAACAAACAACTTGGCTTCATCAAAAGACGAGTCTGTGGGTCACAAGATCTTTATACACTTCACTCGTACGTCCTATTCTCGAATACGCTTGCATTAGCTGGAATCCTGCTTTTGAAACCCACAGCGACAGACTCGAGTCAATACAAAAGCAATTTTTACTTTTCGCCTTGCGAGAGCTATACAACCCTTATGACTTTAATAGTCTACCCCCTTATGAGTTTCGACTGGGTCATTTAAACCTATCGACACTAGCCTCCAGAAGAATGGTTATATCGGCCTGCTTCACATTCGACGTCATTAGAGGCGCTATTAATGTAGAATTCCTGAATAATAAAATTTTGATAAATATCCCTGTGAGGAACACCAGATCCAATCGTTTCCTAAAAGAATATTCTCATTCGACCACATATGGAGCTAATGAGCCAGTAAATAGATGCTGCAGAGTATTCAACAGAATAAGCAATTTATATTCCCCTACCATTTCCAAATCATCCTTCAAGTCCTCTCTTTTCCATGCCATCCGTACCCTTAACCTTAAGCTATAGCTTTTATGTCAATGTTTATTTATTGATTGCTATTTATTAATTTATTGGTTACTCTTTTCTTTACTTTGTTTGTTTTTTACTTATTTAACTTGTTTGTTTTTACTTTTTCCTTTACTTTACTTTTCCCATTTTTTTTATTTTAATTTGATGTCCTTTATTTTTTAATATGTGATTTTGTACCTTGTTTGGTGAATGAATAAATAAATAAATAAATTATAGTCAACACTAATACGCTCTGCAAATTTCACGATGATCCATTGTTTTTCTTAGAAGTAATGACAAATCAAATTTGAAAAAAAAATCCTTGCCTACTTATAGGCACCCTGCACCCACACACGGCTCACAATTTCCAATTTTGTATCAAAAACGAGCTTAGAACATAATTAGTTTTCATTCCCAATAGTTTTCTTTAACAAAACTTTACACTGCTTGGAAATATAGGAGTACCTCAAAATTCACTAAAACGCTCGCCGCCGCCAAAAGGTTTAGAATATCTTAGTTTGAAAAAATTGTGGACCTACCTACTTAATACATCTACGTTCTCCAAAAATTTCAGCTCAATCGAATCGGCCACTCCAGAGATTATCTCCCTTAATCATTTTGCTGATATATATATAAGTTAACACCTTGATAATATCCCAAATCAAGTGACCTTTGGCAGTTGCATGACGTTTGAAAAACAATAGAAAATGTTATAGAAAGAATTTTCATTTTGATTATTATTAATAAAACAGACACTGAAGTGTTCAGTTATAAATCAGGTGGTTTCTTTTGGATTACACAACAAATAAAGTTGTTTAACTGGCGCCCGAGCAGGGACCTGATTGTTTAATATATAAAGTAGTTCAGTGAAAGGAATAGTCTGTACCGCGAGTAGGCATTTGCGAAATCAAAGTAAACAGCCAAAAGGGAGATATTGCAGCTAACCCACGAACTTAGATTCACATATCTGGTCCACCACTTGACGGAGTTTTATTAATCGATAACACCGCACTAGATGGAAAGGATATTAATGTAAGTACACTTTTCGATTAATTTTGTTGAAAACAAATAAATATCGAGCGAATACGAAAGGTACTTACAAAAATATATTTACGAAGTGAAGTGAATATTAATATCCAGTGCCCGTGCATAAGTCACAAAGGGAGGATAAATAGTGCGCGAGTGTTTTAACATTCTGCAATGGAACAGTTGACAGAAAGCATCAGACAATTAGAAGGTGCAATTAATGCACAAATTGTCTTGGTTAAGCAAATCGACAGTCGATTGAAGGTATTGGAGCAAAACAAAGGACAAGGCTCCATTACACCGCAAATTGAACCACTTCGAGCTCCCCGTACCGAGGAGGAGCTCAAAGAAATCTGTAAACTGCCCGATTGCGTTAGGGAATTGCAGACATTCGACGGGAATCCAGCAGAATATCTTTCTTGGGTCCACAGTGTCGAAAACATCCTTAAGGACTATGAAATCGTCCGAACGAAGGCCAATCTACAGAGCAATACTCCGTAGTATACGGCAAAAGATTCGAGGCCCTGCTGATGCAGCCCTCATATCTTATAATATATTCGACGATAGTTGGTCATCTATAAAGAAGTGTCTTTCGCTGCATTACGCAGATAAGAGAGACTTACATACACTAGAACACCAATTAAATCTCTTGCACCAAAGCAATATGAACCTCGATGAGTTTTACGCGCTTGTGAACCATCAGTTTTCACTAATCGTGAATAAAATCCGAACAGAAGACTATTCTTCTGAAACGGTCGGAGTATTAATTGAGACTTACAGAAACAGGGCTCTTGATGTATTTATACGGGGTGTGAATGGTGACATCTCGAAGATGTTAATGATTCACAGACCCAAAACTCTCCCAGAAGCGTATACAACGTGTCTTGAAATTCAAAATCTCAACTTCCGTAACACTATAATACACAAGCCAAGCATAATCAATTCAGTCACAGCCCCCCAAAATCAGTTTTTCTCTCAGAATATAACAAGGCCAATTCAGCAAGCTCTACCAAAAACTGCCACCACGTCCTGCACCCAGGAATCTATCGCTGAACCAGAGAAATGAAGCATACCATCTACAACATCAACAACGTCCACAGCCACCAGCCAGGCCCACAGCACAAAAACCCCCAGTACCTATGGAAGTTGATCCCTCCATTAAGACCAAAATAGTGAACTACATGAATCGGCCACGGGAAAGCCATCGAGTTAAAAGACCTCAGCAGAACGATTATCACTCAAACAAACACCAACGCGTGAATACAGGTATCATTGAGACATCTGAGGATACCATAGAAGAGGATACTACGAACGAAGACTACGTAGCAGCCTACGAAGCAGAAATGCAAATGAATAATTTTAGAAGATATTGAAGATCCGGAAATGGAAGTAAATTTTATGAGGAATGCCTCTCTAGCATTCCATACATAGAATATGTAGCTAGCGACGGTAGAATTCTTAAATTCCTCATCGATACGGGAACTAACAAAAATTTTGTGAGACCAGAATTAGCAGAAACCGAACAACCAACGGAAAAATCCTTCAAAATACAATCGGCAGGAGGAGAAATTGAAGTAAAAGAGAAAATTAGGAGCAGGTTTTTTTCAAGCATAGGCAACAATACAGTCGTACAGTTTTTCATTTTACCAGGCCTGAAATCCTTCGATGGAATTATTGGAGATGATACACTAAAGGCACTCGAGGTAGTCATCGATCGGAAAAAGAATGAATTAAGAATAAAACCCAATATCATCATTCCACTCAAGGAAAAACAGTCCACACAAGTAAATAATTTAAACATTAGGGACAGTCACCTTCCTCACCGAGCTAGAGAAAAATTGATAGCAATAATCAGGAACCACAGAAACCTATTCGAACTAGTTGATAATAAACAGTCTATAAATACCAACGTTAGGGCCGAAATTCGGACATCCACTGATGAACCAATATATGCCAAAACCTACCCCATACCCAGTTAACATGCGGCAGGAAGTAGACAATCAGGTGAAAGACCTGTTAAGAAATGGAATAATTAGGCCATCAAAAAGTCCTTACAATTCACCCATCTGGATTGTAGAGAAAAAAATGGACGCAACTGGAATAAGGAAATATAGAATGGTGATCGACTACAAGAAAATTAATGCCGTCACGATATCTGATACCTACCCAATACCCGACATCTCCAGCACGATTGCCAATCTTTGTGGGGTCCCAATTCTTCACCACATTGGATCTAACGTCTGGGTTCCATCAGGTGAGAATGAAGGACGAGGACATCCCCAAAACCGCTTTCTCAACGATGAATGGAAAATATGAGTTTACCAGACTACCGTTTGGCCTTCGAAATGCTCCTGCCATTTTCCAACGCATGATAGACGACGTCTTGAAAGAGTACATTGGCAAAATATGTTACGTCTACATAGACGATATTATTATATTCGGCAAGACGGAGGGAGAGCGTTTCGAAAATATTGAAAAAGTATTTGGCAAATTAGAAAAGGCAAATTTAAGAGTGAACCTGGATAAGACCGAGTTTCTTAAAACTGAAACAGAATTTTTGGGATA